>VHKM01000998.1:0-181150 GCA_007210695.1 Neogobius melanostomus
TTTACAGACTCGCCGCACTTTACAGACTCCGCTACTTTACAGACTCCGCACTTTACAGACTCCGCACTTTAACAGACTCCGCACTTTACAGATTCGCATTTCAGACTCGACTTTTACAAGACTTCGCATTTAACAGATCGCACTTTAAGACTCACACTTTTTTAACAGTCACCGACTTTAACAGACTACACTTTACCAGACTCACACTTTAAAGATCCGATTTCTACAGACTCTCGCACTTATTTTTAGATCAAAACACTTTTAAAGACTCCGCACTTTTAAAGACTAACACTTTCACATGACTCCAGCACTTTAACAGACTCCGCACTTTAAATCAGACTTCCCTACTTTAAAAACAGACTCCAACACTTTAAACAGACTTCAATCACACTTTACAGACTCCCACTTTACAGACTCCGCACTTTACAGACTCCGCACTTTACAGACTCCGCACTTTACAGACTCCGCAACTTTACAGACATCACACTTTAACAACAGACTCCGACTTTAAACGACTCACAGACTTCTTAACAGACTTCGCACTTTACAGACCCCGCATTACAGACTCCACAACATTACAGACTCCGCTTTACAGACTCCCGCACAATTTAAAAACATGACTCCACACTTTCAAAGATCCACACTTTTAAGACGCCGCAGCTTTAACAGACTCACACTTCTCTTAAAAACCAAGACTCCGCATTTACAAAGACTCGCACATTTTAAAACAGACATCACACTTTCCTAGACTCACACTTTACAGACTCAACACTTTAACAGACTCCACTTTACAGATCAACTTTAACAGACTACCTTTTACAGACTCCGCACTTTACAGACTCGCACATTATTACAGACTCCCACACTTTTACAGACTCCGAACCTTTACAGACTCCGCACTTTACAGAGCTCCGCACTTTACAGACTCCGCACTTTACAGACTCACACTTTACAGACTCCGCACTTTACAGACTCGGCACTTACAGACTCGACCTTTTCACAGACTCCGCCTTTTACAGACTCCACACTTCTACGGACTTCTCCGGCACTTTACCAGACTCCGCACTTTAAAACAGAGCTCCGCACTTTAAACAGACTCCGCACTTTACCGAACTCGCACTTTAACAGACTCGGCACTTAAACAGACTCAACTTTATCAGACGTGCACTTTAAAACAGATTCGCACTTTTCAAGACTCCGCACTTTAAACCGACTAACTTTACCCAGACTCCGCATTTACCAGACTCAACACTTTACAGACTCACACTATTACAAGATGTTCCGCACTTTTACAGACTTCCGCACTTTAACCAAGACCTCAACTTTACAGACTCACACTTATACAGCACTCACACCTATTAACAGACTCGGCATTTACAGACTCCACACTTTAACAGACTACACTTTAAACAGACTCAACTTTAACAGAACCTCCAACTTTACAGACTCGCAGCTTCTTAAACAGACTCCGCATTTCAGACTCACACTGTTACGACTCACACTTATAAACAGACTACGCATTTATAACACGACTCCGCGAACTTTTTCATACAGACTCCCGCGCTTTACAGACTCACAACATTACAGACTCACATTTAAAACACGACTCACATCTCTTAACAGTACTCGACACTTCTATCAGACTCCCCACACTTTACAGACTCAAACACTTTTACAGACTCACAACCTTTACAGATGCGCACGTTTACAGACTCTACACTTTACAGACTCCGCACTTTTACAGACTCACATATTACAGACTCACACTTTAAGACTCCGCACTTTACAGACCTACACTTTACAGACTCTACACTTTACAGACTCACACTTTACAGACTCTAAACACTTTACAAGACTCCACACTTTACAGACTCTACACCTTTAAGACTCCAACACTTTACAGACTCACTTTACAGAACTCGGCAACTTTACAGACTCACACTTAACAGACTCACACTCACTTCTTAACAGACATCGCACTTTACACAAGATCACACTTTTAACAGACTCGCACTTTCCAGATCACACTTTTACAGACTTCCGCACTTTAAACAAGACTCACACTTTAAGCCTCACATTTACAGACTCCAACACTTTAATCAGACGTCCGCACTTTACAGACTCACACTTTAAAAAACAGACTCGCACTTTTAAACAGACTCAACGACTCATTTATTAAACCAGACTCGCACTTTAACAGAAACTCCGCACTTTAAACAGACTCAGCACGTTTCACGAACTCCAAACCTTTCCAGACTCCCGCACTTTTAAGACTCACACTTTACAAGACTCGCACTTTACAAGACTCACACTTTACAGACCGGCACTTTAACACCAGACTTCCACACACTTTAAACAGACTCACACTTTACGACTCACCATTTAAAGATCCGCACTTTACAGACTCGGACATTTACAGACTCGAACTTTTAAACAAGACTTACCGAACTTTAACAAGATCGCACTTTAAAAAAGACATCAAACTTTACAGATCGCACATTTTACAAGACCGCAACTTTACAGGAACTCGCACCTTTACAGACTCCCGCATTTTTAAACAGACCTCCACACTTTAGCAGACTCACACTTTACTGACACCGTTTAAGACTCACACTTTAACACAGATCCGCACTTTACAGACTCGCACTTTACAGACTCGCATTTACAAGACTTCTCCGCTTTACAGACTCACCACTTACAGACCCCCGCATTTCTACAGACTCAGCCCATTTACAGACTCACATTTTACCGACTGCACTTTACAGACTCACACTACAGACTCCAATTCTTTTTACAGACTCCCGCACTCTTACCAGAACTCACACTTTAACAGAGTCCGATTTTTACCGAGACTCCGCACTTTCACAGACACTCGCACGTTATTTTTTTACAGACTCCACCCAACACTTTTTAACAGATCTCAACACTTTACAGACTCACACTTTTAAAGACTCGCCAACTTCTACAGACTCAAACACTTACACGACTCGCACTTTAAGACTCACAACTTTACAGACTCCGACCTTTACAGACTCGCACTTCTACAGAAAGACTCACACTTTAACAGACTCACATTTCAGACTTTCCGACTTTACGACTCCCAACACTTTACAAGATCCACCCTTCTCCAGATCACATTTACAGACTCGCACTTTAACAGACTCGCACTTTACAGACTCGCACTTTACAGGACTCACACTTTTACAGATCGCACTTTACAGCCGACTTTAACAGACTCACACTTTAAAAGACTACACTCTTACAAGACTTCGTCCCGCACTTTAAACTCAACTTTACAGATCACGCTTTAATACGACTCGCACTTTAACAGATGCACTTATTAAACAGACTCACAACTTCTACCCAGACTTCCCGGCACTTTAACAAGACTCCGCACTTTTTACAGAACTCGCAATTTACAGAAATCCAATCACTTACAGCTCACACTTTACAACACACTCGCACTTTATAACAAGAATCAACACTTTACAGACTTCGCCCTCTTACAGACTGCACACTTTAATCACTCGCACTTTCAGCCTTTCAGACTCACACTTTACAGATCTCCGCAGCCTTTAAAGATTCACACTTTAAGATCTCCCGACTTTTAACAGACTCACACTATTAACCAAGACTCACACACTTTAATAAACAACACTCGCAACTTAAGACTCACACACACTTTAAAACAGATCCGCACTTTATAAGACTCACACTTTACACACTCGCACTTTTACAGACTCAAACACTTCTACAGACATCCGTCCTTTACAGCTCACACTTTAACAGATCGCACTTTACAGACTCGCGCCTTTTACAGACTCACACTTTACAGACTGACACTTTACAACACTCAGCACTTTACAGACTCACACACTTTAACAAGACTCCGCACTTTTACGACTCCACAACATAGCAGACTCCACACTTTACCGACCACACTTTACAGACTCACACTTTACAGACTCCACACTTTACAGCTCCGCACTTTACAGACTCGACTTTAACAGACTCCGCACTTAACAGACCACACTTTAACAGACATCACACTTTACAGAAGACTGTCCCTTAACCAGACTCACACTTTAAACAGACTCACACTTTACAGACTCCACACTTTAAAGACTCCCGCACTTTAACAGACTCGCACTTTCAGAACTCACACTTTACAGACTCCGCACTTTTATAAAACAGACTCCACCTTTACAGACTCACGCTTTAACCAGACTTCGAACTTTTAAACAGACTCACTTTAACAGACTCCGTCACTTTTAACAGACTCAACACTTTAACAGACTCGGCACTTTAAACAGACTCACACTTTAACAGACTCACACTTATACAGACTCGATTACAGACTCACAACTTTATACAAGACTCGACTTTCAGACTCACATTTACAGACTCCCGCATTTACAGACTCAACACTTTATAACAGACTCCGCCATTTTTACAGACTCTCCACACTTCTACAGACATCGACTTTTAACAGACTCACACTTTACAGGACTCCCGCACTTCTTTACAGACTCGCAGACTTTAGCAAGCATCCGCATTCGTAACAGACTCAACAACCTTTAACAGTACTCACACATTTAAACAGACCTCGCACTTTTACACACGACTCACATTTAACAGATCCATTTACAGACTCCAACTTTAAAAGCCTCGCATTTACAGACATCGCACTTTTTAAGACTCACACTTTCAGAACAGACTCGCACTCTTACAGACTTCGCACTTAACCAACGAACTCCCGCATTTCAGACTCGCACTTTTTATATAACAGATCGCACTTTTTACAGACTCGCACGTTCTTACAGACTCCGCAGCTTTACAGACTCAACATTTACAGACATTCGCACATTTACAGCTCGCACCTTACAGACTCCGCACTTTACAGACTCCGCACTTTACAGACTCACACTTTACAGACTCGCACTTTACAGACTCCGGCACTTTAAGACTCCCGGGCACTTTAACAGACTCGCCTCTTTACAGACTCGACTTTTAACAAAACAGACTCCCGCACTTTTTACAGACTCCGACTTTAACAAGCTCTCAGTTTACAGACTCCCCGCACTTTACAGACTCCGCATTTAACAGACTTCCGCACTTTAAACAGACTCCAAACTTTACAGATCACGACTTTACAGACTACCGCACTTTACATACTCCACACTTTACAGACTTCCCACACTTTACAGACTCCAACACTTATACAGACTTCCACACTTTACAGACTCCACACCTTTAACGATCCACACTTTTAAACAGATCAGCACTTTAAGACTCCGCACTTTACAAGACTCACTTTAACATGACTCACACTTTACAGAACTCAATGTTTACAGATTTCCGCACTTTCAACAGACTCCGCACTATTAACAGACTCAACTTTACAGACTCACATTCTTTAACAGACTCCGCACTTATAACAGACTCCGCACTTTAGCTCGCTTTTTAACAGACTCACACAATTTACAGATCCACCTTTACAGACTCACAACTTATACAGACTCCAACTTTAAAACAGACTCGCACTTTTAAACAGACTCACATTTAAGACTCCGCACTTTACAAGACTCCGACTTTAACAGACTCGCACTTTACAAGACGCTCGCACTTTAAGACTCGACTTTAAAGACCCGCACTTTACAGCTCCAAGACACTTTACGACTCCACCTTTACCAGACTCAACACTTTAACCAGACTCCAACTTTCTAACAGACTCGACTTTACAGACTCGACACACTTTTACAGATCGCACTTTACCAGACTCGCACTTTACAGACTCGCACTTTCTAAAAAACAGACTTGCACTTTACAGACTCACACTTTACAGAGCTCCGCACATTTAAAAGACATCGGCATTTACCAGACTCCACACTTTACAGATCCGACTTTAACAGAAGACTCCGCTTTAAAACAGATACCAAACTTTACAGATGCCACTTTACAGACTCACACTTTACAGAATCCACACTTTACAGACTCCACATTTACAGACTCCGCACTTTACAGACTCCGCACTTTACAGACTCACACTTTACCAGACTCGCACTTTATACAGACATCCACACTCTTCACAGACTCCAACTTTACAAAGAACGTCCAACATTTACGACTAACACTTTAACAGACTCTCCGCAACTTAAAGCTCCGACTTTACAGACTCGCAACTTTAACCACCAGACTCGACTTTACAAGACTCGCACTCTAAGAACTGCACTTTTAATAAAGACTCACTACTTTACAGACTCCACAACTTTTACAGACTCCCACACTTTAAAATAAAGACTCCGACTTTAAAAAGACTCAGCATTTACAAGACTACACTCTTAACAGACTCCACACTTTAAACAGACTTCCCCGCACATTACAGATCGCACTTTAAGACTCAACACACTTTACAGACACTCAACTTTAACGAGACTCCCGCACTTTAAACAGACATCACACTTTAACAAAAGACTCCGCACTTTACAGACTACTTCCGCATTTAAGCAGACTCAACACTTTTACGAGACTCACCTACTCTTAAAGCTCCCGCACTTTACAAGACTCACCGCACTTTACAGATCTCACACTTTACATGACTCACTACCTTTAAGACTCCGCACTTTACAGACTCACACTTTACACGACTACCGCCCTTTACAGACTCACACTTAACAGACTCCCACCATTTACAGCCATACGCACTTTACAGACTCACACTTTACAGACTCATTTAACAGACTCACACTTTACAGATACATTTAACAGACTCACACGCACTTTCAGACTCCGCACTTTCAGACTCCACACTTACAAGACTCACACAACAACTTTTACAAAGAGGTCACAACTTTTACAGAACTCAACTTACAGACTCCGCACTTTACGACTTCCGCACTTTAAGACTCACCACTTACAGACTCGCACTTTACAGCTTCACACTTACGAACTCCGGCCTTAAGACGTCGACTGGTTACCAGAACTCACAGACTTTAAAGACTCACCTACTTTAACAAGACTCCGCACTTTAACAGGACTCAACAACTTATACAGACTCCGCCCTTTACAAGCTCCGCACTTACACGATCGATTTTACAGACTCGCACTTTACAGACTCGCATTACGGACCTTCGCAACTTTTAAAAACAGACTCACACTTTAACAGCTCCAAATTTACAGATCACTTTACAGACTCCAACTTTTACAGACTCACACTTTACGCAGACTCGCACTTTTACCAGACTCACACTTTTACAGACTATCCCGCATTTTACAGACTCCGCACTTTACAGCTCAACACTTAAAGACTCAACTTTTACGACTCGCACTTTAATACAGAACTCGCAACTATTTACAGACCACACTTTAACACAGACTCGGTCTTGACTTGTAAACAGACTCAAACACATCTTACAGATTCTCCGACTTTAACAGAACTTCCGCATTTTACGACTCACACTTTACAGACTCCTCACTTTTAACAGACTCCCGCCACTTTAAAATCGAGACTCCGCATTTTACAGACCCCCGCATTTAAGCTCGCACTTTTCTTACAGACTCCGCACTTTAAACACCAGACTACCGCATTTAACAGACTCGCACCTTTACGGATCAGCACTTTACAGCTCGACTTTACAGACTCACACTTTACAGGCTCGCACTTTACAGACTCACATTTACAGACCTCCGCACTTTACAGACCTCACACTTTAAGATTCGCACTTTTTAAACAAGATCCTCACTTCACACTTTACAGACTCCGCTTCTTAACAGACCTCACAACTCTTAACAGACTCAACACACTATTACAGACTCCGCAATTTAACAGACTACATTTACATACAGACTCCTCATTTAAGACTCCACACTTTATCCGCCTCACACTTTACAGACTCCACATTTAACAGACTCACACTTTAACAAGACTCACACATTTTACACAAGATAACCTTTACAGAACACACTTTAAACAGACTCACACTTTACCAGACTCACACTTTCAGACTCACCACTTTTACAGACTCACAATTTACAGACTCAACCTCTTAAACAGAACTCCACACTTTATACAGACTCACACTTTACAGACTCCATACATCTTTACACACGTCACACTTTACAACAGACTTCCGACTTTACAGACTCGCACTTTACAGACTACTCCCATTTACAAAGACTCCGCACTTTCAGAACTCCCAACTTTATAAACAGACTCACACTTTACAGACGTCGCGCACTTTAAACAGACTCACACTTTAAACAAGACTCACACTTTACAGACTACCACACTTAACCACAGAACTCACATTTAACAGACTCCCTTTACAGACATCGACTTTAACAGATCACACTTTTCAGACTCACACTTTACAGATCACACTATTAAACAGACTCCAAGACACTTTGACAGATCACACTTAACAGACTCAACACTTTACAAAGACCCCCTTCCCACACTTTAACAGACTCCCGCACTTTACAGACTATCACACTTTAACAAAGACTCACACTTTACAGACTCATACACTTTTACAAGACTCCGCACTTTAACCTCACAGACTTCACACTTTTAAACAGACTCACACTTTACAGACTCCACACTTTACAGACTCAACTTTTTAACAGACTCACATTTAAGACTCACGACTTTAACAGACATAACTCTTCTAACAGACTCGCACTTTAACAGACTCACACTTTTAAACAGACTCACACTCTTACCAGACTCACACTTTACAGACTTCCACCTCCTTTAGCAGACTCACTTTACAGACTCGCACATTTACAGACTCCACATCTTTAACCAGACTCACAACTTTAAAGACTCACACTTACATAGACTCCACACTTTACAGACTCAACTTTACCAGACTCCACATTTTAACGACTCCACACTTTACAGACTCACACTTTACAGACTCCACACTTTAACAGACTCCAACTTAACAGACTCACAACTTTTTAACGAGAGACTCCACACTTTAACAGACCGTCACGATTTTAAAAACAGACTTCACACTTTAACAGACTCACACTTATACAGACTCACACTATACAGACTCCAACTTTACAGACCGCACTCTTACAGACATCGCACTTTCGACTTTCCACACTTTTAACAGACTCACACTTTAACAGACCTCACACTTTACCAGACTCAGCCTTTTAAAGACTCCAGCATTACAAGACTTCACACTTTAAACCAGACTCACACTTTAACAGACTCCACACTTTTAACAGCTCACACACTTTAAGACTCAAACACTTTTACAGACTCCCCGCACTTTACAGACCTCACACTTTACAGACTCACACTTTATTTACAGACTCCCACTTTACAACTCCACATTAAACAGACTCACTTTTAACAGACTCCACACTTTACAGACTCCGCACTTTAAACAGAACTCTCGCACTTTACAGATGCCACTTTACGAACTCACACCTTTACGACTCACACTTTAAGACTCACCTTTTAAGACTCCGACACTTTAACAAGACTCACGAACCTTTTTAACAAGACTCACACTTTAACACGACTCAACACTTATACAGACTCCAACTTTTACAGATCACACATTTAACAGACTACCGCACTTTAACAAGACTCACACTTTAAGACTCACACTTTAACAGACTCCACCACTTTAACAGACTCAACTTTAAGATCCGACACTTTAACAGACTCAACTTTACCAGACTCCAACAACTTTACAGACTCCAACTTTACAGACTACACACTTTACGACTCCACTTTTACAGACTCACACTTTTAACAGACTTCAGCTTTAACGACTCCACTTTTTACAGACTCACAACCTTTACAGAGGTCAACAACTTTAAGACTCACACTTTACAGACTCCATCATTTACGCTACACTTTTACAGACTCGCACTTTAAGACTCCACACTTTAAAAGACTCACACTTTAAACAGTTGACTCACATTTACAGACTCACACTTTTACAAGAACTCACACACTTTACAGACTCAATCTTTTAACGACTCCAACTTTACAGACTCCACTTTACAGACTCAACACACACTTTACAGAAACTCACACTTAAATACAGACTACCCTTTACAGACTCCACACTTTACAGTCACATCGACTTTACCAAGACTCCACTTTACAGACTCCACTTTACAGACTCCGCCTTTCCAGATCAACCAACACTTTACAGATCAACTTTCAACCCGACTCACACTTTACAGACTCTCCCACATTTAAACAGCTACACTTTAAACAAAGAACTCACACTTTACAGACTACCAACTTTACGACTCGACATCTTACAGACTACATTTACAGACTCGACTTTAAACAGCTCGCACTTTACAGACTCACACTTTTAACAGACTCCGCCACTTTACAGACTCACACTTTAACAGAACCGCACTATACAGACTCCGATTATCAGACTCCACACTTTTTCAAGACTCCGCACTGTAAACAGATCACACTTTACCAGACTCACAAACTACTTTCAGACTCCGCATTTACAGACTCACGACATTTACAGACTGTCCGCCACTTTACAGACTTCCGCACTTGTACAGACTCCACATACTTTAAACAGACTACCGCACTTTTACAGCACTCGCACTTTAAAACAGACTCAAATTTATACAGACCTCGTTTAAAACAGACTCACACTTTTACAGCCTCACATCTTTACAGACTCAACACTCTCTACGACTACACCTTTACATGACTCAACTTTACAGAACTCCACATTTATAACTACAGATCACATTTAAACAGACGTCACCTTTTAAAAGACTCCAACACAATTTACAGAACTCACACTTTATCAGACTCCAACATTTAAACAGACTCACACTTTCAAGACTCAACTTAAACAGACTCCGACTTTACAAGACTCACCAACTTTTAAAACAAGACTCACATTTCACGACTCACACTTTACCGACTGTCACACTTTACAGACTCCGACTTCTAACAGACTCCGACTTTACAAGACTCACTACTCTTTATACATGACTCCGCACTTACTTAAACAGACTCGCACTTTTAAACAGACTCACTTTTTTACAGACTCCCACTTTCCAGACTCCGCCTTTACAGACTCCCCTTTTCAGACTCACCTTTTACAGACTCCCCCAACTTTACAGACTCACCACTTTAAGATTCCACATTTCAGCTCACATTTTAAAACAGACTTCCGTCCGTTACAGACTCCGCATTTAAGATCCGACTTTAACAGACTCCACACTTTTTAAACAGACTCCCCTTTTAACAGACTCCGGCACTTTTGTTAACAGACTCACATTTACAGACTCCGCATTTAACAGACTCCAACTTTAACCAGACTCCACACTTTAACAGACCCACACTTTCAAGACTCACACTTTACAGACTCCGCACTTTAAACAGACTTCCGCACTTTACGACTCACGCACTTTACAGACTCCCAGCTCTTACAACTCACACTTTACAGGACGATCCCACACTTTACAGACTCAACTTACAGACTCCGCACTTTACAGAACATCACGCTTTTACAGATTCCGCATTTACACAGACTCACCTGTCTTTCACAGACTCGCCTTTAACATAGACTCCCATTTACAGACTCCGCATTCTACCAGATCCGCACTTATTTAAAACAGCTCCACACTTTACAGACTCACACTTACAGATCGCTTCATTACAACTCGCACTTGCTTAAGACTCCCGCACTTTATAAGACTCCGCCGTTTAAACAGACTCCGCACTTATTACAGACTCCGACTTTAACCGACTCACACTTCTACACAGACTTCCGCACTTTCAGACTCCAACTTTAAACAAGTCCAACTTTTTAAACAGAACTTCGAACATTTAAACAGACTCCACACTTTAAACAGACTCCACACTTTCAGACTCAACACTTTAAAGACATCCGACACACTTTGTTACAAGATCATTCACTATTTTACAGACTCCCGATTTACAGATGCATTTACAGACTCCGCACTTTACAGACTCCGATCTTTACAGAACTCCGCACTTCAGCTCCAACACTTTACAGACTCAACTTTACCAGAGCTCCAACGACTTTTACAGACTCCGCTTTTACAGACTCCGCATTTTATACAGCTCTCGCACTTTACAGACTCCACAATCACTTTAACAGACTGCACTTACAGACTCACACTTATCCAGACTCGACTTTACAGACTCACACTTTACGACTCCGCACTTTACAAGACTCACACTTTACAGACTCCGCACTTTACAGACTCACACAGGATTACCAGCTCCACACTTTACACGACTAACACTTTACAGACTCGCCTTTAACAGACTCCGCTTTATTAACAGATCACACTTTAACGACTCGCACTTTTACAGACTCCACTTTACTTTACAGACTCCCATTTACAGACTCCACACTTTACAGGACTTTCACACTTATCAAGACTCAACACTTTACAGACTCCACATTACAGACTCACACTTTAACAGACTCAACACTTTAACAGATCACACTTTACAGACTTTCGCACTTTAAAGACCCGCACTTTCAGACTCCGCACTTTAACAGATACACACTTACAGACTCACACTTTACGACTTTCTCCCGCCTTTAAACAGACTCGCACTTTAACCAACGCTCCGCACTTTACGACTTCACACTTTACAGACTCCACACTTTTAACAGACTCCAACTTTAACAGACCCGCACTTTACAGACCCGACTTTAACAGATCACACTTTAAAGACTCCACCTTACAGACTCAACACTTAACAGACTCGCACTTTACAACTGCACTTTAACAGACCTCCACACTTTCTACAGACTCAAACTTTACAGACTCCGCAACTTCTACAGACTCACACTTTACAACAAGACTTCCAACACTTACAGACTCAACTTTAAACAGACTTCCGCACTTTAAAAACCAGACTCACAACTTTTACAAGACTTCCGCAACTTTAACCAGACTCACACTTTACAAGACTCACACTTTAACAGACTCACAACTTTACGAGCTCCGGACTTTTATCAAGACTCACAACTTTACAGATCCGCACCTTACAAGAAATCCGAACTTTACAGACTCCCACTTTACAGACTCTCACAATTACAGACTCCCGCACTTTAACAACGACTCACACTCTTACAGACTCCAGCCTTTAACAGACATCACAAGCTTTACCGACTAACACTTTTTACAGACTACAACTTTTACAGACTCCGACTTTACAGCTCACACTTTAAAACAGATCACCACTTACAGACTCCACTTTTAAACAAGCTCACATTAACAGACCTCACATTTTCAGATCACCACGTTTTCAGACTCCGCACTTAACGACTCACCACTTTACGATCGCACTTTAACGACTACATTTACAGACTCGACTTTAGTAGCAGACTCCCGACTTAAAGACTCAGCATCCTTTACAGACTCGACTTTAAAACAGACTCCGCACTTTTACAGACTCACACTCTGATACAGACTCAAACTTTACAAGACCTCACAACTTTTAAAAACCCAGACTCCGCACTTTCTACAGACCAACACTTTTAATACAGACTCACACATTATTACAGACTGCGGCACTTCGTAAGACTCCACTTACAAGACTCATTTACCGACTACCGACACTTTCACAGACTCCAACTTTAACGCTCACATTTAACCGATCAACACTTTTAACAGACTCAAGCCACTTTTAAAGACTCCATCACATTTACAAGACTCCGCACTTTACAGACTCCGCACTTTAACACGACTCCACACTTTACAGACTCACACTTTAATACAGACTCAACAATTTACAAACAGACTCCACTTTACAGACTCAAACTTTACAGACTCACCTTTACAAGGACTCAATTTACAGACTCACATTTAACGACTTCCGCACTTTAACACAAGATCGCACTTTACAGACTCACACTTTAAGACTCGCACTTTAAAACAAGCCGCCTTAAGAACTCCGCCTACAGACTCCCGCTTTTCAGACTCAACATTTACAGACTCCACATTTAACCGATTAACACTTACAGACTCGCACTCATTAAAACAGACTCCAACTCTTACAGACTCAACACTGTTACAGACTCACACTTTAACAGACTCACTTTACAGACATCCACACTTATTACAACAGACTCACACTTTTTAACAGACTCACAACTTCTACAACAGACTCACAAAACTTAACAGAACTCACTATTTACAGACTCCCAACACACTTTTCAAGACTCACACTTTACAGACTCACATCTTCAGACTCACACTTTTACAGACTCCGCATTATACAGACTGCACTTCTAACAGACTCACACTTTAACAGACTCCGCACTTTTCCCTTACAGACTCGCCTTTCACAGACTCGCACTTTACAGCTCGGCACTTTACAGACTTCCGACTTCAGACCAAACGACTTTAAACGACTCAAAACTTTTAAACAGACTCAACTTTACAGATCGCACCTTATACAGATCCCACCACTTTAACATGCTCCACTTTACAGACTCCACATTTTAACAGCTCCTCCACACTTTAACAAAGACTCACAATTTAACAGACTTCGCACTTACAAGACTCAACTTTAAACAAGATCGACTTTACACCAGACTCCCGGACTTTAATTAACCAGACTCACACTTTACAGACTGTCCGCACTCGTTTAAAACAGATCCGACTTTAACAGACCTCCGACTTTAACAGACTCCGCAATTCTACAGACTCGCACTTTACAGACTCACACTTGTTACAGACTAAAACTTTAAACAGACTCACACTTTACAGACTCCACACTTACAGACTCACACTTTACAGACGCTCCACACACATTACAGACTCACACTTTCAGACTCACACTTTACAGACTTTATATATGGAAAACATAAAATATCCACTGTTACGCTCCAGCGCAGAGATATGAATGCTCCACATTACTAACGGCCCCCACACTCTGGAGCGGCCTACATCAGAGTTCATCGAGCTGCTCCGGGCCATCAGAAGAGGTAATGAACCCTGACCTCTAACTCTGACTCTCTAACCTCTTGACTCTCTAACTCTGACTCTCTAACCTCTGACTCTTCTAACCTCTGACTCTCTGACCTCTGACTCTCTAACCTCTGACTTCTAACCTCTGACTCTCTGACCATCTGACTCTCCTAACTCTGACTCTCTAACATCTGACCTCTCTAACCTCTGACTCTGGACCCTGACTCTTCTAAAACTCCTGACCTCTGACTCTCTACTCTGACATCTCTCTGACTTCCTCCTAATCTGACCTCTTAACCTTTGACCTTGACTCTCCTTGACCCTGACTCTCTGAACCTGACTCTCTAACCTCTTGACTCTGTGACCGCTGACTCTCTAACCTTGACGCTCTTGACTCTCCTGACCCCTGACTCTCTGGACCCGACTCTCTGCCTCTCTAACCCTCCTGACTCTCTGACCTCTGACTCTCTGACCCTGACTCTCTGACCCCTGACTCTCTGACCCCTGGACTCTGACTCTCGACCTCTGGCTCTCTATAAGTCTTGACTCTGAAACTCTCCTAACTCCGCTCTCTGACCTCTGACTCTCGTATAACCCCTCTGACGACCTCTGATCTTGACCTGACTCTCTAACCTCTGACTTTAAACCTCTGACCTCTGACTCTCTGACCTCTGACCCTCTGACCTCTGGACTCTCTAACCCTGACTCTCTAACCTTAAACCTCTAACCTCTGACCCTCTAACCTCTGACCCTCTGACTCTCTTCTGACCTCTGACTCCTGATCTGACCCTCTAACGCTCTGACCTTGACTCTCCTAACCTCTGACTCTCTGACCTCTGACTCTTAACCTCTGACCCTTACTCCTGACTCAGGGCTCGGAGCTGGACTCGGGCCCGGAGCCTCCGTTCTTCGAGTCTGCGTCTGTTTAACCTGTTGGGCCGGCGGCTGACGCCGCAGGCAACGGGACGAACGAGCTTTTGAGACGTCCTGAGAGCAGGTTTTACCCAATGTACCACCGTGAGTCCCTCAACCCCCCTCTGAACTGTTATACATAAATATACGTCAGCATTTAAACATGTTTTTCCTTTCTCCATTATTTAAACCTTTTTTTCCCACCAAATTTCCCCTAATTTATAAACCTTTCTTTTGCTCAACAAAAAATGGCTCCTGTTCGCGTAAATACTTGGAAGCCAGAATCATTTCTTACCCTCTTCAGTTGGTAAAGTCCCGTTCTGGGACACACTTCTAATTTGACAAAAATCTAATTAGGCGCAATAGGCCCTATAGGACTTTAATTCCTACATTTCTGGTTTCTCCAGGAAACCCACATGAATGTAGAGACGAGTGGAATCTAAAAGTTAAAGCTCATTATTGGATAACCGCTGGAATGTTGTGCTTTCAGTTTGCACATATGTGACAGAACTGCAAAAGTCACTTTGTCAGGGACCCTGCTGTGATAGCGCCCCCTGCTGAAGAATAACTAATTAAAAAATTCATTGCTGTAAATATCGCATTCAAATAAAAAAAACTAAAGACGAACATGAAAAAAAAACATAAAGGCGTAATAATCAAAACTTACATCTAACGGGTCGATAATCACCATCTTAGTGCTTTATTATGTTTATCGTCGTTTCAGGGTGACGATGGCGTCCAGTGACGTTGTGTCGGGAACCTAGCACTTCGGGAGCATCGTAAGAACTGAACACCTTACAACGTTTCTCCCTAACAACACTCTCTACAAACGCTCACTACAACACTCACTACAACGCTCATACCGCTTCTACAACGCTCCTACAACACCTCTCACAACACTTCTTTGCAACGCTTCACTACAACGCTCTCTACCGCTCATACAACATACAAGCTCAGGTACAGCTAAAACCTCAAACACGTACTACAACAACGATCACCGTAAAAGCTCTCGATCTACAACGCTCTCCTACAACGCCTCCACTAACAACGCTCAACATACAACGCTCTTAAAACGCTCACGTACAACGTCTCTAAAGCTCACGATACCAAACGCCTGTCATACAAACGCCACTACAAACGCTCACCGTTTCGTACACCTACACGTCTCTACAAACCTCACTAAACGCCACTACTACAAGCTCTCCTACACGCTCAACTACACGCTACTAAACGCTCACTACAACTACAACGTCACGTACACGCTCATACAACGCTCACCTAAATAACAACGCATCACGCTAACAAGCTTCGCTTACAACGCTTCACTCAAACGTCTCTTACAGACGCTCACTACTAACGCTCTCAAACAACACTCACTACAAACTCACTATAACAACGCTCTCACAACGCTCCACTACAGGCTCTCTAACAACGCCATAAAACTAAACGCTCACTACAAGCTCCACGTACAACGCTCCCCTACACGCTCTCTACAACGCTCACGTTACAAAAGCTCCTACAACAAGCTTCTACCAACGCTCCACTACAACGCTCTCAACAACGCTCAACTACAACACTCACTACAACGCCTCACTACAACGCTCTCTACAACACTCACTACAACGCTAACTACACGCTCAACTACAACTACAAAGCTCTCTACAATTACAAAACGCTCACTACAACGCTCTCATAACAACGCTCATACAACGCATCACATGAATACAACGTCACTACAGTCACTAAACACGCTCTACTACAACGCTCCCTACAAGCTCGATACAACCTCTCTACAACGCTCATAACAAACGCTCACAGTACAACGCTCACTACAACGCCTACATACAAAACAAGGTCACTACACACGCTCATACACGCTCTCTGCTGTATCACACGATCACTACAAACGCTCATCTACAACGTACTCGCATACAACGCTCCACTACAACGCTCTCAACAACACTCACTACAACGCTCACTACAACGCTCTCGAACAACGCTCACTACAACGCTCTCTACAACAACTCTCCTTTACGAAACGCTCACTAACAACACCGCTCATCCTACAACAAGCTCTCTACGACGCTCCCGTACAACGCTCACCATACAAAAACAGCTCTCTACCAAGCTCTCTACAACGCTCTCAACAACGCTCACTACAACGCTCTCTACAACACTCACTACAACACTCACCTACAACGCTCACTACAACGCTCACTACAACGCTCACTACAACACTACAACGCTCACACACGCCACATACAACGCTTCACTACAAACGCTCTTACAACGCTCACTACAACACCACTACAACGCTCTCTACAACGCTCTCACAACACTCTACAACGCTCACTACAACACTCACTACAACGCTCTCTACAAAGCTCTCTACAACACTCTCTACAACACTCACTACAACGCTCTCTACAACGCTCACTCAACGTCTCTACAACACTCTACAACGCTCACTACAACGTCCACTACAACTCAGCTACAACACTCTACAACGCTCACCACAACACCCACTACACGCTCTTCTACCACGCCACGACAACTCTCTACAACACTCTCTACAAGACGCTCACACAACGCCACTACAACGCCTCTACAACGCTCACTACAACAGTCCCTCTCTCTAGCAACGCTCACACAACGCTCACTACAAACGCTCACTAACAACGCCTCTAACAACACTCAACTACAACACCTCACTACACACTCACTACAACCGCTCACTACAACGCTCACTAACATACGGCTCTTCAACAACGTCACAACTAACGCTCTCAAACACTCACTAACAATCCACTACAACGCTCTCTAAATGCTCTCTACAACACTCTACAACGCCACTACAACGCTCTCTACAACCTCACTAAAACTCTCTACAACGCTCATCAACGCTCTCTAACAACGCTCACTACAACGCTCACTAAACGCTGCACTACAACAACTCACTACAACGCTCACACAACCTCTTTACAACACTCACTACAAACTCCTACAACACTCCACACAACGAATCACTACAACGCTCACTACAACACTAACGCTCACACAACGCTCACTCAACGCTCACTACAACACTCACTACAACACTCACTACAAACGCTCTCTACAATGCTCCTCTACAAAACTCTTACAACGTCACTTAACAACGTCTTCTACAACCTCACTACAACGCTCTCTACACACGCTCACTACAACGCTCATACAAACGCTCACTACAACACTCACACAAACTCTCTACAACACTCACTACACGCTCACTACAACGCTCACTACAACAACTACAACGCTCACTACAACGCTCACTACAACGCCCTACAGAACACTCACTACAACACTCACTAACAACGCTACTACAACGTCCCTACAAACACTCAATACAACACTCTCTACAACACTCTCTACAACGCTCACTACAACGCTCACTACAAACACTAACCAAACGCTCACTACAAAGCTCACCTACACTCACTACAACGCTCTCTTACAACGCCTCACACTCACTACAAGCTCACAAACGCTCACAAACAACACTACAACGCTCACTTACAAACGCTCACTACAACGCTTCAACTACAACACTCACTACAACGCTCTCTACAACGCTCACTACAACGCTCTCTACAACGCTCACTACAACGCTCACTACAACACTCTCTACAACGCTCACTACAACGCTCACTACAAACACTACAACGCTCACACAACGCTCTCTAACAAACGCTCACTACAACCTCTCTACAACGCTCAACTCAACGCTACTACACGCTCACTACAACAATACAACCTACTACAAGCTCTCTACAACGCTCACTACAACGCTCTCAAACAACGCTCACTACAAGCTCTCTACAAGCTCACACAACACTACAACGCTCACTACAACACTCACTACAACACTACACACGCTCACTACAACGCTCTCTACAACGCTCAGCTAACAACGCTCTCTACAACGCTCATCTACACGCTCTCTACAACGCTCACTACAACGCTTCTACAAAGCTCAACTACAACGCCACACACGCTCACTACAACTCTCTATCAACGCTCAACTACAACGCTCACTACAACGCTCTCTACAACGCCACTACAACGCTCACTACAACGCCTCTACAACGCTCACTACTACGCTCACTACACGTCACTACAACGCTCTCTACAACGCCACTACAAACGCCTCTACAAACGCTCACTACAACGCTCTCTACAACGCTCACTACCTACGCTCACTACATACGCCACTACAAACGCTCTCTACAACGCTACTACAAAGCTCACTACAACGCTCTCTACACGCCTCACACAACGCTCTCACAACGCTCACTACAACGCTCATACAAGCTCTCTAACAACGTCACTACAACGCTCACTACAACCTCACTACAACGCTCACTAACAACGCTCTCTACAACGCTCAACTACAACGCTCTCTTACAACGCTCACTAACAACGCTTCTACAACGCTCTCTACAAC
The DNA here is from genome assembly GCA_007210695.1 of Neogobius melanostomus. Taxonomy (NCBI): domain Eukaryota; kingdom Metazoa; phylum Chordata; class Actinopteri; order Gobiiformes; family Gobiidae; genus Neogobius; species Neogobius melanostomus. The sequence goes on from VHKM01000998.1 coordinate 20,372, forward strand.
ACTCACTAACAACAGCTCACTACAGACGCTCTCAACAACGCTCCACTACAACGCTCTCTACAACACTCACTACCAACGCTCACTACTAACGCTGCTACACGCTCACACAACGCTCTCGCCCCACCCTCCACACAACGTCAACTCACTCACTACAACGCTCTCTACAACCGCTCTCTACACACTCTCTACAACGCTCACTACAACATCTCTACAAGCTCTCTACAACGCCACTACAACGCTCATACAACACTAACACGCTCACTACAACGCTCACTACAACCTCTCACAACGCTCTCACAAACTCTCTACAACGCTCACTACAACAACTCTCTACAACGCTCTCTACAACGCTCACTACAACGCTCACTAACAACGCTCACTACAACGCCTCACTACCAAACGCTCTCTACAACCTCACACAACGCTCACTACACGCTCACTACAACGTCACACAAACCTCTCTACAACGCTCACTACAACGCTCACTACAACGCTCACTAACAAACCTCTCTACAACGCTCTCTACAACGCCACACAACGCTCTCTACAACGCTCACTACACACTCCACTAACAACGCTCACTACAACGCCTCTACAATCGCTCTCTACAACGCTCACACACGCTCTCTACAAACGCTCAACAAGCTCACTACAACACTCTCTACAACGCTCACTACAACGCTCCTACAACACTACAACGCTCACTACACGCTCACTACAACGCTCACTACAACGCTCTCTACAACGCTCTCTACAACGCTCACTACAACGCTCTCTACAACGCTCACTACAACGCTCACTACAACACTCTCTACAACGCTCACTACAACGCTCACTACAAACACTAACCAAACGCTCACTACAAAGCTCACCTACACTCACTACAACGCTCTCTTACAACGCTCTCTAAAACGCTCCCACAACCGCTCACTACAAGCTCACTACAACACTACAACGCTCACTACAACGCCTCACTACAACCTCTCTCAACGCTCTCCTACAACGCTCACACAACGCTCTTACAATGCTCTCCTACAAACGCTCTCTACAACGCTCACTACAACGCTCCACTACACACTCTCTACAACACTCTCTACAACGCTCACTACAACGCTCACTTAACAAACGCTCTCTACAACGCTCACTATCAACGCCTCTCTACAACGCTCACTACAACGCTCAACTACAAGCTCACTACAACGCTCTACACACACTCAATACAACACTCTTCTACAAACGCTCAGTTACAACACTCTCTACAAACGCTCACTACAACGCAGACAAACTCATACAACACTCTTCTACAAACGCTCAGTTACAACACTCTCTACAAACGCTCACTACAACGCAGACCCAGTGTTGGAATAACGCGCGTTTTTAAAAACGGCGTTATGTTCAAGTAACGTTGTAATCTAAAGTCATTTCCTCTCCCGGCGTTATGTACTAGGTAGAGTGTTCGACGAATTTACAATTTTTTGAGTCACCGATATATTGTGAGAGAAAATATTGCGATATTTACGATTATATCACGATTATCGACCGAATGAAAAGGAAAGAACTGATCATTTTAGTTTCCTCTGTCCTTTAAAAGCTTTTTAATACCTGAACCTTCGTAACACATTCCACTGTTCTCTCACACAAATTGCAAAATGCTTTAGTAGTTTTCGCATTTAAGTAATAGGCTCATTGAATAATACAACACCAATTGTCAACTTTACTTCTTATAATGACCATAATTATCCATAATCTATTTTACTATTATATGATTAGGCACAGGCTAGATTAGCGTTCATGTCCTCAAAAGTTCGTGCTGTTGCTTAAATTATCTGTTCAGCATGTTCTTGATGAACAGCGAGAATAAAAAGCGTTTTACAAAGATGACTAAGGAGACACTTCTTAAACCGCCTCATTTCCACACTGTTGGCAGGTTTCACTTTCCTTTCTGTTACGCTTGAATCCAGAGCGGAGCGCGGTTAGCTATTTTCGTTTACATCCTGGGCCAAACTGTGGCGGCTATTTCCCACATTGGGTTTATTTTATGAGAATTACTGTAGTTGCAGCTGTCTTTACCTTGACGCTGCACATTCACAGCGACGGGATTATCTCCAAGAGATGTTTTATATTCAGACATCAGCCCGATTACTCAGCGCCTTTTGCCCTAGCCAACCTTTCTCGACGACGGTGTTGCGATAAACGGATGTCCATCGACAACAACAACGCCTTGGTCATCTTTTGGATCCTAAAAGAGGTTCAAGAGGACTGCTGACTTCAGTCGTTTTGGGTGGATACAACCACTGGGGGAGAGCGTTTTTCTGCCCCTTGCTCAAATACCGGTGAGTTTACGCGCTGTTTATGGCGTGCAGCGACTCGTGCGGTCAGCGTGTGACAACATTTCCGCGGTAAACCGTGGCTCTAAAATTCTACGAAATAACCTACGCGTCTATTATAATCGTTGCAAACTTAACGGTTAATCTCTTGACATTCCCTGATTACTAGGTAAACAAAGTTGTCACGTTACAATTGGGGACTGAAAGAAGGTTGCCGCGGTGTCGCTCAAGGGGAGGGTGGGCGGAGTCTCAGGGAATGTGGGCGGAGTCTCACGGAAGAGAGGTTGGGCGGAGTCTCACACTGTCTGTGCAGTGTTCGTGCTCTTCTGCTCCAAAAAACTACGCCTGTCCCCGCGGCTCGCCATCGCCCACAGCGCGGCAGAATCGATCTTGTCGGTTTGGAAACTTTTAACCCACGTAGACCGCAAGAAAAGATCGGTGTAGACGCAGTCTTTCCCCCCCTCCTCTCTCAGCGCCTTTGTTCTTCTCTCCCTGCCTTCTCCACTACAGAGCCCACTGCAAGGCTCGCCACCTTAGAGCTTCTTTAAACTTATATTTTGTTGTGTTTTCCGTTTTGCCTGCCATGAATGAACTTTCATGCATCCTGTGCTTAAAGCCTGATCGTTTGCAAGCAGTTTCCACCCGCCTCATCCCCCCCCCCCCACTCCTTTTCTAAATGTTGCTCGTGCTCGATCAGAGGAGACGCACCTTTTCATCCACCGGTCGAGCGCTACGATACGGCAGCGACTCTGGGGCGTGGTCCACACTGATGCATCATGGCGCGAGACCAGGTTGCAGGACTGAAGAGTTTTCCCGAGCGGGACTGGGCTCATTATATTTTGTTTCCGATACCGATTCCTGCACCTGATTACCGTTTTACGGATCCCTGTGGTACTTTACTGGTCCTGATTGGCAGGCTCTGTTTCTTCTTCCTGCAGGTTATTGGCTAAGGGACGCTGATCGCCGTAGCAACGCCACAGTGCAGTGGTTCATCCCGGAAACAGGCCCCCTCTGGTGTCTACAGGTCCGGCACGTCGGCACACTACAAAGAGTTCAAGAAACTTTCCGTCCGTGATCAGGCGTCACCGGACCAGTGCTGAGGCCTTCACCGTGAAGCACGGGGCTACTACAGCGCCACCTAGAGACCGGCCTGCCCCACTTCAGCTTCTAGTAATAATCCTTGATCGATAAATTTTAATAAACATCTCCCTCTGAGCTCCTGAGTTCTTCATTTCATTAAAACAGGATTTATCCGGGCAGCGGCAGGGCAGTTTAGCTTTTCAATGACACAAACATAACACAATCTGTCCATATTTATTGTTCTAGATTTGCAAACATTTCATCCAAACCAATGAAGATCGATCTATTTAGGGGGTATTATGTCAAATGGACTTGTTCAAGCTTTATATCATGTTATTATTGTCTTCCCTCATTAAACACATGCCTGCCGCAGTGTTGCCTCTGGCTCATTCAACATATTTTTGAGTCATCAGTAAAAACTTAGGACTTTGCAGACCCATTTTAGGTGTAGTATGCCTCAGTTCCTCCTAGGAACGCCCCCACCTCTGGACGGACGCCTCTGACTCTCTCTGTCAACCAGCAAAGCACCAACACTCTCCTCAGCTCAGCAGGCCCCCCCGCACAGTAGTTCGTTGTTAGATGCACAGCAGTGATTGCTGAAGGGGGCGTGTGGGGAAAGCTATCTTTAAAGAGGACAGAGCTACTTTCAAGACGTCCAGTACAGCCACTCTTTGAGCAGAGCAATTTCTATTCAGGCACTCTCTCTCTATTACTGATACCTACAACCAACGGAAGGTTGACGTCATCATTCCCGTATGCTATAGAACTGGTGGCTATGTGATTGAAAAAAGCATAGATACCCCCTCTGTTAATAAATTTTGTGTTTTAAAACGGTCTTATTCTGTTTCATGGAGACCTCCTGCCTAAGAAAGCTAACCCTCTGTTAGGACGCGTAGATACGTGCAGCCGATTGGAAATGCCCTGACTGTTAAAATGCAGATATTTCATGATTTAGCCAGTTGATCACATGCCATTTGATTTCAATTGTTAACTTGACAAACATTCCTAAATGAGTCAATACTGAAGTGTCTTTTAATAGTGATAAAATTGTATGTCTAATCTAACCAGTAATGATATTATATCACCAGAGGACGCATATGTACCTGGTCATTTGTGAAACCTAAAGATGCCATTTTGTGCCTGACATCAACTGCACTACAAGAGCACTGTTCTAAACTGTGTTGTTATAAGTGAAGTTATCGACGCTCTCATCAGATCAGCAGGTCCGTGTGTCATGTGCAAAAAAAAACATTCCACAATGTAAACCTGGACTCGATATGTGGGACGCAGCTCATGCTGTAGGCTGAAGTGCAAATGGTAAACACAGAGATGCATTGTGGAGAAGAAACATGCTAACGCCTCAATTAAATATGCCTTAAGGTACATTAAAAGGAATGAGAATGGCTCAAGATCAGGTCCCTTGCATGTAAACTCCACACAACCTCGTACACTTGACTTTGGGAAAGAGATCAGAAAGTGAAACAGTAGCAGGCTTTCTTCCTTCTAATATCGATGGGACAACTGGCCTTGAGGTCTGCCAGTTTGGCAGAATTTATTATTAATAAATTGTTATCTGCTTAAAGAGAACTTGGCCTTTTGCTGAGACTTGGAATTTGATGAGGGAATGATAATATCTCCCACCGCCAGGTGTTGAGGAAGTGTCCAAACTGAAGCAAACAAGTTCCTGTGGACAAGATTAAATTCACTTCAGAAACATCTCAAATCTGAAAGGCAGAAACATGTATCCCTTGTTGGCTCTTTTGCCTTTACTGGTTTATGGTACATGGCATCCTTCCTGAGTCGCTTTATCTGTTCTAACTTGTCCCAGTGAATAAAAAAACAAGCCGGTAAAACTAAGCAGTATGGACGACTATCGGCCCCAGAGCCTTGGCCAGTTCTGTTTCAAAAGCTGCTTGAGAGGTTCCATCCTGAACAGACTTGAACCATATGTTTCTACAGCTGCCAACCAGTTTGGCTTTTAAACCAGGAAACACGGCACTGATACATGTACTTTTACCTTGAAGGAGTTACTAGGTAAAGATCATTGCCAGGGCCTCTACTATATGTTTGTGATTTCTTGATGCGTCTAAAGCTTTGATAGAACTCAAAATGACAAAAATTTACAAAACTATCTAATAGAGGTGTTCCAGTTTATCTCATTAGATTCTCATTTTTCTGGACTCCACAGCAGACCTGCAGGTGAAATGGTGGCGAGTCTGTGATCTGACTCCTTTCAGGTCAATGGGGTCAGGCAGGTGGGATACTGTCCCTCGCTCTTTAATATTTACATGGACGATCTTTCTGCACAGCTTCAATTGTAAGACTGCGAAGTGTCGCGGAGGTTCTTAATCCCCTCAGTGTCCAGTATGGTTTGTGTTACTCGTCCGTAACCAGCTGCAGGGAACTTTTCAACATCTCGCTGGTATATCTGTTCAATATGGCTCGATAGTGATAATTTAAACTATAAACGCTATGCACAAGCTATATATGCTTGTGTGAGAACCTTACAATCTGGAGCCGCTCTTTAACTCTCAGTAAGTCCTCAGACGGAACTCGCGTCTATTTCCCTCCTCGTGTGTTCTGTGGCGTAGAGCAGTGTATGACCTGGTAAATATTGTCCCGCTTCAGCCGTTATAAACCTTGCCCCGTCAAATGAAGGAGAGAAAATTGAAACCCAGGTGAAATCCACTGGATTAAAACACGGAAAGGCTCGGTTTCTTAGCGCTTTATTGAACCTAATTCGTGTATTTAAATCACAGGTAAAAACATAAATGGTGCAGTATTTTACAGCTCTCAAGCCCCTCCCCCGGATGAGGTCACTTCCTGTTTTGAGCCGAGAAGCTGGCGTTTGATGGTCAGGTGGTCGCTCTCTCTCTCGTTCCAGCGCCGCCCCGCCCTGAGGTCCACATTAAGGCTTTTTTATTCAGACTCGGACACAGAGAAATCCGTTTGGACAGAACATATGTGTAGTATTTCTCTGAACTCATGGGGTAAAACATTTATTCCTGTTTCTCACCGTGTTTGGAGAGTCGACAGCACGGGGAGCTGCCGCTGCCTTGACCTTTGTACAGGTTTCTTCGTCCTCGTTTCAGTTTGGAAGCCGGTGCCTTCTGCCGTCGACGACCACAGTCCATCAGGCCCTTCGCTTGCAGAGACACAGAAGAGTCAGCGGGGCAGCACGAGACACATCCATTCTTCTGCTTTACCGGGACGGAGGCAACATCGGAGACACTTTTATCCACAATTAAAAAAAAACATGTCCCTCATTGTTTTCCACATTTCCCCATTTTCCGAAATATTAAAATTAAATTAATTTTTTTTCATTTTTATATTTGTATTTCCCCCATTTGCCGGCGCAGGAAAAAGAGAAACACGTCAGCAGGGGCAGCAGAGAAGGACATCCCATTTTCCACTTGTTTCCACATTTCTCCCCATATCTTCTTACTTTGTCCCAGTTTCTTCCCTTTCCGACAGTGTAGGGGCAGCAGCAGCAGCAGCAGCAGTTACAGCAAAGCGAATAGTACGTTAGTGACCTGTGTCTTTCGATCTTCCGCCCAGTTACGCCATGATTTCCCGCCCCCCTTAACCTTCTACCCTAAACATGTGTCATAAAGCTGACATTGTTGTGAATTCACAAATGTAAATGAGGCGAGGGGACCTGTGGAGCTGATGAAAGACGGGACTCTTGTTGATGAAAGTCTCCCAGTTTAGTCAAAGGTGTTTCCTTCACTGAAGACGACAAGCTCTAAACAAACACACAAACAGACCTCAGGTGTAAACCAAAACACACAAACAAACACACAAATCCAGACTTCAGGTGTAAACAAAACACACAAACAAAAACCAAACACAACAAACATTTACAGGTACGGGTCAGTAAAGCAGTTACGGGTTACGGGTCAGTAACGGTCACAGGTACGGGTCAGTAAACAGTCACAGGTACGGGGTAGTAACCAGCTTACAGGACGGTTACGGTGTCAGTAAACAGTCACAGGTACGGGTCACAGTAAAACAGACTTACAGGTACGAGGTACAGTAAAACAGTCACAGGTACGGGTCAGTAAACAGTTTACAGGTATCAGGTCAGTAAACAGTCACAGGTACGTGGTCAGTAAAACATTACGGGTACAGGTCAGTAAACAGTTACAGTACGGGTCAGTAACAGTCACAGGACGGTCGTCAGGTAAAACAGTCCACAGGTACGCGGTCAGTAAACAGTTACAGGTACGGGTCAGTAAACAGTCACGCGGTACGGTCTCAGTAACAGTCTACAGGTACGGGTCAGTAAACAGTTACAGGTTACGGTGTCAGTAAACAGATCAGGTACAGGGTCAGTAACAGTCACAGGTACGGTTCAGTAAACAGTACAGGTACGGTCAGTAAAACAGTACAGGTACATGGTCAGTAAACAGTCACAGGTACGGGCCAGTAAACAGTTACAGGGTACGGGTCAGTAAACAGTTACAGGTACGGGTCAGTAAACAGCTTACAGGTACGGGTCAGTAAACAGTTCACATGACGGGTCAGTAAACAGTTACAGGTACGGTTCAGTAAACAGTCACGGTACGGGTACAGTTAAACAGTTAACAGGTACGGGTCAGTAAACAGTTACAAGGTACGGGTCAGTAAACGAGTTTACAGGTACGGGTCAGTAAAAGTTACAGGTAACGGGTCAGTAAACAGTTACGGGTACGGGCAGTAAACAGTTACGGAGTACGGGTCAGTAAACAGTTACAGGTACAGGCAGTAACAGGTACAGTACGGTCAGTAAACAGTTACAGGTACAGTCAGAAACAGTCACAGGTCGGGTCAGTAAAACAGTTACACGTACGGGCTAGTAAACAGTTACAGGTACGGTCGAACAGTTACAGGTACTGGTCAGTAAACAGCTTACGGGTACGGGGCAGTAAAACAGTTACGGGATACGGGTCAGTAACAGTTTACAGTTACGGGTCAGTTAAAACAGTTCACCAGTACGGCGTCAGTAAACCAGTCACTGGTACGTGGTCAGTAACAGTTACAGGTACGGCAGTCCAGTAAACAGTTTACAGTACGGGTCAGTAAACAGTTACGGTACGGGTCAGTAAACCAGAAAACCCAGGTACGCGTCAAAACAATCGACTCTCAGTAAACAGTCACAGGGTACGTGGTCAGTAAACAGTCCACAGGTACGGGGTCAGTAAACAGTTACAGGTACGGGTCAGTTAAAAACAGTTACAGGTACGGGTCAGTAAAACAGTTACAGGTACGGGTCAGTAAACAGTTACAGGTACGGGTCATAAACAGTTACCAGTACGGGTTCAGTAAACAGTTACAGGTTACGGGGTTCAGTACAACAAGTTACACGCTACGGCTGTCCAGTAAACAGTTACAGGTATCAGGTCAGTAAACAGTTACAAGGTTACGGGTCAGTAAACAGTTACAGTTACGGGTCAGTAAACAGGTTACGACAGTCCCGTAAACAGTCACAGGTACGGGTCAGTAAACAGTTACAGGTACAGGTCAGTAAACAGTTACAGGTACGGGTCAGTAAACAGTTACAGGTAGCGGGTCCAGTAAAACAGTTCACAGTACAGGTCAGTAACACAGTTACAGGTACAGGTCCAGTAAACAGTTACGGTAGCTAGTCATGTAAAAAACGGTTTACAGGTACGGGTCAGAAAACACGTTACAGGTACGGGGTCAGTAGAACTAGTCACAGGTACGGGTCAGTAAACAGTCACAGGTACAGGTCTCGACGGTAAACAGTCACAGGTTACGGGGCGTTCAGTAACAGCTCACAGGTACGGAGTCAGAACCAGTCACAGGTACAGGTCAGTAAACAGTCACAGGTACGGAGTCAGTAAACAGTTACGATGTAACGGTCAGATATAAAGTCACGGAGTCAGTAACAGTCACAGGTAGGGCTCTAGTAAACATTACAGGTACGGGCTCAGTAAAAGTTACAGGTACGGGTCCAGCTAAACAGTTACAGGTACCATAACAGTTACGGGTACGCAGAAACATTACAGGTACGGGTCAGTAAACAGTCACAGGTACGGTCAGAAACACATACGGGTCAGTAAACAGTTAAGTACGGTCAGTAAACAGTTACAGGACCAAATATAAACAGTCAACAGGTACGGGTCATAACAGTGTACAGGTACGGGTCCAGTAAACAGTCACAGTACGGGTCAGTAAACAGTACAGGTTACGGTCAGTAAACAGTTACGGGTACGGGTAACAGTAAACAGTTACAGGTACGGTCAGGTAAACGAGTCACAGGTACGGTCAGAGTAAAAACAGGTTACATACGGGTCAAGTAAACAGATTTACAGAGAGATTACGGGTCAGATCAACAAGTCACAGGTACGGTCAGTAACCAGTTACAGGTACAGGTCAGTAAAACAGTTACCAGGTACGGGTCAAGTAAACAGTCACCAGGTTACGGGTCAGTAAACAGTTACAGGTCAGGTCAGTGTAAACAGTCACAGAGATACGGGTAGAAACCCAGTCACAGGTACGGGGTCGATTAAACAGTACAGGTAGCGGGGTCAAGTGAAACATGTACACAGGGAACGGAACAGTAAACAGTCACAGTACGCGGTCAGTAAACAGTCACAACGTGCAAGTAAACGTTACGAGGAGACAGCAAAACATGTTACAGGTACGGGTCAGTAAACAGTTACAGGTACGGGTCACTAAAAACAGTACAGTAACGAGCTAGACCCTAAACAGTTTAAGTTACGCGTGGCAGTTAAACAGTCACAGGTACGGGTCAGAAACAGTCACAGGTACGGCTACAGATAAACAACAACACAGATAAAACAGTTTACAGGTACGGGTCAGTAAACAGTTACAGTTACGGTCAGTAAACAGTACAGGTACGGGTCAGTAAACAGACAACGGTCAGTAAAACCACAGAGTACGGGTCAGTAAACAGTTACAGTACGGTCAGTAAACAACGACGGTCCAGTAAAGTACAGTACCATAAACACAAACGGGTCAGTAAACAGTCACAGGTACGGGTCACGTAAACAAGTCACAGGTACAGGTCAGTAAAACAGTCACAGGTACGGGGTCAGTAAACAGTCACAGGTACGGTCAGTAAAACAGTTACAGTACCGGGTCAGAAACAGTCACAGGTACGGGTCAGGTAAACAGTCACAGGTACGGGTCAGTAAACAGCTTTACAGGGTACGGTCAGTCAAACAGTTACAGGTAACGGTCAGTAAACAGTTACAGGTACGGCGTCAGTAAACAGTCACAGGTACGGGTCAGTAAACAGTTACGGGTACGGGTCAGTAACAGTTAAGGTACGGGTTCAGTAAAACATTACAGGTACGGTCAGTTAAAACAGTTACAGGTACGGGTCACGTAAACAGTCACAGTACGGTCAGTAAAACAGTTACGGGTACGGTCAGTAAACAGTTACAGGTACGTTCAGTAAACCAAGTCACAGGTACGGCGTCAGTAAACAGCACAGGTACGGCGGCAGTAAACGGGCAACAGGTACGGTCAGTTAAACAGTCACAGGTACATCAGTAAACAGTGTACGGGTACGGTCAGTAAAACATTCGGTACGGTCAGAAACGTACAGGTACGGGTCCAGTAAACAAGTCACAGGTCGGGTCCAGTAAACAGTCACAGGTACGGTCCAGTAAACTGTCACGGTACGGGTCAGTAAACAGTCACAGTTACAGGTCATAAACAGTTCGGTACGGGTAGAAAACAGTTACAGGTACACAGTCAGTAAAAGTTAGTACGGGTCCAGAGTAAAACCAGTCACAGGTACGGGTCAGCTAACAATCACAGTTACATCAGTAAACAGTTCGGGTACGGTCAGTCAGTAAACATTACAGGTACAGGTCAAAGTAAAGTAAACATACGGTACGGTCAGTAAACAGTCACAGGTACGGTCAGTAAACGAGTCACAGGTACGGCTCAGTAAACAGTCACAGAGTACAGTCAGTAAACTAGTACACAGGTACGGGTCAGTAAACATTACGGGTACGGGTCAGTAACAGTTACGGTACGGGTCAGTAAACGGTCACAGGTACGGAGTCATTAAACAGTTAACAGGACGGGTCAGTAAACAGTACAGGTTACGGTGTCAGTAAAACATCACAGAAGTACGGTCATAAAAACAGTACAGTAGGGGTCAGTAAACAGTCCACAGGTACGGGTCAGTAAACAGTCACAGTACGGCTGTCAGAAACAGTTACAGGTACGGCGTCAGTAACAGTTAAGGTACGGTTCAGTAAAACAGTCACAGTACGGTTCAGTAAACAGTCACAGTACGGTCAGTAAAAGTTACAGTACGGGTCAGTAAACCCAAGTTACAGACGGTCAGTAAACCAGTTTACAGGTACGGGTCAGTAAACAGTCACAGCGTACGCGTAAGTTAAAGTTTACAGTACGGGTCAGTAAACAGTTACAGTTAACGGGTCAGTAAAAAAGGTTAACAAAGGAATGGTAGTAACAGTTACAGTACGTCAGTAACAGTTACAGGTACGGAGTCAGTAAACAGTCACAGGTACGGGTCAGTAAACAGTCACAGGTACGGTCGAAAAAGTTAAGGCTACGGTCAGTAAACAGTTACAGGTACGGTCAGAGTAAACAGTTACAAGGTACGGCGTCAGAACAGTCACAGTACGGTCAGTAAAAGTTACAGTACGGGTCATAAAGTTTACAGGTACGGGTCCAGTTAAAAGTTTAACAGGTACGGGTCAGTAAACAGTTACAGTATACGGACAGTAACAGTTACAGTACGGGTCAGTTAAACAGATCACAGTACGGGTCAGTAAAGTTACAGGTACGGGTCCATAAAATTACAGGTACGATCAGTAAAAAACATACAGTACGGGTCAGTAAAAGTTACAGGTACGGGTCAGTAAACAGTTTACAGGTACGGGTCAGTAACAGTTACAGGTACGGCTCAGTAACAGTACAGGTACGGGTCAGTAAACAGTCACAGGTACAGGTCAGTAAACAGTTTACAGGTACGGGTCAAGTAAACAGTTCCAGGGTACGGCGGCTCAGTTAAACAGTTACAGGTACAAGGTCAGTAAAACAGTTACAGGTACGGGTCAGTAAACAGTTACAGGTACGGGTCAGAACAGTACATGTACGGCGTCCAATAAACAGTTACAGGGTACGGGTTCAGTAACAGTCACAGGTACGGTCAGTAAACAGTTACAGATACGGGTCAGTAAACAGTTAACCATGTACGTGGTCAGTAAACATTAACAGGTACGGCAGTAACAGTTACAGTACGGTCAGTAACCAGCACAGTACGGTCCAGTAAACAGTCACAACGGGTCAGTAAAAGTTAGCAGTACGTCAGTAAACAGTTACAGGACGTCAGTAAACATTACAGACGGGTCAGTAAAACAGTCACAGGTACGGTCAGTTAAAAGTACAAGGTACGGGTCAGTAAAGTTACAGTACGGGTCAGTAAACAGTTACAGTTAAGGTCAGTAAACAGTCACAGCGAATACGGGTCGTAAACAGTCACGGTACGGGTTCTAAACAGTCACAATGTACGGGTCAGTAAGACAGTCACAGGTACGGGTCAGTAAACAGTCCACAGTACGAGTGGGTCAGAAACATTGTACAACGTCATGTATATATAGTCAGTTACAGGTACTGGTTCGTAAACAGTTACAGTACGCGGTATGTAAAACAGTCACAGTACGGTCAGTAAACATTCGGGACGGGTCATAAACAGTACATGTACGGGTCAGTAGAACAGTCACAGGTACGGGTCAGTAAAACAGTCACAGGTACGGGTCAGTTAAAGTTTACAGGTACGGGTCAGTAAACAGTCACAGGTACGGGTCAGTAAACAGTCACAGGTACGGGTCAGTAAACAGTTACGGGTACGGGTCAGTAAACAGTACTGCGGTCAGAAACAAGTCCAGTACGGGGTCAGTAAACAGTCACAGGTACAGTCAGTAAACAGTTACGCGGTACGGTCAGTAAACAGTTACAGGTTACAGGTCAGTAAACAGTTACGGGTAGGTCAGTAAAACAGTCACAGGTCGGGTCATTAAACTGGTCACAGGTACGGTCAGTAAACAGTTACAGTACGGGTCAAGTAAACAGTTACAGGTACTGGTCAGTAAACAGTCACAGGTACGGTCAGTAAACAGTTACAGTACGGGTCAGTAAACTAGTCACATACGGGTCGTAAACAGACACAGGTAAACGGGTCAGTAAAACAGTTACAGGTACGGGTCAGTAAACAGTTACAGGTACGGGTCAGTCAACCAGTCAACAGGTACAGGGTCAGTAAACGGTTAACGGGTACGGGTCAGTTAAAGCAGTCACAGGTACGGTGCAGTAAAGTTAGTACGGGTCATGGGAGTAACAGTTACAGGTACGGGTCAGTAAACAGTTACAGGTACGGTCGGATAAACGAGTGCAGCAGTGAGCGGGTCAGTTAAAATTACAGTACGGGTCAGTAAAAGTTACAGTACGGGCTCAGTAAAAGTTCAAGTACGGGTCAGTAAACCAGTTACAGTACGGGTCAGTAAACAGTTACAGGTACGGGTCAGTAACAGTCACAGGTACGGGTCAGTAAAAATTACAGGTACGGGTCAGTAAAAGTTACCAGGTACGGTCAGTAAACAGTTACATGTACGGGTTCAGTTAAGTTACAAGACGGGTCAGTAAACAGTTACAGGTACGGTCAGTAAACCAGTTACATACGGGGTCAGTAAACAGTTACAGGTACGGTCATGGTAACAGTTACAGTACGGGTCCAGTAACAGTTACAGGTACGGTCCAGAAAACAGTCACAGGTACGTCAGGAAACGTCACAGGTACGTCAGTAAAAGTAAGGTACGGCAGTAAAAACAGTTACAGGGTCGGGTCAGCTTAAACAGTTACAGTACGGGTCGAGTAAAACAGTCACAGACGGCTCAGTAAAAGTTACAGTAGGTCAGTAAACAGTACAGGTACAATCAGCAGTAAACATACAGTGTACGGGGTCATAAACAGTCACGGGTACGGGTCAGTAAACAGTTCACATACGGGGTCAGTGAAACAGTCACAGGTACGGTCAGTAAAACAGTCACAGGTTACGGCCAGTAAACAGTCACAGGTACGGGTCGAGTAAACAGTCACAGGTACGGGTCAGTAAAACAGTTACAGGTACGGGTAGTAACAGTTAAACAGGTACGGGTCAGTAAAACAGATACAGGTACGTCAGTAAACAGTTACAGTACGAGTCAGTAAACAATTACAGTACGGTCAATGAAACATACAGTACGGTCAGTCAAACAGTTACAGTACGGTCGTAGTAAACAGTACAGGTACGGGTAGAACATGTCACAGGTTCAGTAAACAGTCACAGGTACGGGTCAGTAAACAGTTACAGTAGCGGGTCGAGGAGTAACATACAGGTACGGTGGTCAAGTAACAGTTAAGGTACGGGTCAAGTAAAACAGTTACAGGTACGTCAGTAAACAGTTACGGGTAGTAACAGTCACAGTACGGTCAGTAAACAGTTAGCATGACGGGAGGTCAGTAAACAGTTACAGTACGGGTCAAAAACAGTTACATACGGGTCACTACCTGTTTGAGGAGACCAGCTGCCTCTGTTCCTCGTTCTCACTTGAAAGACCAGGCGCGGCGGCAGAAGAGAACCAGCTTTAAAGTTCCGACTACAACATCTGGTCACAGATCTGGTAAGACCATACACCTGTGTTAAAAAGATATACGTCCTGTCCTTCCTCACTCCTCCCCTTACCACAATGACCAGTCTCGAGAAGTCATGCGGGAATTTACAGACTCCTCCTCCCCAGCTCTGACGAAGCATGTTCCTAATAAGGGCAAAAGGCGAGTCATCTGTAGGATCCGCCTTGCTGGAGTGTAAGCTCGCGCCAGCTTCCAATGCTAGACAGTTCAGATTAAACGGAATTTGATGTAAAAAAACCCAGCCTGGTTGTCTGATTTTTGTGACTAACCCACGCGTTTCTCAGGAGGAATATGTACCATATTAAGTGTTGAAAAAATGAAACCAGGCATTAAAGTTGTTTTAACGTGGTCTAGAAGTTCCAATGCTTTTCAATGGGGGCTACGGCCAAATGGAGTAACTACAAGCAATGAGGAGCAATGCGCCGCCAGTGTGCGTCACAAAGCAGAGCAGCCACGGCCATTGGTTTTAGAACTCATGTTTCTGTGACTGACAGAGCTAAAGCTAAAGAAATCCTCATGAAAACACGTAAGTCTGACCTGCAGCTCGCAGCTCTTCCTCTGCGCTCGTCGGTCCTGGGCTCTCCTGGCTCCGCCTCTAGGCTTTCTCTGAGACGCTCCGCCCTCTGCTGCTCTCTAAAGTACATTTAATACATACATGAGTATAGTAATATCTGCTGTAGGAAAGGTCAGTCTCCTGGAGCCTTGTGAACAGCGTTGGTAAGACTTGGCTTCAAAAGAGCCTTTCACAGAACAAGTCGCGCCGTTACAACTAATAGTCATCGTTCAAATCTGTCAGCGCCATCGTGTTTGTTCATGAGAATGCTACGAAACATGAGCATTAGCATTAGCCTTACAATTAGCGCGCTGTTAGCTTAGCAGGTTAAGCATGAGCCGCGTTTAGCATTTAGCACTTAGCCACGAGCTGCTACATGAGCCACGTTAGCATTAGCAGGGTTAGCATGACTGAGTTAGCATTAGCTGCATTAGCATGGCCACGTTCAGCATGAGCTGCCATTTAGCATGAGCACGTTAGCATGACTGAGTTAGCATAGCCGCGTTAGCATGAGTGAGTAGATTAGCAGTAGCATGTATCCGCGGGTTAGTCATTAGCCACGTTAGCACGAGCTGCGTTAGCAGAGCCACGTTAGCATTACAGGTTAGCATGAGCGCATTAGCAATTAGCCACGTTTAGCACGAGCTGCGTTAGCATGACAGTTAGCATTAGCAGTAGCACAACATGTCCAGCTCTGAACGTTCACACTGTTTGAGGCTCGCTGCAGAGATGATCAGTTTTGAGTCAAACGGTTTAAAGGTTAAGTCTGACTCCATTGGGCCGACGTCAGGAGCCTGCTCAGCCTGAACTCTCTGTGTTCGCAGCTCTCTGAACCTCTTGCACCTCCCTCTGCACTTGCTCCATCCTGCGTGCGTGTGCTGCGGTCGTCTCTTGGTCTCCCGAGTTCTCTCTTGCTTTGGACGTCTGCCTCTTCCAGTGAGTTCTGTCTCCAGTTTCCTTTTCCTGCGTCTTCAGCGATAGATTCCGCTTCTCCCTGAGCTGCTCCCACCACCTCACTGCCTCTGCTCCTCTCCTGGGGCTGTTTCCTCCTCCTCTGGGCTGGTTCCTCTGCCTGGAGGCTGTTTCCTCCTCCTGGGGCTGGTTCTCCTCCTCCTTGGGCTGGTTTTCCCTCCTCCTCCTGGGGCTGGTTTTCCTCCTCCTCCTGGGCTGGTTCTCCTCCTCCTGGGTGTTCTCGCGTCCTCCTGGGCTGGTTTCCCTCTCCGGGGGCTGGTTTTTCCTCTCCTCCTGGGGTGGTTCTGCCTCCTCCTCCTGAGTGCGTCCTCGACGCTCCAGCTCTGAGACACAGGAAAGCATAGGTCAGAGTCAGACAACAGTAATCCTGGAGGTCAAGCTTCCAGAGCAGGTAACCTGTCCTCAGCGTCTCCATCTGAGCTGGCCTCAGTCACAAGTGACCTTCCCAGAGACAGCAGCGTGCCAGCAGCTCTGAACCAGAACAGGAGAACAGGTCAAAAGACAGTTTACTTTTGTCTCAAATATCTCTATTATTATATCCGTATTTCAGATGTTTCTGTGACTAAAACTAGGCTAAACTAAAGTAAAAGTGCCTTTAAGACTCAAGAAGGAGCTAAAAACATGTGAATTCCAGTGAACACCCGTTTTTCCAGGCCCAGACATGAAGAGAGAAAAAGGGAACGAGGATGCTCGGGCCTCAGACCTCAGGAGGGTGGGGTGGTGGCTGAAGACAGGCCACCGCAGTTCCCTCAGACCTAGGAGTCTTGAACATTCCACCTGCAGATTCGGCCTCAGACCTGTCAGGACTAAGCAGGTGCCTACCGTCTAATGTTCGGCCTCAGAACCTCAGGACGAACATGGCCACCGTGCTGATTCGGCCTCATACCTCAGCGCTAACATCCACCTGCAGATTCGGGCCTCCGACCTCAGACTAACATCCACCTGCAGATTCCCCTCAGACCTCAGATGAACATCCACTGGCTGATCGGGGCCTCAGACCTCAACGAACATCACTGCTGATTTCGGCCCAACCTCAGGGAACATCCACCTGCAGATTCGGGCCTCAACCTAGACTGAAATCCACGCAATTCGCCCAGGACCTCAGGACTGAAATTCACCTGCAGATTCGCTCAGACCTCAGGCTGAACATCACCTTCATGGATTCGGGCTCGCAGCCTCAGGGCTGAACATCCCCTCTGATTCGCCTCACCCAGGGCTTACATCCACCCTGCTGATTCGCGCCTCAGACATCCCCTGCAGATTCGCCTCACTCAGGACTGAACATCCACCTGCAGATTCGGCCCTCAGACCTCAGGACTGAACATCCACCTGCAGATTCGGCCTCAGACCTCAGGACTGAACATCCACCTGCAGATTCGGCTCAACCTCAGGACTGAACATCCACTGCAGATTCGGCTCAGACCTCAGGGCTGAACATCCACCTGCAGATTCGGCTCAGACCTCAGGACTGAACATCCACCTGCTGATTCGGCCTCAGACCTCAGGCCACTTCAGGCTTTTCTCGATTCTGTTAAACATCTGTAAAGCATCTGCTGAAAAGCAAGAGCTCAATGTCCTCGTGATGGAGTCCAGGGTTGAACTGGAGCTCGTTTTGCTCATCACTCACTTCTGACACGGGTCGAGATACAACATCTGCACACGACTTATTAACCTCTGAACCCCCACTTTAACCCAGCACATCCAGGTCAGTTTTACCTAAAGCTTCTTGACTGGAGCTCAGAGCCTCGAGGCCACAGTAACACCTCATTTCAAAGCAGAGTTTTTCCTTGTGTTGTTGCCACTTTTGTGTCGACATTTTGACAGTTTTTAATCTTTTAGATTTGGGTAAGCTGAACAGGAGAGAACGTGCTCGGTTAAGCGTTTAATCTCCTCCTGTCCTTCGTTAGTTTAGTCATCATTAAATCCTCTGCCAAAGAACAGGTCCTTTATCATCACAGACGTTCATTTATCACTTCTGAAGATGGGTCTCCTTCAGAGCACATAGGAATGACGGGAATGTGGGTCTTTAAAAACAGGAAACATTTGAGCAAATTGACAGAAACTTTTAGAACCAATTTCCTAGTTTTCTGGATAAGCTAAAAAGTCAGATTATATCTTGTCCGAGTCATATTCGTTGCTTTCTAATGACGTTTAGATCTGACTTGAGCTGAATCCCTTCACTGACCTTTGTTCTCGCGCTCTGCCTGGAGTCTCTGGTTCTCGATCGTCTCCAGTCTCTGTTTTAATGAATCACGCTGCTCCTTAAGCTCCGCCTCCACGCGCTCACACGCAGCTGTCTGATTGGACGACTGCTCCTTGAGGTCGCGCACAGACGCTCGCTGTGGGACAAACACAAAGTCAGATCAGGACAATCAGGAAACTTCGGA
The DNA here is from genome assembly GCA_007210695.1 of Neogobius melanostomus. Classification (NCBI taxonomy): domain Eukaryota; kingdom Metazoa; phylum Chordata; class Actinopteri; order Gobiiformes; family Gobiidae; genus Neogobius; species Neogobius melanostomus. The sequence continues at coordinate 39,373 of VHKM01000998.1, forward strand.
GAGTTTGTGAACGTGACAAAACATTTACAGAAAAAAACATGTCTTTAAAGTCTTTTGAGCAATAAGGAGAAACTTATTTTATTATTTTATATTTTCAGAGAGATGTCAGAGTTACGCCAGCTCAAATATAAAGCTTCAGGGTCTAACTGAGGCAGGAAGTCGTAATGAAAAGTCACAAATGCAACAGATCAGTGTTCAGAGCCGCGGGGACTTGGTTAGGGGCGCTGCAATGTTAATATTAATATTGCCTGCAATGCACGAAGCATCCACCAGGACCAGCACCCTCGGCACCCTGGGTTCCCAAAGTGGGGTCCGACCGTCTGGCCCCTGGAGGGCTTCAAAGGCACTGCAGGGGGCCCCAAAAGCTCATCTACAAAACAAGTGGAGTTTAAAGGAATCCACCACTTTGAATCAGCTCTTTTAGCCACAGTCATTACAATTAATGATTTAATAAAGTCAGTTTACACTGTAAATGTTACATCTTCTTTTAACAGAGTTAATTTATTTTATTGTGAGGCCCAAGAAAGGCCTTCCAATCGATAAGGGGACTAAATGGCTCCTTTAGTTTAACAAATATTCCATCCAACAGAAGAATGAGGGATATACATCCTGTAGCCATAATCCTTTGTGCACACTCTCCCTCAGACTCACTCTCCTCCTTCAGTCGGTCGGAGTTATAGTAACAGTAGTAGTAGTACTAGTAGTAGTAGTAGTATACAGTAGTTATAGTAGTAGCAGTAGTTATAGTTTAGTAGAGTAGTAGTATAGTAGTAGTAGTAGTAGTATAGTATAGTAGTAGTTATAGTAGTAGTGTATAGTAGTAGTAGTAGTTATAGTAGTAGTAGTAGTTATAGTAGTAGAGTAGTTATAGTGTATAGTAGTTATGTAGTAGTAGTAGTTATAGTAGAGTTTATAGTAGTAGTAGTTATAGTAGTAGTAGTAGAGTTATAGTAGTAGTAGTTAGTAGTAGTAGTTATAGTAAGTAGTAGTAGTTATGTATATAGTAGTTATAGTAGTAGTAGTGTTATAGTAGTAGTAGTAGTAGTTATAGTAGTAGTAGTAGTATAGTAGTAGTAGTAGTAGTTATAGTAGTAGTAGTAGTTAGTAGTAGTAGTAGTAGTTATAGTAGTAGTAGTAGTAGTATAGTTAGTAGTAGTTAGTAGTAGTTATAGTTAGTAGTATATAGTAGTAGTAGTAGTTATAGTAGTAGCAGTAGTTATAGTAGTAGTAGTAGTAGTTATAGTAGTAGTAGTAGTTATAGTAGTAGAGTAGTTATAGTAGTAGTAGTATTATAGTAGTAGTAGTAGTTATAGTAGTAGTAGTAGTAGTTATAGTAGTAGCAGTAGTTATATAGTAGTAGTAGTATAGTAGTAGTAGTAGTAGTTATAGTAGTAGTAGTAGTATAGTAGTAGATAGTATAGTAGTAGTTATAGTAGTAGTTATAGTAGCAGTAGTTTAGTAGTAGTAGTAGTAGTAGTAGTAGTTATAGTAGTAGCAGTAGTTATAGTAGTAGTAGTAGTTATAGTAGTAGTAGTATATAGTATAGTAGTAGTTATAGTAGTAGTTATAGTAGTAGCAGTAGTTATAGTAGTAGTAGTAGTAGTAGTATAGTTATAGTTAGTAGCAGTAGTATAGTAGTAGTAGTAGAGATAGTAGAGTAGTTATAGTAATAGATAGTAGTATATAGTAGTAGCAGTAGTTATAGTTAGTAGTAGTAGTAGTAGTAGTTATAGTAGTAGCAGTAGTTTATAGGTAGTAAGTACCTCTTGCTGTAGTTGCTCCTGGAGCTCCTGTAGGCGGCGCTCTTTCTTTACGCTCTCCCTCAGCGCAGACTCGCTCTCCTCCTTCAGTCGGTCCATGGCGGTGTGAAGGCGTCCTGCTGCGCCCCCTGGAGGCGGGTTTGTCCACCTCGCCGCGCAGCTCCTGCAGCGTCAGGTCTCTGTCCTCTGATTGGCTCTGGAGGCTGAGGAGGTGGGTCCTGGTGGAGTTCAGCTCGTCTGATAGGCTGCTGGACCTGTCCGTCTCAGAGCGCAGCGTCTGCTTCAGCGTCGTCACCTGGGGGCGGGGTTTACAGGGGTCACGTTTTTGAGGACAGTAGGGGCGCTGTAGAGTGTAGTACCCCGTGTGGACAGTAGGGGGCTGTAAGTGTATACCCCGGTGTGGACAGTAGGGGCGCTGTAGAGTGTAGTACCCGGTGTGGAAGTAGGGACGCTGTAGGAGTGTAGCACCCGGGGACAGTAGGGGCGCTGTAGAGTGTAGTACCCCGGTGTGGACAGTAGGGGCGCTGTAGAGTGTAATACCCCGGTGGACATAGGGGGCGCTGTGAGGTAAACCCGGTGTGGACAGTAGGGGCGCTGTAGAGTGTAGTACCCCGGTGTGGACAGTAGGGGGCGCTGTAGGTGTAGTACCCGGTTGGACAGTAGGGCGCTGTAGAGTGTAGACCCCGGTGTGGACAGTAGGACGCTGTAGATTATACCCGGTGTGGACAGTAGGGGCGCTGTTAGAGTGTAGTACCCCGGTGTGGACAGTAGGGCGCTGTAGAGTGTAATACCCCGGTGTGGACAGTAGGGGCGCTGTAGAGTGTAATACCCCGGTGTGGACAGTAGGGGCGCTGTAGAGTGTAGTACCCCGGTGTGGACAGTAGGGCGCTGTAGAGTGTATACCCCGGTGTGAAGTAGGGGCCTTAGAGTGTTACCCCGGTGTGGACAGTAGGGGCGCGTAGAGTGTATACCGGTTGGACGTAGGGCGCTGGGTTAAACCCCGGTGGGACAGTAGGGGCGCTGTAGAGTGTAGTACCCCGGTGTGGACAGTAGGGGCGCTGTAGAGTGTAATACCCCGGTGTGGACAGTAGGGGCGCTGTAGAGTGTATACCCCGGTGTGGACAGTAGGGGCGCTGTAGAGTGTAATACCCCGGTGTGGACAGTAGGGGCGCTGTAGAGTGTAATACCCCGGTGTGGACAGTAGGGCGCTGTAGAGTGTAATACCCCGGTGTGGACAGTAGGGGCGCTGTAGAGTGTAATACCCCGGTGTGGACAGTAGGGACGCTGTAGAGTGTAATACCCGGTGTGGACAGTAGGGGCGCTGTAGAGTGTAATACCCCGGTGTGGACAGTAGGGGCGCTGTAGAGTGTAATACCCCGGTGTGGACAGTAGGGGCGCTGTAGAGTGTAATACCCCGGTGTGGACAGTAGGGGCGCTGTAGAGTGTATACCCCGGTGTGGACAGTAGGGGCGCTGTAGAGTGTAGTACCCGGTGTGGACAGTAGGGGCGCTGTAGAGTGTAGTACCCCGGTGTGGACAGTAGGGACGCTGTAGAGTGTAATACCCCGGTGTGGACAGTAGGGGCGCTGTAGAGTGTAGTACCCCGGTGTGGACAGTAGGGGTCGCTGTAGAGTGTAGTACCCCGGTGTGGACAGTAGGGGCGCTGTAGAGTGTATACCCCGTGTAGACAGTAGGGGGCTGTAGAGTGTAGTACCCGGTGTGACAGTAGGGGGCGCTGTAGAGTGTAGCACCCCGGTGTGGACAGTAGGGCGCTGTAGAGTGTAGTACCCCGGTGAGGACAGTAGGGGCGCTGTAGAGTGTAGTACCCCGGGTGTGGGGACAGGTAGGGGCGCTGTAGGGGTAGTTACCCGGTGTGGACGTAGGGGCGCTGTTAGAGTGATAGTACCCGGTGTGAGCAGTAGGGGGCGCTGTAGAGCAGTGTAGTACCCACGGTGTGCGACAGTTAGGGGGCGCTGTAGAGTAGTAGATACCCCGGTGTGGACAGTTAGGGCGCTGTAAGTGTTAGTACCCGGTGTGGACAGTCAGTAGGGGGCTCTGTAAGAGTTTGTAGTACCGCCTTGTGGACGTATGGGGGCTCTGTAGAGTTGGGTACCCCGCGTGTGGACAGTAGGGGGGCTCATGTAGAGTTTCAGTAACCCCGTTTGGACAGTAGGGGCGCTGTTAGAAGTGTAAGTACCCCGGTGTGGACAGTAGGGCGCTGTAGGTGGGTAGTACACCCGTTGGACAGTAGGGGCGCTACTGTAGAGTGTAGTACCCCGGTGTGGGACAGTGGGAGGCGCCTGTAGAGTGTAGTACCTCCAGGTAGTGGACAGTTAGGGGTGCTGTAGAGTGTAGTACCCCGGTATTGTGACAGTTAGGGGCGCTGTAGAGTCTAGTTTACCCCGGTGCTGGACAGTAGGGGATCTGTAGAGTGTATGTACCCGGTGGGGACAGTAGGGCGCTGTAGATGTTAGTACCCCAGGTGTGACAGTAGGGCGCTTGTTGAAGTGTAGTACCCCGGTGTGGACGTATGGGCGCATGTGGAGTGTTGTTACCCCGGTGTGGACAGGTAGGGGGCGCTGTAGAGTGTTAGTACCCCGGTGTGGACAGTGGGGCGCTGTCGTTACCTCGTCTGCAGGGTAGTAATGATGCCGGTTGCATCCACGAGCCTGTTCTCTTGTTGTTTCAGGCGGATGGTTTCTCTTATGCTCCAACTCCACGACTGGAACACCGGGAATCCACCTAGTGAGGGACCACGCCTCCTGCTGGAAAAGAAATGATACGGGGTCACAGTGAGACAGCCTCCTACTGGGAACAAAACATGTACAAACGGGTTCAGCCAGAGAAACACCAGCCCTTGACCTGACACTAAGACGGTTAGAGGACGTTAGACTTCACGGTAACGAGATCATCTAACCCCGCCTAAACGAGGCGCGTTTTCGTCCAGTTCAGACTTTACCCAAATTAAAGCTCCTCGGACAGGAGAGATATAGGCCCTTTGTTAAAAGTCGATCTTGAAGTCTCTTCCCCAGAGTGTTACCTGAGAGCTTCTCATCTGTGTCTCAATTCCAACAGCTGCAGTCGGAGCTGCTCCAGCTGCTGGTTCTCCTCCCTGAGATTAGGCTCCGCTCCTGCTCTTTCTCCTCCTCAGCTCCTGGATCTTCTGGTTTGCCTGGTCTCTCTCCTCCCGAGATCACGGAGGAGCTTCTCCCACTCCTCCCGGAGCTCCTCCAGACGCTGCTCCTTCTGATCGTTCTCCTCCTGATGCTGTGATCTGAGCTCAGTGATCTGCTGCTCCTTCTGATCGTTCTCCTCCTGATGCTGTGATCTGAGCTCAGTGATCTGCTGCTCCTTCTGATCGTTCTCCTCCTGATGCTGCAGTCTGAGCTCAGTGATCTGCTGCTCCTTCTGATCGTTCTCCTCCTGATGCTGTGATCTGAGCTCAGTGATCTGCTGCTCCTTCTGATCGTTCTCCTCCTGATGCTGTGATCTGAGCTCAGTGATCTGCTGCTCCTTCTGATCGTTCTCCTCCTGATGCTGTGATCTGAGCTCAGTGATTGCTGCTCCTCTGATCGTTCTCCTCCTGCAGCCTCCAGATCTCCTCCTCCAGCAGCACTGAACAAACATGTACAGTTGGAACACAGTGATAAACCTCCAGACAGGAGCTGCAGTACCTCTCTTCTTGGCGGGGGCGCTCTCCTCGTCGCTGAACCTCGCCCTCGTTTCCTGTCCTCCTTCCCTCGCACTCCGCAGCTCCCTCGCTCCCTCAGACACGAACAGTTCTGCTGCAGCTGCAACAGCTCAGCGCGAACGGCCTCCACCACCGAGCGCTGACACAAAAACAAACATGAGTAACGTGGTTTCAGTCAAAGTCATGTCCCTGAAGTGGGATTAAAGCTGAAGTCAAAGTGGTTCATGAGACTAAGACTGGACTTACGGGCTGCGCTAAAAAACAATACCTCAGAAGAACCTTTCCCCCTTAGGATCGCCTCAAAGGAGGTTTACCATCTTATCTGGCAACCCAGACTGACACAGGTGTGGCCTAACGGGTCGTCACACAGCTGAGGATATAAGACCAGTGCTCAGGCTTAAAGGCCCAACTAATGAAGACTGTGGAAACACTTGATACATATTAGCCGCTAACGCTAACCTCTGACCACGTTAGCCACTAACGCTAACCTCTGAGCACGTTAGCCACCGTCGCTAAACTCTGACCGCATTAGCCGGCGACGCTAACCTCTGACCACTCTAGCCCCCGACGCTAACCTCTGACCGCGTAGCCGGCGACGCTAACCTCTGACCCTCTAGCCCCCCGACGCTAACCTCTGACCGCGTTAGCCACCGACGCTAACCTTTGACCACTCTAGCCACCGACGCTAACCTCTGACCGCTCTAGCCACCAACGCTAACCTTTGACCACTCTAGCCACCGACGCTAACCTCTGACCGCGTTAGCCACCGACGCTAACCTTTGACCACTCTAGCCACCGACGCTAACCTCTGACCGCTCTAGCCACCGACGCTAACCTCTGACCGCGTTAGCCACCGACGCTAACCTCTGACCGCTCTAGCCACCGACGCTAACCTCTGACCACGTTAGCCACCAATGCTACCCTCTGACCACGTTAGCTGGCAACGCTAACCTCTGGCCGCATTAGCCGCCAAAGCTAACCTCTGGCTGCATTAGCCACTGATGCTAACCTCTGACCGCGTTAGCTGCTACACTAAACTCTGCATTAGCCGCTGTGTGGTACCTCTGACCGTGTTAGCTGCTAACACTAAACTCTGCATTAGCCGCTGATGCTAACACTGTGTTAGCTGCTAACACTAAACTCTGCATTAGCCGCTGTGTGCTACCTCTCTGGTGGCGTCCTCCACAGTTTGGTCCAGGGTGGAGGTCAGTTTAGAGATGACCTCTTCCTTTTGTTTACAGAGGTCTCCGAGCTCAGAGATCTGCTCCTGACGTCGCTGCAGACTCTGCTCCAGACACACAGTTAGTGATCCACACAAACATCTGAAGAGATAAGTGAAGAGTCTGACCTGCTGGACCTCCTGAAGCTGCTGCTCTGACTCCTTCCTCTGCTTCTCCAGCTCTGAAACAAACAGGGTCAGAACATTTACTGATGACAAACTCGCTATTCTCAGTTATTTCATTTGAAAATCAGAGGATCATCAAGCACAACCCTCCTGCACTTAAAGCCTTTCCCTGAAGTTTATTTGAGTGAGGAGCAGGAGTCGACAAATGCATCAAACATAACGATAACCAGTAACAGGAGTGAGGGTTGGTACCTGTCGCGTTGAGCTGCTGCTCCCTGATCTTCTGGAGCTCCTGGGCGCTGAGGAAGTCCTCAAGAACCATCCCCTCCGAGTCCTGCACGATAACGTTTAAGGTTTAACAGAAGGAGCTACAGCCTGGAGTCGCTCACGGACAGATTCACTCCTGCAGACGCCAAACACGGTCATTTGCACTTTATTCATGTGCAGACACAGAGTCAATCAGGCCCTTGAAGAACCACACAGATAAAGACCGTCTCTGAGTGTCTTTCTCTCATATGGGTTTAGTCCTGGTTCTGAGTCTCTGATACCGTCTCTACATTTAGGACGAGGCTCCAAACGGTCCTCTGAGAATCGGCTCATGGTCATGGTGAAGCTTCCCTCAGAGGAACAGCGCCCTGAGCCCCTTCAGCCCTGGGTCCATCTACAGCAGAGGTACAGTTCGCTCGCGGAGGGACGGCTTCTTCACTGTAAAAAGACCAAAGGACCTGCCAAGCTCAGCCCAAAGTAAAGCACCATTTTCTACAAATGCCAGCGTCGTGTTACAGGATTAGGGCTGGTACCTACACACCAGTCTGGTATCAGGAAAGGTTTAGGTTCTACTGGAGGAACCGGAATAAAGGAGAAAATAAAAAACAGTTTTGATGTTGTTAGTGCATCGACAGCATCAAAGGAAGTGACTTGGTTGTTTCAGCTCAAATAAATGTTTTTTTAATTTTTTTTCACATTTGTAAAAAAAAAAAATCTTCTAGACAAATCTTTTAGTATCGGTATTGGAAAAAGTGAACAGTCCCAGACCTATGACCTAACTGGGGGTTCTGTTTGGAATTTTGAAAGAATGGACTGTATTTCGCACATGTTTAGACTCAAACAGGCATTTAATATATATAATATCATTATACCCTGATCTATAATCTGCCTTCAGTCCTGTCGAACCACTTGGTGCTGCATTTATCTTCATGTGGTTATGGAATGCGTCATATGCGTGAGTCATTTCTAACAACATGAGCAGGAGAACAGCAGCTACTAAAGCGACGGATGAACCTGCACGGTTTGGAAAAGGCTTTAGACTTTATTCGGTCCTGCACCTGTGTGAGGAGGACACTTGGTTACCTGTGTGAGGAGGACACTTGGTTACCTGGTGAGGAGGACACTTGGTTACCTGTGTGAGGAGGAACTTGGTTACCTGTGTGAGGAGGACACTTGGTTACCTGTGTGAGGAGGACACTTGGTTACCTGTGTGAGGAGGACACTTGGTTACCTGTGTGAGGAGGACACTTGGTTACCTGTGTGAGGAGGACACTTGGTTACCTGTGTGAGGAGGACACTTGGTTACCTGTGTGAGGAGGACACTTGGTTACTGTCTGTGTGGTCCAGTGCACTGAGGTCTATCGTTCTGTGGACCAGGTTCTTGAGGATCTCCATCGTTTCTCGCTCGCTCCTCCAGGATCTCGCGCTCTTTGTCCAGACGCTCGCTGAGGAGACACAGGTGTGTTTATAAACCAAGGCTTCATTCCTTCAGGAGGAAACACTGCAGTACGTAACACTGGATCATAACACAGCAGTCCTTACATAGTGGCTGCAGTAACATTAGCAGTAATAGTACATAGTAGAAGTAGCAGTATAGTACATAGAAGTACAAACCTGTAGTCCTTCTCCATCTTGTTAAACAGCTCCATGAACTCAGCGCTGACCTCTTCTCGAATCTGAGCCTCCAGAACCAGACGGAGAGCGGCCTCTGTGTGGGACTAAAGTACACAGAAGTACTTCAAATACTGCGTTATACTCGTACACCTGTACTGCAGTACCAGACAGACGGAGAGCGGCCTCTGTGTGGGACTAAAGTACACAGAAGTACTTCAAATACTGCGTTATACTCGTACACCTGTACTGCAGGAGAGCAGCCTCTGTGTGGGACTAAAGTACACAGAAGTACTTCAAATACTGCGTTATACTCGTACTGCCAGTAACAGAGAGCAGGACGTACCTGGTGTCTCTGGTCCATAGTGTCCTCAGCCGCCGCCTCCAGAACCGTCTCCTCCAGCTCCGTGTCGTCTCCTTCATCCACACTGTCCTCCAGGTCGTCTCCTGATGAAACAACAAGAGTCACTGCAGAAAACTGTCCTCACTCCCAAAGGTTCATCTGACAGAGACTAGAGTCGAGTCGAGTGTAGTGTAGTGTAGTGTAGTGTAGTGTAGTGTAGTGTAGTGTAGTGTAGTGTAGTGTAGTCTATCCATCCATCCATCCATTTTCTTCCGCTTTATCCGGGGCCGGGTCCGGAGGCAGCAGTCTGAGCAGAGATGCCCAGACTTCCCGATCCACGCACACCTCCTCCAGCTGTTCTGGGGGGACCCCGAGGCGACACCAGGCCAGCTCGGAGACATAGTCCCACCAGGGTGTCCTGGGCCTTCCACGAGGCCTCCTCCCAATAGGACATGCCTGGAACACCTCCGAGGGAGGCGACCAGGAGGCATCCGGAACAGATGCCCTAGCCACCTCAGCTGGCTCCTTTCGACGTGGAGGAGCAGCGACTCTACCCCGAGCTCCTCCCGGGTAACTGAGCTCCTCACCCCCAGCCACCTGCGAAGGAAACTCATTTCGGCCGCTTGTATTCGTGATCTTGTCCTTTCGGTCATTACCCAATCTCATGACCATAGGTGAGGGTGGGAACGTAGATCGATCGGTAAATCGAGAGCTTTGCCCCCTGATCAGCTCCCTCTTCACCACAACAGTCCGATACAGCGACCGCATCACTGCTGACGCTGCACCGATCCGTCTATCGATCTCACGCTCCATCCGTCCCTCACTCGTGAACAAGACCCCGAGATACTTGAACTCCTCCACTTGAGGTAAGGACTCCCCACCGACCTGAAGCGGGGAAACCACCTTTTTCCGGTGGAGAACCATGGCCTCAGATTTGGAGGTGCTGATCCTCATCCCGGCCGCTTCACACTCGGCTGCAAACCGCCCCAGTGCGCGCTGAAGGTCCTGATTTGATGAAGCCAACAGAACAACATCATCTGCAAACAGCAGAGATGAGATCCTGAGGTTCCCAAACCGGACACCCTCTGGCCCTGGCTGCGCCTAGAAATTCTGTCCATAAAGGTAATGAACAGAACCGGTGACATAGGGCAGCCCTGGCGGAGACCAACACGCACCGGAAACAAGTCTGACTTACTGCCGGCAATGCGAACCAAGCTCCTGCTGCGGTCATACAGGAACGGACAGCCCTTAGCAGAGGGCCCCGCACCCCATACTCCCGGAGCACCCCCCACAGGGCACCACGAGGGACACGGTCGAACGCTTTCTCCAAATCCACAAAGCACATGTGGACTGGTTGGGCGAACTCCCACGAACCTCGAGCACCCGATGTAGGGTATAGAGCTGGTCCAGTTTGCACGACCGGGACGAAAACCGCATTGTTCCTCCTGAATCCGAGGTTCGACTATCGGCCGGATCCTCCTCTCCAGCACCCTGGAGTAGACCTTACCCGGGAGGCTGAGAAGTGTGATCCCTCTGTAATTGGAGCACACCCTCTGATCCCCTTCTTAAAGAGAGGACCACCACCCCGGTCTGCCAATCCAGAGGCACTGTCCCCAACCGCCACGCGATGTTGCAGAGACGTGTCAGCCAAGACAGCCTACAACATCCAGAGACTTAAGGTACTCGGGACGAATCTCATCCACCCCGGGGCCTTGCCACCGAGGAGCTTTCTAACCACCTCAGTGACTTCAGCCTGGGTGATGGACGAACCCCCTCCGAGTCCCCAGCCTCTGCCTCCTCATCAGAAGACGTGACAGTGGGATTGAGGAGATCCTCGAAGTACTCCTTCCACGCCCGACCACATCCCCAGTCGAGGTCAGCAGCTCCCCGCCCGCACTGTAACAGTGTTGGTGAAGCACTGCTTCCCCCTCCTGAGCGCCGGTGGTTTGCCAGAATCTCTTCGAGGCCGACCGATAGTCCTCCTCATGGCTTCTCCGAACTCCTCCCAGACCCGAGTTTTTGCCTTCTGTGACCGCACGAGCTGCAGCACACTTGGCCTGCCGGTACCTCTCAGCTGCCTCCAGAGTCCACAGCCAACAAGGCCAGGTAGGACTCCTTCTTCAGCTTGACGGCATCTCTTACTTCCGGGCGCCACCACCGGGTTCGGGGATTGCCGCCGCGACAGGCACCAGAGACCTTACGGCCACAACTGCGAGCAGCCGCATCGACAATGGAGGAGAGACATGGTCCACTCGGACTCCATGTCTCCAACCTCCCTCGGAATCTGGGTGAAGCTCTTCCGGAGGTGGGAGTGAAGACCCTACTGACAGAGGGATCCACCAAACGTTCCCAACAGACCCTCACAACACGTTTGGGCCTGCCAGGTCTGACCGGCTTCCTCCCCCCCTGCAGCGGATCCAGCTCACCACCAGGTGGTGATCGATTGACAGCTCAGCCCCTCTCTTCACCCGAGTGTCCGAGACACGCGGCCGGAGATCAGATGACACAACTACAAAGTCGATCATCGACCTCCTGCCTAGGGTGTCCTGGTGCCACGTGCACTTATGGACACCCTTGTGCTCGAACATGGTAGGCGAGACAACGGTGAGAGACCTGTCCCCAACCCGAAGGCGTAGGGACGCGATCCTCTTGTTCACTGGGGTGAACTCCAACACGTGCGGCTGAGCTGGGGGGCTATAAGCAAACCCACCCCAGCCCGCCGTCTCTCCCCGCGGGCAACTCCAGAAAAATGGAGAGTCCAGCCTCTCTCCAGGAGTTGGATCCGGAACCAGGCTGTGCGTGGAGGTGAGCCCGACTATATCTAGCCGGTATCTCTCAACCTCCCGCACAAGCTCAGGCTCCTTCCCCCCCAGCGAAGTGACGTTCCATGTCCCGAATGCCAGAAGCTGCGCACGCGGACCAGGTCGTCGAGGCACCTGCCTAGTCTAGTCTAGTCTAAACTAAACACACTGACACCGCCCCCTCGGCCCTGACACAACCCTCAGCCCTGACACCGCCCTCAGCCCTGACACCGCCCCTCAGCCCTGACACCGCCCCCTCGGCCCTGACACCGCCCCTCAGCCCTGACACCGCCCCCTCGGTCCTGACACCAACCCTCAGCCCTGACACCGCCCCTCAGCCTGACACCGCCCCCTCGGCCCTGACACCGCCCTCAGCCCTGACACCGCCCCCTCGGCCTGACCGCCCCTCAGCCTGACACCGCCCCTAGCCCTGACAGTCTACCCTCCGCCTCCTCCATCTCCTCCGTCTCCCAGTCGTCGCTCCTGCACGTCCTCCAGGCTGGTCTCCAGGCCACTAACGAGCTTCCTGCCCCTGAAGCGTCGCGTCTCGGCCTCGTCGATGATCAGAGACACTTCCATGGCCGACCTGGGGAGGCAGCGGCGAGCGGAGGGCGAGAGTTCAGCACCACACCTGAGGGAGAGGAGGACGCAGAGTACAGGAGGAGAAAACAGCGGAGGACGTCACTTTATATCTGAGTGAGAGAGAACTTTATATCTGTACTTCTGAGAGAGAGAGAACTTTATATTTACTTCTGAGAGAAATTTATCTGACTTCTGAGAGAGAACTTTATATCTGTACCTTCTGAGGAGAGAGAACTTATACTGTACTCTGAGAAGAGAATATATCTTACTTCTGAGGAGAGAGAACTTATATCGTACCTTCTGAGAGAGAGAACTTTATATCTGTACCTTCTGAGTGAGAGAGAACTTTATATTCTGTACCTTCTGAGAGAGAGAAACTATATCTGTACTTCTGAGTGAGAGAACTTTATATGTACTTCTGGTGAGAACTTTATTCTGTACTTTGAGAGAGAACTTTATATCTGTACTTGAGGAGAACTTTATATCTGTACCTTCTGAGAGAAGAGAACTTTATATCTGTACCTTCTGAGTGAGAGAACTTTATATCTGTACCTTCTGAGTGGAGAGAACCTTATATCTGTACCTTCTGAGTGAGAGAACTTTATCTGTACCTTCTGAGTGAGGAACTTTATATCTTGTACCTTCTGAGTGAGAGAACTTTTATCTGTACCTTCTGAGTGAGAGGAACTTTATATCTGTACCTTCTGAGAGAGAGAACTTTATATCTGTACCTTCTGACGTGAGAGAGACTTTATATCTGTACCTTCTGGTGAGAGAACTTTATATCTGTACCTTCTGAGTGAGGGGAACTTTATATCTGTACCTTCTGAAGAGAGAGGAATTGTTTATATCTGTACCTTCTGAGTGAGAGAACTTTATTATCTGTACCTTCTGAGATAGGAGAACTTTTATATCTGTACCTTCTGGAGAGAGAACTTTACTATCTGTACCTTCTGGTGAAGAGACTTATATATCTGTACCTTCTGAGTGAGAGAACTTTATATCTACCTTCTGAGTGGAGAACTTTATATCTGTATACCTTCTGAGTGAGAACTTTAGATCTGTACTTCTAGTGATTGGGAACTTTATATCTGTACCTCTGGAGAGAGAAACTTTATATCTGTACCTTCTGAGCGAGAGAACTTTATATCTGTACCTTTCTGAGAGAGAAAGAGACTTTATATCTGTACCTTCTGAGAAGAGAACTTATATATCTGTACTTCTGAGAGAGAGAACTTTTATCTGTACCTCTGCAGAGAGAGAACTTTATATTTCTGTACCTTCTGAGAGAGAAGCAGAACTTTATAATCGTACCTCTAGTGAGGGAACTTATATCTGTACCTTCTGAGTGAGGAGAGAACTTTATACTGTACTTCTGAGAGAGAGAACTTTATATCTGTCCTTCATGAGAGAGAGAACTTAATCTGTACCTTCTGGAGAGAGAACTTATTATCTGACCTTCTGAGAGAGAGAACTTTATATCTGTACCTTCCTGAGCGGCGCAAGAACTTGAGCACGTTGAGGTCTCGCTCGAAAGCATGAGGCGCTCTCGCCTCTGATGTTCGACGACCATCGATGACCTCTGCCGCGTAGCTGGATAGCCGCCAGAAGAAAGAACTGCAGCAGGAAGTGAGTCAGCTTCGACTCCCGCGAACGGAATGTGCTGCCTGAACCTACGAGACATCAACCTATAAGAATGAGAACCTTATATGAGAGAAACCTTTATATGAGAAGAGGACCTTATATGAGAGAGAAACCATATATGAGAAAACCCACAGAGAGCAACTAAAACATCGTTCAGGAAACCTACGGGAACATCAACTATATAATGAGAGAATCTACAACATCTCTGGCAACCTAACAAGGAGCTTCTCCAGCAGATCAAGACAAATGTAAATGCTTTTAATGCCCAAGACGATACTTTAATCGATCACAAACACAGAAAAGATCATGTGGAATTTCATTTAAGATTTTGCAAACATTTGATCAAACAGAGAAAGAGAAATTGACAAAGTCGGGAAACTTTAAACTAAAAATGTGGCCCAATTTCAAGCCAAATTAGTTTTTGTTTTTTTCAAATGAACTTTAAAAAAGTAAAAACTGTTTGTAACAACGTCATATGACTGCATTAAAAATTTATTATGCCAGTTTGAAACTAAGGTTATATGCTCTAATACATTGTAAGGCTTTGACCCTAAATCAGTCCAAGAGGAGCCGCTTAGTTCTTCAGTGGTCTTGTAAGTCAAGCCCGTTTTGATGCAAAAAACATATTGTTGTAAGAAGAAAAATCGTAACATTCCAACTTCAGTAAAAATGGCAATATCTGGCAATTTATATCACAAAAAATGCTGCAAATTCCTGGAGACAGGATAAAGTCCATTAGACTGAACCTTCAAAGAGAACCAAACAAGTAAAGTCTCCCAAACTCCACAAACAGGGTTCAACAACTACAATTCAGAGACGGGTCTGAAGAGTCTGGAGAACGGCATCGAGCTGAAGGTTATCTAAAAGTTTGACATGGAATGGACCCATACTACTGCAGTACTGCAGTACAAGAACATACGTAGTTCAACAGGACAATGTGCAAAAACAATTAATTAAGTTTATGCCACCGATCTTAGCTCCATCTGCTGAGGCAGGTGAGTACAAAACTTCTGTGCCTGGTGTCCTGCTTTGGCGCTAATGTAGTAGTATTACAGTAAGTTGTAGTAGTATGCCATTAGCTAGTAGTAGTAATTGCAGTAGTATGCAGTAGTAGTAGTAGTAGTATTGCAGTAGTAAGTAGTAGACATAAGAATATAACATAAGTGAGTAGAAGTAGTAGTAGTGTTTGCAGTAGTATTGGCAGTAAGAGTAGTAAGTAGTAGTATTGCAGTAGTAGTAGTAGTATGGCAGTAGTAATTACAGTAGTAGTAGTAGGTTATGCCAGTAGTAGAGTCAGTATTTGCAGTTGTATTTTACAGTAGTAGTAGTAGTAGTATTGCAGTATAGTAGTAGTATTGCGAGTAGTATACAGTTATAGTAGTTAGAGTATTACAGTGTAATAGTAGTATTGCAGTGTAGTCAGTAGATATTGCAGAGTATTACCAGTAGTGAGTAGTATAGTAGTCTGCAGTAGTAGTAGTATATTGCAGTTAGTATTGCACAGTAGAGTAGTAGTAGTAGTAGTAGTATTGCAGTAGTAGTAGTAGGTATTGCAGTAGTATTGCAGTAGTAGTAGTAGTATAGTATTTTCAGTAGTAGTAGTAGTATTTGCAGAGGTATTGCAGTAGTATAGTAGTAGTAGTATTACAGTGTAGAGTATTAAGTGAGAGTACTTGCCATAGTTAGTAGTAGTATTGCCAGTAGTTTGCAGTAGTAGTAGTAGTAGTAGTATTGCCAGTATAGTAGTTAGTATTGCAGTAGTATTACCAGTAGTAGTAGTAGTATTGCAGGTGAGTAGTAGCTAGTGCCAGTAGTATATACAGTTCAGTAGGGTAGTAGTAGAGTGCAGAGTAGTAGTAGTCATTGCAGTAGTATTACATAGTCAGTAGTAGTGTATTACAGGTATATGTAGTTATTGCATGTAGTAGTAGTATTGCAGAGTATTCAGTATGTAGTAGAGTATTGCAGTAGTAGAGTAGTATTGCCGTAGTATTGCGTGTAAGTAGTATGCGTTACTTGCTGTGCTGGTTGTTCCTCATGGCGCTGATGCACTTGGCCCAGCAGTGAGGGGAGAGTTATGATGTTTCCCGCCTCCTTCAGTCTCCTCGGTGTTATGAGTTGCGAGACGCGCGCCTCTGAGCCGGCCAGGTCACAGACAGACAGTCTGGAGTAAAGAACATACGAAAGTAGTTTAAATACTGTATAAACACATACAGCAGCGCTCTAGCCGGCCAGTTCACAGAGAGACCAGTTGTAGTACAAGAGATATTACTTTAAAGTACTGTAGATACTCTAAACACAGAGAGTGGACACTTCTGATCAAAGTCACGACAGGTTTACTTCAGCAGCGAGTCACATTTCCTTCTGAAACTATATTATTCACTTATGTCACAAACCTGAGGAACGAGGGGAAACTTCGAACTAAATAATTATGAACAATTGAGCCAAAAAAAAACTGCAGCAGAAAGAGATTCAGACGAGATTTAAAGCCCAGCGTTTGCAGATCAGGTCACTTGCAGGATCAGAGTATTAGAAGTATAAGTATCAGGAGTATGGAGGATTAAGAGCTATAAGTACAGCAGATTATAAGTATCACGAGTATAAGTATCAGAGTATCAGAGTAATAAGTATCGGAGTATGTAGAGATAAGTATTCAGTAGTATCAGAGCTAACTCATCCTGAATCCCAGACTCGAGTGGCTCCTCCACGGTGGTCGATCTTCATCAGTGTTTGCGGACGCTGAAGATGCTGTGGCTGAACAGTACGAGTTAACTGGGTTCTATGACGCCCAGACTGTAGACAGCTGTATCTATGTGTGTGACTATAGCACCTCTGGGACGCTGGTTGAGGCGATGTGTGGAGACATTGCTCTGTTTCTCCTCCCGATACTCATGATCTGTAGCCTCGTTGAAGCTGCTCACTGACCCACCGTAAGTCGAGGAAAAACACCAGAGAAACCAGTTTAAAACCACCACAGGTTCTGAGGAAAACTCAGAGAAACAGTTTTAAAACCACCACAGGTCGAGAGAACACCAGAGAAAAACCAGTTTAAAACCACCACAGGTCGAGGGAAACACCAGAAAACCAGTTTAAAACCACCACAGGTCTAGGAAACAACCAGAGAAACCAGTTAAACCACCACAGGTCTGAGGAAACACCAGAAGAACCAGTTTTAAACCTCACAGGTTGAGGGAAACACCCCAAGAAACGCGTTTAAAACCACCACAGGTCTTGAGGGAAAAACACCAGAGAAACCAGTTTAAAACCACCACAGTCTGAAGAACACAACCAGAGACACCAGTTTAAAACCTCACAGTCTGATGGAATGACACCACAGGCAAACCAGTTAAAACCTCCACAGTCTGAGAAAACACCAGAGAAACCAGTTTTAAAACCAGCCGACAGATCTGAGAGGAAACACCAGAGAAACCACTTTAAAACCTCCACAGGTCTTAGAAACACCAGAGAACCAGTTAAACCACCACAGGTCTGAGCGGAAACACCATGTAAACCAGTTTAAAACCTCCACAGTCTGAGGAAACACAGAGAACCACGTTTAAAACACCCACAGTCTGAGAAACACCATAGAAACCAGTTTAAAAGCACCACAAGCTGAGAGGTAAACACCAGAGAAACCCAGTTTAAAAACACCACAGTCTGAGGAAACACCAGAGAAACCAGTTTAAACCTCCACAGTCTGAGGAAAACACCAGAGAAAACCAGTTTAAAAACACCACAGGTCTGAGAGGAAACACCAGAGAGAAACCAGTTTAAAACCACACAGTCTGAGGAGAAACACCAGAGAAAAACAGTTTAAAACCACCACAGGTCTGAGGGAAACACCAGAGAACCAGTTTAAAACCACCACAGGTCTTGAGGAAACACCAGAGGAAACAGTTTTAAAACCAACCACAGGTTGAGAGGAAACACCAGAAGAAACCAGTTTTAAACCACCACAGGCTGAGAACACCAGAGAAACCAGATTTAAAACCTCCACAGGCTGAGGGAAACCACCAGTAAACCAGTCGTTAAAAACCACCACAGTCTGAGGAAACACCAGTGAAACCAGTTTAAAACACCACAGCGTCTGATGGAAAACACCGAGGGAAACATGTTTTAAACACCACACAGTCTGAGAGAAACACAAGAAACCAGTTTAAAAACCACCACAGGTCTGAGAAACACCAGAGAAACCAGTTACAACCACCACAGGTCTGAAGAAACACCAGTGAAACCTTTTAAACCACCACAGTCGAGAAACACCAGAGAACCAGTTTTAAACCCACCAAGGTCGAAGAAACCAAGTGGAAACCAGTTTAAACACACCACAGGTCTGAGGAAACACCAGAGAAACCAGTTTAAAACCTCCCAGGTCTGAGAGGGAAACACCAGGAGAAACCAGTTAAAACCACCACAGTCTGAGGAAACGACCAGTAAAACCAGTTAAAACCACACAGTCTGAGGAACACACCAGAGAAACCAGTTTAACCCCACAGGGTTGGAAAACACCAGAGGAACCAGTTTAAACCACAACAGTCGGGAACACCAGAGAAACCAGTTTAAAACCACCACAAAGGTCGAGAAACACCAGAGAAACCAGTTTAAAACCTCCCAGCGTTCTGAGATGAAACACCAGAGAGAGCAGAAACCAGTTTAAAACCTCACAGGTCCTTGAGGAAACACACAGAGAAACCAGTTTAAAACCTCCACAGTCTGAGAAAACACTCAGAGAAGACCAGTTAAAACCACAAGTCTGAGAACACCAGAAAACCAGTTTAAACCCCACAGTCTGAGGGAAACACCAGAGAAACCAAGTTTAAAACCACCACATGTATCTGAGGATAACACCAGTGAAACCAGTTTAAACCACCACAGTGTCTGAGGAAACACCAGAGAGAAACCAGTTTAAACTCCACAGGTCTGAGGAAACCACCAGAGAAACCAGTTTAAAACTCCCAACAGAGTCTGAGGAAACACCAGAGAAGAAACCACGTTTAAAACCACCACAGTCTGCAGGACACCAGAGAAACCAGTTTTAAAACCTCCACAGCTGAGGAAAACAACCAGTGAAACCAGTTTAAACCACACAGGTCGAGGAAACAGCCAGAGAAACCAGTTTATAAAAACCTCACAGGTTCTGAGTAAACACCAGTGAAACCAGGTTTAAACCTCCACAGGTCTGAGAAACACCAGAGAAACCAGTTTAAAACCACCACAGGTCTGAGGAGGAAACACCAGAGAAACCAGTTTAAAACCTCCACAGGTCTCAGAGAGGAAACACCAGAGAAACCAGTTTAAAACCTCCAACAGGTCTGAGAGGAAACACAGAGAAACCAGTCTTACAAAACCTCCACAGGTCTGAGAGAAAACACAGAGAAAACCAGTTTAAAACCTCCACAGGTCTAAGAGGAAACACCAGTGAAACCAGGTTTAAAACCACCACACGTCTGAGAAGAAACGACCAGAAAAGCCAGTTTAAAACCTCACAGTCTGAGAGAAACACCAGTGAAACAGTTTAAAACACCAACAGTCTGAGAGAAACACCAGAGAAACAGTTTAAAACCTCCACAGGTCTGAGGAAAAACCAGAAAACCCAAGTTTAACCCTCCACAGGTCTGAGAGGAAACACCAAGAAACCAGTTTAAAACCTTCACAGGTCTGAGAGGAAACCACCAGAGAGAAACCAGTTTAAACTCCACAGGCTGAGAGAAAACACCAGAAGACAACAGTTTAAAACCTCCACAACGGTCTGAGAGAAACACCTAGAGAAACCAGTTTAAAAACCCACACAGGTTGAGAGGAAACACCAGAGAAACGTTTAAAACCACCACAGGTCTGAGGAAACACCAAGAGAAACAGTTTAAAACACCACATCTTGAGGGAAACGACCAGAGAAACCAGTTGTAAAACCTCACATCTCGAGGAAAACACCAGAGCAGAAACCGTTAAAACCACCACAGGTCTGAGAGAAACACCAGAAACAGTTTAAACCTCCACAGGTCTGAGAGGAACGACACCAGGAAACCAGTTTAAACCTCCACAGTTGAGAGGAAAGCACAGAGAAACCAGTTTAAAACCTCCACAGGTCGAAGAGGAAACACCAGAGAAACCAGTTAAACCTCCACAGGTCGGAGAGGAAGATACACCAGAGAAACCAGCTTCAAAAACCCACCAGCATGTCTGAGAAGAAACACCAGAGAAAACCAGTTAAAACCTCCACAAAGCGTTCTGAGAGGAAACACCAGAAACAACCAGTTTAAAACACCACGAGTCTGAGGAACACCAGAGAAACGCAGTTTAAAACCTCCACAGTTGAGAAACACCGAGAACCAGTTAAAACCCTCACAGTTTGAGGAACACCAGAGAAAGCCAGTTTTAAAACCACCACAGTCTGAGGATAACACCAGAAGAAACCAGTTTAAACCTCCACAGGTCTGATGGAAAACACCAGAGTAAACCAGTTAAAACCTCCACATGTCTGAGAGAAAACACCAGAGAACACAGTTTAAAACACCACAGGTTAAGGAACATCCCAGGGAAACAGTTTAAAACCTCCACAAGTCTGAGAGAAACACCAAGAAACCAGTTAAAACACCACAGGTCTAGAGGAAACACCAGAAGAAACCAAAAGGTTTTTTTAAAAAACCTCACAGCTCTGAGGAAACACTAGAGAGAAAACCAGTTTTAAAACTCCACAGGTCTGAGAAACACCAGCAGAGACACCAGTTCTAAACCACACAGGTCTGAGAAGGAAACACCAGAAAAACAGTTTAAAAAACCACCACAGGTTCTGAAGAAACACCAGAGAAACCAGTTTAAAACGCCCAGGTCGGCAGAAACACCAGCAGAAACCAGTTTAAAACTCCACAGTATGGAAAAACACCAGTAAAACAAGCTTTAAAACTCAAGTTGAGGAAACACCAGACGAAACCAGTAAACCTCACAGGTCTGAAGGAAACGCCAGAGAAACCAGTTAAACATCCACAGGCTGAGGAAACGCCAGAGAAACCAGTTAAAACCCACCACAGTCTGAGAGAAACACCAGAGAAACCAGTTTAAACACCACCACAGTCTGAGGAAACACCAGAAGAAGACCAGTTTAAAACCTCACAGGTCTGAGAGGAAACACCAGAGAAACCAGTTTAAAACTCCACAGGTCTATGAGGAAACCAACCAGAGAAATCAGCTTTTTAAACCCAACCACAGGTCTGAGAAACACCAGAGAAACCAGTTTAAACCATCCCAGTCTGAGGAAAACACCAGAGAAACAGTTTAAACCTCCACAGTCTGAGAACACCAGAGAAACAGTTGAAACCACCACAGGTCTAGGAAACACCAGAGAACAGTTTAAAACCAAAATCAAAACAATTCGATTGGCTTGATTTCGATGGAAGACATTCTCAGAAGAACTAAGCTGTAAAAACTAACTCTGACTCGGTGCATTAATAAAAACATGAATATTTACATAAAGAACTGAATCCAATGCGGTTACGTTAATCATGTCCTTTTCATGACCAAAGTCACGCGGCTTTATTATGGGAAAAAGACTAATTAAAAGGATCCATTTAAGGGATTTTTTAAAAACAAAATAGTTAATTGATGAATTAAATCCAGCCCTAGTCGCTTCATCATAATCATGTATCACCAGCTCTAACTGTAAAGAACTGCAGGGGCGCTGTACCTTAATGAAGCTGTTCCCCTTCACGTCCTGAGACAGACGCAGGACTGTCCTTTTCTGCTGTCCGTGTGGAACCTGAACACACCACAGGTTAGTTCAAAGACATCAGGACACGGGAAACAATCAGATCAACAGGCTCAGACTTTGTGTTTAAGGCGAGAGGCTGCAGAGGACGGATTAGACAGGAGATGGATCCGAAATCTCCTTTGAAAATATCTTTGTTACTAATATGTCACAAAATAAAACCATCAGCTTAAATCTGGGTCTGTCCATTATTTAGATTTCTGCACAAAACACCTTACTTTTAACATAATAAAACATAATATGACAGAAAACTTGCAATCCATTTTCCCTCATATCAGTAATGTTCAGCAAAAGTTTAAAATCTCTAATGTATCCCTATTCAGCTGCAACGTCTGGCCTTAAACTATATAATATTGTAAAACTGCACACACTTGATGATTAAAAGTCAGATGGAAACAATTATTATGAAAATCCCCATTCACACCGGTTCCAAATTATTATGCAAATGACATTTTTCACAGATTTTCTAAGTTGTCAACTCAAATAACAGTCAGCATAATATAAAGTCTTTACCTGCTAGATGATCATTTGAATGTGGTTGAAAAAAACCTCTCAGTGTTATAAATAAATATAGTAAAAAAACTCAAAATCCACTGTTCCATATGATTATGCAACTCAGGGTTATTTAAAGGTTGTAATAACTGAAAATGGTCATTTGTTGAATTTGCAGCATTAGTCATATTTACTGAAATCCAAAGCAATTTCAATCAAAAACATCTAAACAGGTCAAGTTATATTTTAACATCGGACCTTATTTGAGCAGCTTTAAAACTCTTAATCCATTAAACGTGTGAGTTTTTGGAGAGTTTCTGCTTGGATTTGTTTGCAGATGTCAGAATAGCCTCAGAGCTGCTGTTGGATGTGAACTGCTCCCACTCTCATAGATGTTTGCTTGAGGCTCCAAGGTTCTCAGTAGGGTGAGGTCACGGTAGCAGGGGTCCACATCATGAGTTTCTCTCCTTTTATGCTCATAGCAGCCAATGATGCAGAGGTTTCTTTACAGCAGGACATGGAGCGTTGTCATGTGTGAAGAGGATTTGTTCTTTTTGTACCATAGAAGAAAGTGGTCAGTCAGAAACTCCACATATTTTTCAGAGGTCATTTTCACACCTTCAGGGATCCTAAAGGGCCGAGCAGCTCTCTCCTCATGATCCAGGCCAAAACATGACTCCGCCCCCTCCTTGCTGACGTCACAGCCTTGTTGGGACATGGTGGCCATTCATCAAACATCCACTACTCCATCCATCTGACCATCCAGGGTTACACGGCCTCATCAGTGAACTAGACTGTTGAAAATGAGTCTTCATGTATTTCTGAGCCACTGCAGCCGTTCTGCTCGTCAGCTCAATGAACAGTTTAGGGGAGGAGGATAGAAGGTTTATGCACAACTGCAGCCTCTGGAGGGTCTTTGTAGCAGCTGTTCTCTTAATCTGATGTGTTTGGCAGAAACCGTCCTCATTGTGTCTTTATCTGCACAAACCCGTGTGGTGTCTGAATCAGACACAAATCTCTGAACAGGACGATGATTACGCTTCATCTTCCAAGTCATTCATCTATTTCACACTTTCATCAGCAGATCCTTTTCTTTCCTTATTGCTTGAAAATGTTGGTCTGTTTAATAATGTGGAACGTCCTTTTCAGCAGTTTTCCCTTAACTGGACTAACCTGAGAACTGATCATCACAGGGTCTGACACTGAGTCAGTGATTCAAAGAGCCTGAGACACAAAACCATCCATGAGTTTTTACCTTATGGCCCTGAAATACAATTGCATAATAATGTGGAAGTCAGTGTAGTGGCATAATAGTGCTTTTATTGTGAAAATCCCTTGAGGCTAACATGGCTAAGAAAATTCAATTAAAAGTAGCGCAAAGTTTGAACGAGCCTGCGCAAAAAGAATCGGGCCTGTAAGTAGTTAAATAATATTTAGCTGTTCACATGTTATACAATAATTTTCTAACACTAGACTTTAGCTCCAAATAAAAGCTCCGCCCTCACGACCCCTGGCGTTTCCACAAACAGATGTTTGTAACACGACTGTCATCAGTAACTCATTGTCCTTTACCAAATCCTGAGCTCTTTATGTGTGTGGGACCTGCTAATCGTGAATGTAATCGATCGCCGACAGGAAGTACAGCTTATTGTCCAGGAAGAGGTCACGTGGGAAACTGTGGATATATTCTCCTTATTAATTGCAAATGTGTAATAATGCTAAAAAGGAAACTAAACGCAATTTCTTTGTGTTGATACATGATCTATTTCTCCAGATGAGCTCATGTTAAGTCCCAAACTAAAGAAAAGTCAAAGTAAAAGTAGTTTTATGACTTATATTGATTCCAGTGTTGCAGAGCTTTGTCATGTGTTTCCATTGTACTGATTGAAGCAGCTGACCAACCCGTCTGTCTAGTTTAAACACTTCTCTCTCTGACACTCAGCTCCTCTCTGTCAATACGATTGGGCACAAGTGTCGCCTGCAAACTGTTCAACATTAACTGTGGACTTAATGTTATTGGTTTATTTTGGTCGGGACAGTGCAAGTTAATGAACAAGCCACACCGGATTGTAGCCTTGGGCTAATTTCCATCCGTCGTCCCCCATGCGCACTCTCAAACACACTCTCATTCATCCTGGCCTATTGTACTGTTTTTAGTGGTAGGGGAAACTGGAGTACCCGGAGGAAACCTACACAGACACGGGGAGAACATGCAAACTCCACACAGAAAGGCCCCGTCCAGGTGGAATCGAACCTGGGACCTTCTAGCTGTGAAGCACAAGCGCTAACCGCTGTGCTACCGTGCCGCCCTGTTGTTTCTAAAGTTCACTCCAATTTAAAAGGACTTTTGACACAAGTCGATCTGTCAGTTGTTGGATATTATGTGAAAAGTATAGCTCGTATCTAAGATCACTGCAGAAAACATTGACCAGACTTTGCAACTTGATTGGAGATTTTTTCTCATAGAGTCTCAGTGACTCAGCCGTTTTCTGCCCCTCCCTCAGTCACTCTCAGCCTCGCTCTGAGCTTCCTGGTTCCTCCTCCTCTCACACACTCTCTAAAGTCAGACTCCGCTCGCTCTGAGCTTCCTGTTCCTCCTCCCTCTCACACACTCTCAGAGTCAGACTCAGGCTGTTGTCGAGAGGGAAATGGCGCAGAAAGCATGGACCCAGACGCCTTGACTTGTCCCATCTGTTTGGATTTACTGAAGGATCCAGTGGCGTTCCCTGTGACACAGCTACTGCATGAAGTGTGTGAAAAACCACTGGGACAAGAGACGAGAAGCATTTACAGCTGTCCTGATGCAGAGAGAGCTTCAGCTCCAGGCCAGTGCTGGTCAAAAACATCATGTAGCAGGTTTAGTGGAGCAGCTGAAGAAGTCTGGCCTCACAGCGCCCCCTGCTGACCGCTGCTATGCTGAAGCTCAGGATGTGCCCTGTGACGTCTGCACTGGAGGAAGCTGAAAGCCGTCAGTCCTGTCTGCAGTGTGTGGCCTCATACTGTGAGAGCCACCTCCAGCCTCATTATGAAGCTGCAGCTCTTCAGAAACACCAGCTGGTGGCGCCCTCTGACAAACTGCAGGAAAACATCTGCTCTCAACACGACGAAGTGAAGAAGATGTCTGCCGCACCGACCAGCAGCTCATCTGCTACTCTGCTCTGTGGAGCAACACAAGGGCCACGACATGGTGTCTCAGCCTTGGAGAGAGCCCAGAGGCAGGAACAGCTGCTCCAGAGCCTCCAGCTCAAAGAGACAGACCTGAAGAGGCTCCAGCAGAGGCCCAGGACATCAGCCGCTCTGCCCAGACAGCAGTGCAGCGCAGTGGGACAGCTTCACAGAGATGGCCCTTCTCCTGGAGAAAAGACGCTCTGAAGTGGAGCAGCAGATCCGCTCCGAGGAGCAAACCCAACTGAAACAAGTCCAAGAGCTTCAGGACCAACTGCAGCGGGAACGTGACTGAGCTGAAGAGGAACATCTCTGAGCTGGACCAGTTCTACAGCTCTGTCCTTCACTGTCCACAGACTCACAGAGGACAGAGATTCAGACAGGGCCCCGCCGCTGCTTCAGGAGGTGACCAGAGCCGTGTCAGAGCTCAGGGACAAACTAAAGCTCAGTCTGGAGGAGGACTGACCAACGTCACACAGGCTCTGAGCCCAACACCAGCTGAACCCACCAACGTCACACTGGCTCTGAGCCAACACCAGCTAAACCCTCCACCAGAGAGGACTTCTTACAGTATTCAGCAGAGATCACTCTGGACCCAAACACAGCAAACAGAAAACTGATTCTGACTCATGAAACAGAAGAGCAACATTTATGAGTGAAGCTCAGAGATATCCCTGATCATCAGGACATTCAGTATGTGTTTGCAGGTCCGAGCAGAGAAGTCTGACGGGCCGCTGTACTGGGAGGTGAGCGGGAGAGGGATTTGGTTTAGCAGTTTATACAGAGACATTCAGAGGAAAATCTGTGGTATAATGGCCATTTGGAAACAATGATAATCCTGGATCTATACCGTTCAAAAACAGTAAAGGTAATACATTTCGTTTTAACTCAGTGCGATCCGTTTTTCTCAGGTCGTTCTCGTTCACATAACGGGGTTTACCTGGAGCCACGGTGCAGGACTCTGTCGTTTTCGACACCGTTCAGCAAACCAAACATGAACCCTCCCCACAGAGTCCAGACCCAGGTCATACCGGCGCCCTCTACGCAGAGTCTGGTTACTGGTGGAACGATGGAGACTCTGCATATTTCCCAAACTAAAGAGCAGCTTTTCTCTTCACAGTTTTGACGTCATCCTTGTGTCTTGTATTGCACTAAACTGAGGTTTTTAATACATAATAATAATTTGTTTCTCATATATTGTTTAGAATTATAAAACCGGTGCACTTCACTCACACTCAGTGGCAGACGTGTTTTACAACACTTTGGAATCAAAACCTTAAAACTAAAGCCACCATAAGAGCGACTGACCTGGAAACAAAACAATACACCAGGGTTTCCCACAGGAAGGTTAGTAAGGGGTTTCTGTCGACGCCTTAACTACTTCTTTTTTGGAGAAGTTAGTTTAAGGTGGGCAGCCAGTGTTACTATTAATTTCATCATTCTGCTTCCATTTACTACCACTTGTTTGTTCTTGTGATTGTAACTGATTTCTGCAGAAACTGATTTTCTTTATCATTGAAACACAGATTATAATTGTGTTTTATGTTTTGTCTTTATAGAAGTTATCGTCGCGGTGAGCTTTAAGTTGTGCAAAATTATAATCTTACTTTGTAACTTAAAATAATTACAATAAAGTCACAAATCTTTTTTTCAAGTCGAATTTTCCTTCTCGAAACTAAAACAAAACCTAAAACAAACAGTCAGACGTATTTCAAACGTTACGAAGACTAAAGTCGGCTTGTTTTTGTCTTGATATTGTTTTGCTGGTGAATAAAGGACACTTAACAGACTCTGGAAATGTCTTTGTCCGACTTAGTGTTTATTGAACTGTGTTTCTCTCTCTTTGCCCTTTGGTCGACTCACCCAGCAGCAGTTCAGCTCACACACAAATAACACACATACACACAAATACACAAATACACACACCAAATACACACAAAATACAACAAATACACACACAAATACACAAATACACACAAATCACACACAAATACACACAAATATACACAAATAACACAAAGTAACACACAATACACACAAAACACACAAATACAACACAAACTACATCACAAATATACACAAATAAACCAACAATACACACAAATACACGACAATATCACACAAATACAACACACAAATACACACAAATACAACAAATACCACAACTACAGCCACAATACAACACACAAATACACACAAATACACAACAACAACCCAAATACACACACAATACACACAATATACACAAATACACACAAATACCACACAAATACACACAAATACACACAATAACACAAATAACAAAAATACACACAACAAAACACACAAATACACACACAAATACACACACAAATACACACACAAATACACACACAAATACACACAAATACACACACAAATACACACAAATATACACAAATACACACAAATACACACAAATATACCAAATATACACAAATACACACAATACACACAATATACACAAATACACACACAATACACACACAAATACACACACAAATACAACAAATACACACACAAATACACACAAATAACACAAATACACACACAAATACACACACAAATACACACACAAATACACACACAAATACACACAAATACACACAAATATACCACAAATACACACACAAATACACACACAAATACACACACAAATACACACCAAATACACACACAAACACACACAAATAACACAAAACACACAAATACACACAAATAACACCAAAACACACAAAATAACACAAATACACACACAAATACACACAAATATCACAAATACAACACAAATACACACAAATATACACAAATACACACACAAATACACACAATATACACAAATACACACACAAATACACAAAAACACACACAAATACACACAAATACACACACAAATACACACACAAATACACACAAATACACACACAAATACACACAAATATACACAAATACACACACAAATACACACAAATATACACAAATACACACACAAATACACACACATACACACAAATACACACAAATATACACAATACACACACAAATACACAAATACACACACAAATACACACCAAATACACACAAAAACAAATACACACACAAATACACACAAATACACACACAAATACACACAAATACACACAAATACACACACAAATACACACAAATACACACAAATACACACACAAATACACACAAATACACACAAATACACACACAAATATACACAAATACACACAAATATACACAAATACACACACAAATACCACAAAATAACACAAATACACACACAATACACACACAAATACACACAAATACACACAAATACACACACAAATATACACAAATACACACAAATATACACAAATACACACACAAATACACACAAATATACACAAATACACACACCAAATACACACACAAATACACACACAAATACACACACAAATACACACAAATACACACAAATACACACACAAATACACACACAAATACACACAAATACACACACAAATACACACAAATATACACAAATACACACAAATATACACAATACACACACAAATACACACAAATATACAAAAACACACAATATAACAATACACAACAAATACACACAGACAAATAACAACACAACTACACACACAAATACACACAAATACAACACAATACACCACAAATACACACACAAATACACACAAATACAACACACAAATACACACAAATATACACAATACACACACAAATACACACACAAATACACACAAATACACACAAATATACACAATAACACACAATACAGCACACAATACACACAATACACACAAATAATACACAAATAACACACCAAATACACACACAAATCACACACAAATAGCACACACAATCACACAAATATAACACAATACAACACAATACACACCAATACCACAATATACACAAATTACACAAATACACACACAAATACACACAAATACAACAAAATACACACACAAATACACACAAATATACACAAATACACACACAAACACCAAATAAAATACACAATACAACAAATAACACAAATACACACACAAATACACACACAGGAATCACACAAATACAACACACAAACACCTATACACAATACACACACAAACACACAAATATATCACAAATACACACACAAATACACACACATACACACAAATACACCAAACCAAATACACCACAAATAACACCAAATACACAGACAATACACCAAATACACACAATACACACACAAATAACACAAAATTAACACAAATACCCACAAATATAACAATCACACACAAATATACACAAATACACACACAAATACACACCAAATACACACAAATATAACACACACAAATACACACACAAATACACACACAATACACACACAAATACACCACAAATACACACAAATAACACAAATACACACAAATACACACAAATACACACAAATACACACACAAATACACACAAATATACACAAATACACACAAATATACACAAATACACACACAAATACACACACAAATACACACAAATACACCAAACACAAATACACACAAATATACACACAAATACACCACACAAATACACACACAAATACACACAAACCAATAACACACAAATACACACACACAATATACACAAATACACACAAAATACACAAATACACACAAATATACACAAATACACACACAAATACACACAAATACTACACACAAATACACACAAATACACAACACAAAATACAACACAAATATACACAAATACACACACAAATAACACACACAAATACACACAAATACACTACACACAAATACACACAAATACACACAAAACACAATACACACAATATACCACAAATACACACAAATAACACAAATACACCACAAAAACAAAAACACACACAAATACACACACAAATACACACAAATACACACACCAAATAACACACAAAAATAACACAAAACACACAAATACACACAATACACACACAAATACACCAAATACACAAATACACACAATATAACAAATACACACAAATATACACAAATACACACACAAATACACACAAATACACACAAAAACAAATACACACAAATATACACAAATACACACACAAATACACACAAATACACACACAAATACACACACAATACACACACAAATACACACAAATACACACAAATATACACAAATACACACACAAATACACAAATAACACAAATAACACAATACACACACAAATACACACAAATACACACAAATAACACAAAACACACAAATAACACAAAACACACAAATACACACAAATACACACACAAATACACACAAATATACAACAAATACACACACAAATACACACAAATACACACAAATATACACAAATATACACACAAATACACACAAATACACACAAATACACACAAATACACAACAAATACACACAAATACACCACAAATACACACAAATACACACACAAATATACACAAATACACACAAATACACACAAATACAGTGTCAATGGGCAACAAAGTCATAATACATGGAAGAAAGGTTTGGGTAAAAAAATAAACTTTTTTATTATTTTTTAAGTTTTGGGAAAAGATTATATTTTTGTAGAAAGTTTTTGTTTGTTTTTTTATTTTATTTTTTAAGGTTTTGGGGGGAAAAGGAAAAGTCTGGAATATTTCAGAAAATTTTGGAATTTGTTTTTTGTTTTTAATTCCTCCTGTGTGGCTCCCTGGTCTTTCCCACGCTTATTCATTCACAAATACTGACATGTTTGTCAATGTAAAGCGTCTTTGAGTGTCCAGAAAAGCGCTATATAAAACCGATGCATTATTATGTTTGGTATCCACATGTAGCAGGAAAGGCTGTGACCGAGATGACACTGTAATCCAAATATGGTCATTTCCTTTGTGGGAGACAGCAGCGGCTAAAGACGGGAGGAATATACACAGGGACTAAACCGATTTCTCTACATTATTTACTTTTCTTATTCACCTGCAGCGTCTCGCCTTAAACCTCGTGTTTGTGTTTCCTTCACAGACACTGGGACATGTGTGGAGATAAACATACGTGTTGCCTTCACAGACACTGGGACATGTGTGGAGATAAACATACGTGCTGCCTTCACGGACACTGGGACATGTGTGGAGATAAACATACGTGTTGCCTTCACAGACACTGGGACATGTGTGTTTGTGGAGATAAACATACGTGTTGCCTTCACAGACACTGGGACATGTGTGGAGATAAACATACGTGTTGCCTTCACAGACACTGGGACATGTGTGTTTGTGGAGATAAACATACGTGTTGCCTTCATGGACACTGGACATGTGGAGATAAACATACGTGTTGCCTTCACGGACACTGGGACATGTGTGGAGATAAACATACGTGTTGCCTTCACGGACACTGGGACATGTGTGGAGATAAACATACGTGTTGCCTTCACAGACACTGGGACATGTGTGGAGATAAACATACGTGTTGCCTTCACAGACACTGGGACATGTGTGGAGATAAACATACGTGTTGCCTTCACAGACACTGGGACATGTGTGGAGATAAACATACGTGTTGCCTTCACAGACACTGGGACATGTGTGGAGATAAACATACGTGTTGCCTTCACAGACACTGGGACATGTGTGGAGATAAACATACGTGTTGCCTTCACGGACACTGGGACATGTGTGTTTGTGGAGATAAACATACGTGTTGCCTTCACGGACACTGGGACATGTGTGGAGATAAACATACGTGCTGCAGCAGGTCGTGGATGTTGTCGTTGTAGATCTCACAGAACGATACCCAGACGGAGAACTTAGCGCTGCCGCCGTCGTCCAGCACGAAAGAGTCCTGGTCCGAGCTCAGGCTGGAGTCTGTGATGTTCGAACCTGCAGCGAAGGCAACACGGGTCAGGAATAACACACAAGCTTCTCTTAGAACTGGGCCATATATCGTCTACAACAGGGGTCTCGAACTCATTTGGACTGGGGGCCACAAATGCAAACCCAGTGTTGGTCGGGGGCCGCAAAAGACGAAGCCTTTTTTATTAAGTCAATTATGATTAGCAACTTTTTATTGTTTGCTGTAATATACCTTAAAATAGACTGTACATGAACTATCTGCACATTTTTAAGCTTACAGAGGTTTCCAATGGGCCAAACATTTGCTGAGCTTCTAAATTAGAAATTAATACAGACTTAGACAATTAGTGTTTTTGTAATTAATCTCATTTTGGTTCAGGTAAATTGGTTCAGGGCATCAGTGAATGATCTTTCAGGAGTCAGGTCCAGTTTCTGTCTGTTGGCCTATTTAGAAAGAAATGCAAAATGTACAACAAATGTCATTTTAATTTAGTGTAGAAAGGCCCAGCCAGGGACTGGAGCTGATAATGAGCACTAGCAATAAGCTTCACCTCATGTAAATAATGTGGAGTCAGTGGCCTCAGGCCTTTTTGTGACCTACAGTTATGGTGCTTATATTTTTTTACTATCAATGTTGTTGTAATTATTTGCAGTATTTTATACATTTCCATATTCTCTATTTTTAATGTAACTATGGATCATGTGTCCACGTGTCCTTAAGATTAAATTAATTGACATGATGTGCTTCTTGTGTGAGCACACAATGTTGCTCTGAGAGAGAGATGGAGAGAAAAGGCTCCTCACTTTACTGTTGTGATAGCCTGGTTTTTACCCTCGTACTCATTTCGTTTCGTACATGTAGGGAAATTATAATTGACCGGAGTTTACGGATGGCTAAGGCCAGGCTACTGTTGTGACGCTTTTAAACACTAATTACGATGTGTTCACTTTGCAAAGTCATAAAGGTAACGATGGTAAAGGTGCTTATTGTCATGCTGCTGTAACTTTTCCAGCTCATGTTTAGCTGAACAACTAAAGTTTCTCCCTCGCGTTCTGACCGTCTCGCACCTGTTTCAGAAGCTCCTCTCACAGTCCGCTGCTGTTAGTCCGTTTCTTTGTTGAAAACAGTTGATAAATCATCTGCAAAAGCGCCGCATCTCCCCTCCCCTGTCTGATGTTGTGGTCATTCTGGCGTCCGCAGCGGCATTGGCGCTACCGCGCGGTGCCTCATGGGAAATGTAGTTCTAACGTGTTTAATGCAATTTACCGGCGGGCCGCATATAATATAAATAAGAAATCATCTCGCGGGCCACAAAAAATTATCTCGCGGGCCGCATTTGGCCCCGGGCCGCATGTCTGAGACTCCTGGTCTACAAGATCGAAACTGCTGTTTGGAAGAAAGAGTCGAAGAGTGTTTAAAAACTCATCTCAGAGAAGGACGGGATGTTAGTAATGAGTTTAGACACTACAGTCATAACAAGGTGATGAAAAAGAATCAGGTGAAGGGCCTTTAATGTCCCGCAGAAACATTGACATGACAATCCTAACGCTCTGAGCCGCACGAATAATGACCCACCGACGGTAACGTAATGTAAAAAGTACAAACCGTCCAGAAAGGTGCTCTCATGGACGTGTGGCTCCGGTCGCTCTGTGGACAAGCAGAGCAGTAACAATCATTAATAAGGATCTACTTTTAACCTCTGAACCCTGGCCTGTCAACGTGACAAAACCACTGGGTTAAAGCAGGGGTTATTCCTGTTATTCCAACATGCAGCAGGGGGCGCTGTAGTACCTCTTTAAGCAGCTTGAGCAGCGTCCTCTTGGTGGCGCTGTCCTCTGTCTGCTGCTCTGGAGTCAGGCGTGTGTAATCTCTGCACCTCAGAGGCTTCAGGTCTGTGCTCTGGTACAGTCTGCCCTCGATGCTGTTGAAGAGGACGGAGAGCGAGCGCGGGAGGAGGCCGCTGTCGTGGTCCGGACCTGAGGAAGAGCAGTTTATTTAGACACATCTTTATTTATTTATTTATTTTTTTTTTTTTTTTTTTTATTACAACTAACAACAACATAACTGACTACAACACGACACAGAGCAAAAAAAAATAAAATAAAATAAAAAAAAAAAATAAAATAAAAAAAAAAAAATAAAAATAAAAACACATACATTGACCAAAGACAAAATGTAACACTAACAAATTAGTGTGTGTGTGTGTGTGTATGTGTGTGTGTATGTGAGGTGGTGTATTACAACCAGAAATCAATGGATATGCATTATGATATTTATGATGTTAAAGTTAATGTATTATTGCTAACTCAAAATTCCAAAGGGTACACTGTAATTTTGAGTTTGTTCCTCTTCCCCCATCTATAGTGCCCATAGTTAATTTATTGTTTAAAAAAAAAAAAAAAAAATAAAAAAAAAATAAATAAATAAATAAATAAATAAATAAAAATCCTGGCCATCCATTTGGTCGTGAGAAAAGGATAAAACATTTGTGTTGGTGTGTGGGACTATTGTGTTGCATTAAAAATGAAACAGTTAAGTCTCATGCCCCTAATGTAAGTGTTTAGTTTGTCTTCCTGCTGTGCATTGAATAGTGCATTAAAAACCAAGTGCATTAAAAACCAAGTGCATTAAAAACCAAATGCAAATGCAAATGCAAAAAAAAATAAAAAAAAAAAATAAAAAAAAAAATATTCAAATATGTTACACTTCTTATTGTCTTTTGACCAAATGGAGAGACGGATTATATGCTGGGAGAGAGGAAAACAAAAAACAAAAAAAAAAAACAAAAAAGGGGAAAAAGAAAAAAAAAAGATAATTAGATTTCCAATGTTAAGAAGACCGTATCTTTAAGTTAACAATTTGTTAAATGTATCCATGAGATTGGAGTAGTCCTTGCGTGTGCTATCGATAATTGTTAATTGTTCTGTTGCCACATGATTAGTAAGCAATTTTTTCCATAAAACTGTATTTATTGAATTGCGTGATTTCCAGTTAATTGTGATAGTTTTTTTGGCTAAAATTAATGCGTATATAAAAATTTCTTAAGCGAGGATACAGTGTCAACTGTGGAGAGGTCTCCTAACAAACATAAGGATGGTGAAAGAGGACGTGGCAATCAAGCAGAGTTGTGAGTGCATCGGTAATCTGACACCAGAAATTTTTAACTGGTGTGCACTCCCATATGGCATGCAAGTATGTGTCAATTGTATTTTGAGTACATTGAGAGCAATTTTTGACGTACTAAGGCCCATTTTGTACAACCTTCCAACTGTGTAATGTGTTCTATGAATTATTTTATATTGTGTTAACTGTATGTATTTGTTTGATGTTAAACTGAAGATATTTTTGCAAATATTAATCCAGAAGGCATTATCTGTAGTCAGATTAAGGTCTCTTTCCCACTTGTGAGTAGGGATGGAAATGGATAGGTTTGAAGATGCTATGATTTTGTAAATATGTGATAACATTTTTTCCTTGTATTGATATTTAGAAGATTAGATACTTCTGAAGTCAAGTCAATGTTAGGTGTTTTGATGTGTATACAGTTTCGTAATGAGGACTTGAGTTGATAATATTGTAATATAGTGTTGGCATTCTCTTGTATGTTATATGTTTGGACCAACTGTGAAAAAGAAAGAAGGATATTATTATGGAAAATATGATTTATGTGGGTGATCCCTTTTTCTATCCAGTGCTCGAACTGTATGGGTTTTTGGCCTACTTGAAGATCTGGATTGTTCCAAAGTGGCGAATGTTTGTTTGTTTTAATTGGTGAATTAGTCAATTTATGGAATTCCCACCAGGCTGTCAGCGTTGCGGCTATGACAGGGTTTTTAAAGAGGTTTAAATGTGTAATGGAGTGTGAGATAAATGGTAAATCGGAAAGTTTAAGATCATGACAAAAGTGTTGTTCGATATCTAACCACGAATCGTCAGAAGAGATGGGATTAATCCATTTAAGTATGTATTGGAGTTGATGAGTAACAAAATAATTATAAAAATTTGGCGCTTCAAGTCCACCAGCTGTTTTCGCCTTCTGTAGAGTTGATAGTTTGATTCTAGCAGGTTTATTCATCCAATAGAATTTAGTTATAGCAGAATTTAAAGTTTGGAACCACTTTTGTGGGGGTTTTATTGGAATAGCAGAAAACTGGTAATTTATCAGAGGGAGAATAGACATTTTTATGATTGAAATTCTACCCATCAGTGAGAGAGGAAGATGCATCCATCGCTGAAGGTTGTCCTCAATGGTTTTTAGTAATGGTTTTAAGTTCAGAATGTATAACTCTGATATACTGGCGGAGATATTAATTCCTAAATATCTTATGTTACCAATGTGTAGTGAAAAATTAGAAATGAGACCCGCCAGATCACTGTTGCGCAAATTAAGTGGGAGTATTGTACATTTTGACCAATTAATGGAATAATCTGATACTAATGAGAAGGAATTGATAAGACTAATTGTTTCGGGTAGTGAGGAGGATGGATTTCTTAGATAGAGTAGAATATCATCAGCGTAAAGGCTAATCTTATGATTAATGTTGGGAGTGCTGATTCCGCTAATGATGCTGTTTTGACGGATTGCTGCAGCTAAAGGTTCTATAAATATGGCGAATAGTGAGGGTGAGAGTGGGCAGCCCTGCCTTGTACCTCTGTGTAGCATGAATCGTTGTGAGATAAGTCCGTTTGTATCAATCTGTGCCATTGGAGAGGAGTATAGTATTCTAACCCAGTGTGTAAATGAATCCCCAAATCCAAATTTTTTCAATGTGGAAAAAAGAAACTCCCAGTTGACTTTGTCGAATGCCTTCTCGGCATCCAATGAAAATATAACAGTGGCTTCTTTGGAAAGGGAAGAATGATGTATGATATTAAATAGTCTACGCAAATTTGTGGCTGAATGTCGTCCTTTCATGAATCCTGTCTGGTCAGAATGTATTATGTATGATGTAACCTTCTCTATACGTAAAGCTAATGTTTTACTGATTATTTTTGTGTCTGCATTAATGAGCGATAGTGGGCGATAATTTGCTGGAGATGTAGGATCTTTATTTGGTTTCAAAAGAAGGCATATAGTTGCGGTGTTCATTTCTGTAGGTAATTTTGCATTTGTTTTAATTTCTGCAATAAGTCTCATGAAAACCGGTGCCAAAATATCCCAGAAGTGTTTATAAAATTCGACAGGAAAACCGTCCGGGCCCGGAGATTTTTTATTAGGCATTTGTTTTACAGCGTTCCAGAGTTCTGTAATGGTAATTGGTGCATCTAGTATGTTTGACTGATCCTGCGTGAGTTGTGGTAGCTCTATTTTGTTAAGAAAGCTATCAATGTCTTCCGGGTTAGTTTTATTTGTTTGAGAATAGAGTTTGGAATAGTAATCCTTGAAAATGTATTTATTTCCTCCGGAGCTTGGATAGGCTTCCCTGTCGAGTCCATTATTGTGGATATGATTGTTTTTTCTTTGTTGCGTTTGACTAGACTTGCAAGATATTTTCCTGAGTTATTATTGATCTCAATTTGTTCATATTTCAACCTTTGTGCAAGGAATTTTACTTTTTTATTTGTTAATTCGTTTAATTCTGATTTTAATTTTTGTAGATGATTTAAAGTAGGTTCATTTGGGTTTTTAGAATATGTATTCTCTAATTTCTTTATTTTCTTCTCTAACAATTCCTCTTTATCACTTTCAATTTTCTTTTTGTATGTAGAGTAGGAGATAATTTTTCCCCTTAATACGGCCTTCCCCGCTTCCCAAAGTATTGACGCTGGTATATCTGTTGTGTCATTCAGTTGAAGGTAGGTTGCCCACTCCTGTTTGATGTATTTGCTGAAATCAGCGTCTTCTAAAAGAGAGATGTTAAATCGCCATTTTATGGTCATTTTCCTTTGTGGGGTCGGAGACCATTGGAGTAATACTGGAGAATGGTCACTTAGAGTGATTGGATGAATGTCTATTTTATCGAGATTTGAAATAATTGAATTACTGGTTAGAAATAGATCAATACGAGACTGAGATTTATGAACAGGTGAGAAATAGGTGAATTCTTTTGTTTGAGGGTTTTTCAGACGCCATGCATCGCTGAGTCCAAAGTCTTCCATACATTTCCTTATTGTTTCGGTTGAGTATGAGTTATATGTATTACTACTGGATCTGTCGAGTTTGGGGTTTATTACTGTATTGAAATCTCCTCCTATTATTATTGGATGATCGGCCATGCCAGAAATGGAATTAAAAAAAGTATTAAAAAATTGGCATCATCGCTATTTGGTCCATATATGCATGCTATGGTTACTGTAGTACCATTAAATGTAGCATTAACAATGACAAATCTACCCTCTGGATCTGTTATGGTTTTGTTGTGTGTGAAAGAAACCTTTTTATGAATAAGTATTGCAACGCCTCTTTGTCTGGAATTAAAATGAGATGCGTATATTTTATTATAATTGGATGAGGCGAGTTTGTCAACTTCCGATTCTTGAGTGTGCGTCTCTTGAAGGAGACAAATATCTACTTTACACTTGCATAGGTAATTGAACACTTTAAGTCTTTTAGCCAGTGTACCCATTCCACGGATATTCCAAGTCATTACGTTAAATGAATGCATGGGAATAAAATAACTATATCATGATACTGGGCGATTTCTGATTGGATGTGTAAATGTGTAGGAAAATGTGTGTGTGTATTGAGAGGCAGGTGGAATGGGGTAAACAAGACATGAAATAACAAGTCACAACAGTAACGCAACTGAAAACAAGTATCAAACATAGATAAGGTGCTGTACATGGCGAGATTTAGGTGCATGTTACCTATGATACATAATAAAAAATAAGACAAAAGAAAATTGGGGCTTTAATATTAACTTATATCAGCTTATAAACCCTGTAAAACGATCAAAGAGCCTAGAAAAGCCAAGGTGTTGTAGTTTCACATCTTTATTTAGCTTTAGTCCAGGTTTAGTTTTGCCTGGCCTGCCAGACACTTCTCCTTTCTGTTCAAAGAAGAACCGTCTGGGCAGCTGCTCGCAGCCAATCATTTCACGATTTGACCCACATCGGTCCAATCACGCACCAAGAGACGGAAGCCGTCACCACCACGCACTCTTCCAAAACATTAAAGATGGCGGCCGATACACTGTTTTCTTCAGCTCTTTCGTCTGTTTTAAATCATTTGGAAAATATGAAATCCCTAAAACCGGAGCAAGGAACAGCGTTGGAAGCGTTCCTCGTATAAAACGACGTTTTTGGAAAGACTTTCTGCCGCTTGTTACTGCAACGTATCTAGCGTTGCTCTAATTGGTTGATGTTGATGTCTGTCAATCACGCCCACCGGGAAATTGTTGAGATCACGCTCGCTCCCAGACTATATGTCTTTGAAATATCTATGAAAAGGCATGTTGTTTGGCAGGCCAGGCAAGGTTTAGTCCAGGTAAATGTCCTGTAGCTCTGTGTGTGATGATATAAAGCTTCATGTTTGTTCTCCACACAGGGGAGTGGATTTAACTCAAACTGAGTCACTGGATCAATAACGTCTTGTTTCCCTGAAGTGCAGCTCTGAGTTTGTTTAACGCTGATGTGAAAGGTGAGCTCTGTGTGATGTGTTATCTTTGTATGTGGTATCTTATCTGAGTAAATGATCTAATGAGGCGGCACTGACCGAGGAAGGTGAACGTCTTCCCAGCGTTTGTGACTCCGTAAGTGAAGACCAGACAGTTTCCTCCGGCCAAAACGTCTCTGACCAGAGTCCGGACGGAGCCGTCAAACACCGCCCTCTGAGACGAGTCCGGCCCAAACACCTGAACAAACAGGAGACATGAAAAGAGCCAGGCTTTGGAGCGGCTCTTTCACGTGAACAGATCCTAAAGGCCAGGCTCCCAGTCGTAAATCCCAGAACTAGACTGCGGAGGGAGGGAGGGAGGGAGGGAGGGAGGGAGGAGGGAGAGAGGGAGGGAGAGAGTGAGTGACGGAGGGAGGGAGGGAGGGAGGAGGGAGAGAGTGAGTGACGGAGGGAGGGAGGGAGGGAGGAGGGAGAGAGGGAGGGAGAGAGTGAGTGACGGAGGAGGGAGGGAGAGAGGGAGGGAGAGAGTGAGTGACGGAGGGAGGGAGGGAGGGGAGGGAGGAGGGAGAGAGGGAGGGAGAGAGGGAGGGAGAGAGTGAGTGACGGAGGGAGGGAGGAGTGAGTGAGTGAGTGAGTGAGTGAGTGAGTGAGTGAGTGAGTGAGTGAGTGAGTGAGTGAGTGACGGAGGGAGGGAGGAGTGAGTGAGTGAGTGAGTGAGTGAGTGAGTGAGTGAGTGAGTGAGTGAGTGAGTGACGGAGGGAGGGAGGAGTGAGTGAGTGAGTGAGTGAGTGAGTGAGTGAGTGAGTGAGTGAGTGAGTGACGGAGGGAGGGGTGAGTGAGTGAGTGAGTGACGGAGGGAGGGAGGAGTGAGTGACGGAGTGAGTGAGTGAGTGAGTGAGTGAGTGAGTGAGTGAGTGAGTGAGTGAGTGACGGAGGGAGGAGGAGTGAGTGAGTGAGGGGGTGAGTGAGTGACGGAGGGAGGAGGAGTGAGTGACGGAGTGAGTGAGTGAGTGAGTGAGTGAGGAGTGAGTGAGTGAGTGAGTGAGTGAGTGAGGAGTGAGTGAGTGAGTGAGTGAGTGAGTGAGTGAGTGAGTGAGTGAGTGAGTGAGATGAGTGAGGGTGAGGAGTGAGTGAGTGGTGAGTGGGGGGGGGAGGGGAGGGAGGGGAGGGGTAGTGGTACCTGGGTGAAGGTGAACTTCTGTCCGGTCTGAGGCAGAGACTTGACAGATCGTGGAGCTCTGAGGATCACAGTGTCTGGACCTTCGACCGTCACACAGTCCTGAGGAAACACAGACACACGGGTCAGACACTGTTCAGGTGTAATAACAGGTGTAATAACAAGTGTAATAACAAGTGTAATAACAAGTGTAATAACAGGTGTAATAACAGGTGTAATAACAGCAGTAATAACAGGTAATAACAGGTGTAATAACAGGTGTAATAACACGTGTAATAACAGTGTAAAACAGGTGTAATAACAGGGTGAATAACAGGTGTAAAATAAAAAGTGTAATAACAGGTGTAATAACACGTGTAATAACAGGTGTAATAACAGGTGTAATAACAGCAGTAATAACAGGTGTAATAACAGGTGTAATAACAGCAGTAATAACAGGTGTAATAACAGGTGTAATAACAGGTGTAATAACACGTGTAATAACAGGTGTATAACAGGTGTAATAACAGGTGTAATAACAGCAGTAATAACAGGTGTAATAACAGGTGTAATAACAGGTGTAATAACACGTGTAATAACAGGTGTAATAACAGGTGTAATAACAGGTGTAATAACAGGTGTAATAACAGGTGTAATAACAGGTGTAATAACAGCAGTAATAACTCCTCACCTGCTCCTCTCCGCTGTCGCTCTCCGCGGAGGTGAACGGTCGTATCCGTAGAAACACCTGCAGGTTTTCCGTCTGAGCCGCGTCCTGTTCAAACACAACAGGAAACCATGACGACCGCAGCAGCTGAAGGTCGTTCTCCATCACTTTGACACTTTTCCTGTTTCTGAAGATCTTCTGAACATTTGAAGGAAACTGATTTTGTTGACTTTATACATTATCAGGAGTTTTCCTTTTAATGCACGACTTTAGAAAAACAGGGTTTGTGTGATCAGAGTATTTCAATGTCTACCTTAATATCATAACTTCACTTCATTTTTTTACTTTAATTTTGTATTTCAGTAAAAAGTGACGATATAAAAATAACTATAACTCTGAAAATAAACTGTCGATGCAGTTTGAATGAAAAGGAGGATGTTTTCTGCTCCTTTAACGTTCTGTTATTACAATCACCATCAGGCGAGTTCCTCTAATGTAGTGCTTTTTGCAAAGGGAGAAACAAATATGTGTCGTCTCTAGATCCATAGGAACAATTATGTTCATTTCCTCCACAAAAGTCTAATAAAGACCCAACGCTGGAGCGGAAGCTTTTTACCCTGACTTAGCCTCTTTCTTTAATCATTGTGGCCCATTATTCACTCTCTTACCTCCGCAACTGAGGAAATGCACCTGGTTAAGGCGAGGGGTAAGAGGTTAAAGCAGAGCAGCTCTAATCTCAGTGTAAATGTTGTTTTCTAAAGTGTCTGTTTCAGAAGCTCTTCTATTAACGTTGTTGTGTGTTGCAAGTTAATCGTCCTGGTCCCAGACAAACAGATGAATGATACAGAAATAAGAGTAGTGACCAGTGTGGGCAGAGCAGCGAAGTCGCTGAGCAGGTCTTTACGAATGTCCTCCACCTCCACAGGCCCGGCCCGCTCCGGTTTACCGGCCAGAGACGACTCCATCTATACTGTAAACGACAATGAATAAACACATAAACAATATATAAATAAGTAAACACCAGCCATACACAACTCCATGTTTACTCTAAACAACTACATAAACAAGTAAATAAACAAGAAACACCAGAAACGACTCCATCTTTACTGTAAACGACAACGAATAAACAATATACAAGTAAACACCAGCCAGAGACAACTCCATGTTTACTCTAAACAACAAATAAATAAACATCAAATAAACAAGTAAACACCAGCCATAGACGACTCATCTTTTACTGTAAACAACTCAATAAACAACTAAATAAACAAGTAAACACCAGAAACGACTCCATCTTTATTGTAAACAGATACTTCATTATCATTTTACTCCAGTAGTAAAAAGTACCGTATGATAAGAAGACATTGTGTCTTCTTATCTTTGAACTCTGACCGACCCGTTCATTCTGATGCTTAATAAGCAGCAAAAATAAATGATTTCATGAAAAAGATAAAAGCAACAACGCGTTTAACCTCGATATTACGAACAGCAGCAAAGACACAGTCCTCAGGTCACCGTGTGTTGTGATTTAACTCAGTCTTTTCTAATAACTAACGTGGATTAGGAGCGTTTTGGCGAATAAACTCCCACATTTTCAACCTGTGCGCTGTTATACGGACACACAAGAGCGTAAACATCAATCAGCTTATTTCGGAAAACATCCCAGACGAAACGTGAGGGTTTGAAAACACGATTTAAACACTGTTGTTGTTAGCATTAGCCACGGTTAGCAGTAGCTCCCCTCCTCGCCTTGTTAAAACGCGTTTTTTGTTTAGCTAGAATATTCTTACACTCTGGTGCGGTTCTAAATGTGCGCTATTCATTGTTGTGTGTTGCGACTCACTGTGAAGCGAGTTGTTCCTCAAAATGAAGAATAAAAAACAAAAACATGAGCCACCGTCGGGTGTTTCCTCCGCGCTCCTTTTTAAACTGCGAGAGCCGAGCCGACCAATCACAGAGCGAGAACAGCATCTCACTAAAAATAACAAATGAATATTAAATTATGCGTAAATAATGCCTAAATTAAATAAACAAATTACACATTATTCATTAATATTATTAATCTAATTCAAGTTGCCTTGTGTAGTCCATTGATATTCTCATTCATTAAAAATAAAATAAAAACATAGCTTTAATATTTTCAACTCTACACACTTCTGTGTATAAATTAAAATAGAAATAAGTGTCACAGTTTGAAGTCTTGTTGTGTGATTGTTTAACACCAAAACGTACAAGCAGATAAAACATGTTAAAGATGTTATAAAGGCGTTAAAAATGACAAGAACTACAAAATAACCCGTGTCGCTGTTTGAGGACGTCATCACCCTGCGCCGCGGCTGTATATGACAGAGAGATCGGA
The DNA here is from genome assembly GCA_007210695.1 of Neogobius melanostomus. Lineage (NCBI taxonomy): Eukaryota > Metazoa > Chordata > Actinopteri > Gobiiformes > Gobiidae > Neogobius > Neogobius melanostomus. The sequence goes on from VHKM01000998.1 coordinate 83,488, forward strand.
TCGGATTTATTGGATTTTGTGGATTATCTTCCTCCAAACCGCGCGTAGCCCTCACACCCGCGCTCAGCGGAAAATACAGTCCGTTATTAACAGGTTTTGAATCGTGTTCCAGGGAAATAAAGCGTTTATTTTGTCCAAAAGGCAGAAAAAGGCAGAACCCTCCGCGGGAAGAGCGAGTGGACGCGTCTCCTTGGTAACGGTAAGAGCTAACCCTAATTAGCTTCATCTGGTTTTCAAGCTTTTAGTTACGTTTCACGGTTATATTATGATCTTTGTCTTCCAGGAGAATTGTAATTCCCTTTGTTTATAAATATGTATAATGTTATTGTTGAATTTTAGCATAAGTCGTTTTAACGTTGTTGAAAAGTGGAATGGTTCTTATTTTTATGTTAGAACAAAGCAAAGAAAAATGTGTCTTTATAAAATCTCCTCTAACCAGTTGACCACCTGAAAAACCCTTTAAGTGGGACAGATTGTGGGTAAAAGCAGACATTTTATTTGATTTTTACAACCAACACAGACAACACATGTGGCAGGAATAGGTTAACCTCTTAACCCCCACCTGAATCGAGCACATTTTCCCCAGTTTGGCTTTACACAAATCTAAAAGCTTCTTAGACAGAGTGTCTAAAATAGCGACGAAAATTAGACAAAAACAAGGATGACAATGTGACAAAAGAGCGACAAAAAAGTAGCAGAAAGTGACAACAATGCGGCAACAGCACGAGGAAAAAGCTCCATGTAGATGAGCTTTGTAGGTCTTAGCTTTCAATTGAGACGTTGCACTGCCTGTAGGCTATGGATTTGGGTAAAGCGGAACTAGACAGTTTATGCAGGGGTTAAGAGGTTACGTTTGTGCTCCATACCACGGAGATGAAGAGCAAAATAATACATGAAATGAATGGTTTATTCATGGTTTAGTTTGGTTTATTCCTGGTTTAGTTTGGTTTATTCCTGGTTAGTTGGTTATAGGTATGCAGGTTTGGTGTCTACCTATCATGTGTAGTTTGTTTAGTCCGGTTTACGTTTGGTACGTGGTTATAGGATTATTTGATGCGTCTCTTTCCTCCAGAAGTCGGAGCCTGAGGTCAATCCGTGGCTCGAGCTGTACACTCCTGACCGTGGCCGGGGTGAACACGTCGCTGAGCAGCGTGTGATGGATGCTGGCCAGGTACGTAGCGGAGACGGAGAGACTGTCTGGTTTCTGGCCGAGCTCGGGCACAGCGACACTACAAGGGAGCACCCGGGACCACCGGGCACTGAGACTGCAGGGTCAGACTCACATGATCAAGAGGACGGGAGGCAATCAAGACACAGCACTAGACCTGTGCAAAGGGTTAAAGTGGTCATCTGGTCCGTGGTGTCAGCAATCTAGGGTTTAGCTATTTTGGATAATTTTTGCCCTCTTGCGAACAGTGAAGTGTCCATCTCAATTTACTGCATACACAACCAGCCCCTCGTGCATGTTTACAGTGGCTGTTTTAGTCCATGTTTACTGGTGTATTGACGCATGTTACTGGTTGTTTTTAGTCATCGGTTTCATGCTGGTGTTGCTGTGTTTATTAGTCCATGTTGTTTTATGACCTGGTGTTTTAGTCATGATTTTACTGGTGTTTATTTGCAGCTCATGTCTTTACTGGCTGTTTTTAAGTCATGTTTTGCTGGTGTTTTAGTCATGTTTTTACTGGTGTTTATCATGTTTTACTGGTGTTTTAGTATGTTTGCTGGGTAGTTTTAGTCGTGTTTTGCTGTGTTTTTTTAGTCATGTGTTTTAGCTGTGTTTTACTGGTGTTTACGTGTTTTAGTCATGTTTTTCAACTGGTGTTTTAGTCATCATGTTTCTGAGGTTTGTACCTGGTGTTTTTAGTTCATATTTACTGTGTTTTAGTTCTGTGTTTTACTGGTATGTTTACTGGTGTTCTTACTCTGGTGTTTTAGTCATGTTTTACCTGGGTGGTTTAGTCATGGTTTTAGCCTGGTGGTTACATGTTTTACTGGTGTAGTTTTAATCTGGTGTTTAACTGGTGTTGTTAGTCATGTTTACTGGGTTTAGTCATGTTTTCGTACTGGTGTTTTACCTGGTGTTTTACTGGTGTTTTAGTCATGGTTGTTATCTGGGTGTTTTAGTCATGTTTTACTGGTGTTTTACCTGGTTGTTGTACTGGTGTTTTAGTCGATTTTACTGGTGTTTAGTCATGTTTTATGGTGTTTATCATTGTTTTACTGTGTTTTAACTGGTGTTTTAGTCATGTTGTTACTTGGTGTTTTAGCTCATTGGTTTACGGTGTTTTACTGTGTTTACTGGTGTTGTAATCATTTTTACTGTGTTTTAGTCATGTTTACGGTGTTTTAGTCATGTTTTACTGGTGTTTTACTGGTGTTTTACTGGTTTTTTAGTTCTGTTGGTGACTGCGGTTCCGTCCCTCTTCAGTGAGTCTCAATTGTTCCAAAGAGTTCCCCTCATTTAGAAAAAGAAAATTCCATTCTTCCAAATTCCCGCCGCTCCGCAAAAAAATCCCAAAAATATTCCCAATTACTTGACATTGGCAGATAAAACTCAATATCGTAATGTTGCAGATCTTCCACACAGCGATTTCGAAATGATCTTAGTCCCCAATAATCAGTCAAAAGAGGTTACAACCTTTCCTTCGTAAACTTTGACATAATGTCCAGCGTCCAGTAACATTTGCAGTCATATGCAACAGGTCGTGCCTGCTTTCATAGCTGATCAAATGAATCATATTTTCGCATTTTTGATTCAATGTAATTAAAATGTTTAGATTACTGTTTAATTCAGCTTAAAGGAGTTAACGTTTAACTTGAGGGTAAAGGCTTTGGTCCGGATCTGGATCCAGGTCGCTGAGTTGTAACCGATATATCCACTCGTACTGCAGTGGCTGCGTGATTTAGTCATGTTTTAATAATGTTTAGATGAGTTTAAGTGATGTTTTTAACTGATGTTTCTCAGGTTTAGTCGCGTAACCTCCCATCTGCGTGAGTCCACTCGTCGCTCTGGACCATCCCCTCCGGCAGCCTCCGTGGACGTTCTTCATGGACCTTGAACGGCCCCGGGTCTCAAGGTATGGCCGTGGCCCTCAGGGTCCTTGGGGTTTAACGTCTATAGAAACATCAGGCCGTACTTTAGTTCAACGTCTGCCACGGCTAGGAGCTGAGCTTCTGGAGCAGGGTCGTGACGAACTCTTCCGACAGAATACGCTCATGTCTTTTACCGCCTCCGTTTCAGAACAATTTCCTTCAGTCTCTTACACAAAAACGTTTAATGCCATTCCCGTATGAAGATGTGGAAAATGACGCCAACACGAGACAAAAGATGATTTAGCAGGTCTGCAAATGAGGCCTGACTCTGGTCTCTCTAGGCTGTGAGCCTCAGAGGCCTTTCGTTTGGGTAAAGCGTTGATACATGGCTCGTTTAGAGTGAGGGTGGAGAGTTTTGGACTCGGTGCAGAGCGTTACTTTTCTCTCTCCTCTGATTGGCTCAGAAGCGTGTTCGGGCGCAGGCGCGAGGAGGGGCACCCTCCCCCGCCACCCCGGCGTCTCTTGCGGGACGTCCTGGAGGGCATCATGGAAGTAAGTCGTGAGCGCCCTGTCTCAGCGGACGGCGCTCGCCGTCCGCCTTCCCTGTCCCTCGACCCCGCAGGACAATGGGAACGACTTCCTGTCTACTGCACAAGGACCACCAATCCAGGAAACAGTTTAAAGAGCTCGCCCTGGTTTTCCACGTTTTATTTCATCACTGAGGAACATGTTTGGTATCTCACGTACACGAAAGGCTGTATCCAAGATATGGTGCATTTCCTTTGTGGGAGACAGAGCGGCTAAAAGACGGGAGGAATAACACGGGGGACTAAACTTTAACACATCCCGCAACTTTACAGACGTCCCACTGTTACAGACTCACACGTTACAGCTCACACTTTACAGACGCCTACTTGTAGCCCATCGACTCGAACTTACAGACTCCGCACTTTAACAGACTCACACTTTAACAGACTCACACTTTACAGACTCCGCCCTACTTAAGACTCACATTTACAAGACTCACGTTTACAGAACCCGCACTTTTAGCAGACCCACACTTTTACAGACTCACACTACAGACTCACAACTTACAAGACTCAAACTTTAACAGCTCCACTTTACAGAGCTCACACACCTCACATTACCTCCACACTCCTTACAGACCCGCACTTGTACAGACTCGCACTTTACCACTCCCACTTTACAGACTCCACTTACGACCCACACTTACAAACTCACACTTTAAACAGACCCAAACTTTACAAGACTCACACTTTAACAGACTAACATTTACAGACTCACACTTTACAGATCACACTTTACAGACTCACACTTTACAGACTTACACTTCAAGACTCACACCTTTACAACATAGACTCACACTCTTACAGACTCGCACTTACAGACTCGCACTTTACAGACTACCGCACTTTACAGCTCACACATAACGACTCCACACTTTAACAGACACACGTTACGACTCACACTTTAAAGACGCACACTTATTACAGACTCGCCTTTTACAGACTCCACACTTTACAGAAGCTACACTACTCTTACAGCTACACCGACTTACAGACTCACCACTTATAAGCTCACACTTTAATGCAGACTCCACTTTTCAGACCACACTTAACAGACTACTCACACTTTACGACTCACTTTACAGGAGCTCCGACTTTACAGACTCCACACTTTAAACAGACTCGCACTTTACAGATCCGCAGCTTATACAGACTCCAGCACTTTCAGACGTCAACTTTAGCAAGACTCCACACTTTACGACTCACATTTAACAAGACTTACACACCCTTATCACCAGACTGCTTTACAGACTCCACAGCTTTACAGACTCCACACTTGTTACGACGACTCACACTTTAACAGACTCCGACTTTACAGGACTCGACTTACAGCTACGGCACATTTAACAGACTCCGAACTTAACAGACCCGACAGACTTTACAGACTCCAACGCTTTACAACTCCCGCCACTTCAACAACTCCGCACTGTTTACAGACTCACTATTTACAGACTCCGGCCACTTTACGACTCGTCCGCATTTAACAGACTCCACACTTTACAGACCCGCACTTTACAGACTCGCACACTTTACGACTCCGCAGTTTTACAGACTCGCAATCTATATACCAGACTGCCAGCACTTTGAAAGACTCCACACCTTGACAGACGTCAATTTACAGAACTCCACACTGCTCAGACTCCCGCACTTTACAGGACTGCCCGCCTTTTAACAGACTCCGCCACGCTATCAGAACTCCTACACTTTACAGACTCACACTTACAGACTCGCACTTTACAGACTCGCCACTTTTACAGACTCCACGACTTTACAGACTCCAGCACTTTAACAGACTCCGCCTTTACAGACTCCGCACTTTACAGGGACTCCGCACTTTACAGGACTCCACACTACAGACTCCCACACTTTAAAGACTCCCCACACTTTACGACTCACACTTACAGACTCACACTTTACAGATCCGATTTACAGACTCCACACTTTACAGACTCACACTTTCAGACTCCACAACTTTACAGGACTCCGCACTTTAACAGAACTCCGCAACTTTTAAACTCCGACTTTACAGACTCCGCACTTTACAGACTCCACACTACAGACTCACACTTTACGATCGCACTTTACAGACTCAACTTTACAGACTCCACACTTTACAGACTCCGCACTTACAGGACTCCGACTTACGACACGCACTTTACAGACTCCACACTTACAGGATCCACCACTTTACGACCCACAACTTACAGACTCACACTTTACAGACTCACACTTTTTACAGACTCCAAACTTTACAGGACTCACACTTTACAGACTCCGACCTTTTAAGACTCCACACTCTTTACAGACTCACACTTTAACAGACTCCACAACTTTAACAGATCTCACACTTTACAAGACTCCACACTTTACAGACCACACTTTACAGACTCACACTTACCAGGACTCACACCTTTACAGGACTCCAACACTTTACAGACTCACCACTTTACAGACTCCGCACTTTACAGACTCCACACTTTAAGAGCTCACACTTTACAGGACTCCGCACTACAGACTCACACTTTACAGACTCACACTGTTACAGACTCACACTTTACAGACTCCACACTTACAGACTCACCTCTTTACAGACTCCGCACTTTACAGACTCCGCACTTTACAGGACTCCGCCTTTACGACTCATCACTTTACAGACTCAACTTTACAGGACTCCACACTTTACAGACTTCCACACTTTACGACTCCACACTACAGACTCACAACTTACAGACTCCGCACTTTACAGACTCACTTTTACAGACTCCACACTTTACAGACTCCACACTTTAACAGGACTCCACACTTTACATACTCACACTTATAACAGGACTCCGCACTTTTACAGACTCCAACTTTTACAGACTCCGCACTTTTAACAGACTCACAGCTTACAGACTCCACACTTTAGACTCCACGACTTTACGACTCCGCACTTTAAGACTACCACACTTTACAGATCACACTCTACAGACTCCGCACTTACAGACTCCACACTTTAGACTCACACTTTACAGACTTCACACTTTACAGACTCCACAACTTTACAGACCACACTTTACAGCACCCGCACTTACAGGACTCCGCACTTTAACAGACTCCGCACTTTACAGACTCACACTTTTACAGACTCACACTTTACAGACTCCACACTTACAGACTCAACTTACAGACCACCACACTTTACAGACTCCAACACTTTACAGCTCCGCACTTTACAGACTCACACTTTACAGGACTCCACCTTTACAAGCTGCACACTTTCAGACTCACACTTTCTACGATCACAACTACAGACTCACCACTTTACAGACTCCACTTTACAGGACTCCACCTTTTTACAGACTCACACCTTTACAGACTCCACACTTACAGACTCACCACTTTTTTAAGACTCCGCACTTTACGAACTCCGCACTTTACAGACCTCCGCACTTTACAGACTCACATTCTACAGACTCACACTTTACAGACTCCACATTTACAGACTTCACACTTACAGACTCCACACTTTACAGACTCACACTTTACAGACTCCGCACTTACAGACTCACACTTACATACTCACACAAATTACAGACTCACACTTTACAGACTCACACTTTACCAGACTACACTTTACAGACTCACACTTTTACAGACTCACACTTACAGACTCACACTTTACAGCACTCCGGCACTTTACACGGAACTCCACTTACAGACTCACACTTTACAGACTCGCACTACAGACTCCGCACGTTACAGGACTCCGCACATTTACAGACTCACACTTACAGACTCACACTTTACAGACTCCACACTTTACAGACTCGCACTTTACAGGACTCCACACTTTACAGACTCACACTTTCAGACTCCGCACTTTACAGATCACACTTTACAGACTCACACTTTACAGACTTCCACACTTACAGACTCCGCACTTTACAGACTCCACACTTTACAAGACTCCGCCTTTACAGAACTCAACTTTACAGACTCACACTTTACAGACTGCCCCACTTTACAGGACTCCAACACTTTACAGACTCGCACTACAGACTCCGACTTTTACAGACTCCGCACTTTACAGACTTCCACACTTTACAGACTCCACACTTTACAGGACTCACACTTTACAGACTCACACTTTACAGACTCCCACACTTCAGACTCCACACTTTACAGACTCCGCAACTTTACAGACTCACACTTTACAGACTCACACTTTACAGACTCCGCACTTTAACAATGGACTCCACACCTTTTACAGGACTCCACACTTTAACAGACTCACACTTACAGACTCACACTTTACAGACTTCACACTTTACGACTCCGCACCTTTTACAGACTCCGCACTTTACAGACTTCACACTTTACAGACTCACACTTTACAGACTCACACTTTACAGATCCGCACTTTACAGACTCACACTTTACCAGACTCACATTACAGACTCGCATTTTACAGGACTCCGCACTTTTACAGACTCCCAAACTTTACAGGACTCCACACTTTACAGACTCCACCACCTGTACAGGACTCCACACTTACAGACTCCGCACTTACAGACTCACCTTTACAGACTCCGCCACTTTACAGACTCACACTTTACAGACTCCGCACTTTAACAGACTCACACTTTACAGACTCGCACTTTACCAGACTCCGCATTTACAGACTCCACACTTTACAGTACTCCACACTTTACAGACTCACACTTTACAGACTCCGCCCACTTACAGGACTCACACTTTTACAGACCTCGCACTTTACAGACTCCGCCACTTTACAGACTCCGCACTTTACAGACTCACACTTTACAGACTCCACACTTTACGGACTCCGCACTTTTACAGACTCCACACTTTTACAGACTCACACTTTAACAGACTCCACCACTTTACAGGACTACCACCACTTACAGACCTCCACACTTTACAGACTCACACTTTAACAGACTCACACTTACAGACTCGCAACCTTTAACAGACTCCGCACTTTTACAGACTCCGCACTTTACAGACTTCCGCACTTTACAGACTCACACTTTACAGACTCACACTGTTACGACTCACCACTTTACAGACTCCGCACTTTAACAGACTCCACACTTTACAAGAATCCGCACTTTACAGACTCACACTTACAGACTCCACACTTTACCAGACCCCGCACTTTACAGCTCACACTTTACAGACTCACACTTTACAGTACTCGCCTTTACAGACTCCAACTTTACAGACTCCACACTTTACAGACCTCACACTTTTACAGACTCACACTTTACAGACTCCACACTTTACAGACTCCGCACTTTACAGACTGCACACTTTACAGACTCCGCACTTTTACAGACTCCGCACTTTACAGACCCACTTTACAAGACTCCGCACTATTACAGACTCCACACTACCCAGACTCCGCACCTCTTACAGACTCCGGGCACCTTTACCAGACTCACACTTTACAGACTCCGCACTTTACAGACTCCACACTTTACAGACTTCCGCACTTTACAGACTCACACTTTACAGACTCACCACTTTACAGACTCCGCATTTACAGATCCACACTTTACAGACTCCACACTTTCAGACTAACACTTACAGACTCACACTTTACAGACTCCGCACTTTTACAGACTCCACACTTTACAGACTCCACACTTTACAGACTCCGGCCACTTACAGACTCCACACTTTACAGATCACACTTTACAGACTCGCACTTTACAGGACTCCGCACTTTACAGACTCCGCACTTACAGGACTCCGCACGTTAGCAGACTCCGCACTACAGACTCCGCACTTTACAGAACTCCGCACTTACCAGGGATCGCCACTTTACAGACTCCCACACTTTACAGACTCACACTTTACAGGACTCCGCACTTTACAACTCCGCACTTTACAGACTCCGCACTTTACAGGACTCCGCACTTACCAGACTCCGCACCTTACAGACTCCCACTTTACAGACTCCACACTTTACAGATCCGCACTTTACAGACTCCCACTTATACAGACTCCCACTTTACAGACTCACACTTTACAGACTCCACACTTACCAGACTCCGCAACTTACGACTCACACTTTACAGACTCCACACTTACAGACTCACCTTTACAGGACTCCGGCACTTTACAGACTCACACTTTACAGACTCCACACTTTACAGGACTCACACTTACAGACTCCACACTTTACCAGACTCCCACTTTACAGATCACCACTTTACCACGACTCCGCACTTTACAGACGCCGCACTTTTACAGACTCACACTTTACAGACTCCGCACTTTACAGGACTCACACTTTTACAGACTCAACACTTTACAGACTCCGCACTTTACAGGACTCCAGCAGCTTACAGACCCGCACTACAGACTCCGCACCTTTACAGACTCCGCACTTTACAGACTCACCAACTTTACATGACTCCACACTTTACAGGACTCCACACTTTGACAGCTCCACACTTTACAGCTTCGAACTTTTACAGACTCCGCACTTTACAGACTCCGCACTCTTACAGGGACTCGCACTTTCAGACTCACACTTTACAGACTCACACTTACAGAACTCCCACATTTAACCCCAGGGGGGACCTTTTCCCCCCACCTTTTACAGACTCACACTTTACAGGGACTCCGCACTTTACAGGACTCCGCACTTTACAGGACTCCGCACTTTTAACATGACTCACACTTTACGACTCCCGCACTTTACGACTCCGCACTTTACGGACTTCACACTTTAACAGACTCCGCACTTTACAGGACTACACTTTACGACTCCGCACTTTACAGACTCCGCACTTTAACAGACTCCGCACTTACAGACTCCGCATTTACAACTCGCACGTTACAGACTCGCACTTTACAGACTCCGCCACTTTACAGGACTCCGCACTTTACAGACTCGCAAACTATATAAGACATCCGCACTTTACAGACTCCGGCACTTTACAGACTCACACTTTACAGACTCCGCACTTTACAGACTCCGCACTTTACAGACTCCGCACTTTACAGACTCACACTTTACAGACTCCGCACTTTACAGACTCGCACTTTACAGACTCACACTTTACAGACTCACACTTTACAGAACTCCACACTTTTACAGACTCCACACTTTACAGACTCCGCACTTTACAGACTCACACTTTACAGACTCCACACTTTACAGACTCCGCACACTTTACAGACTCACACTTTAAACGACTCCGCACTTTTACAGACTCAACACTTACAGACTCCGCACTTTACAGACTCACACTTACAGACTCCGCACTTTACAGACTCACACTTACAACTCCACAACTTTACAAGACTTCACCACTTTACAGGACTCCAACACTTTACAGACTCCGCACTTTACAGACTCCGCACTTTACAGACTCACACTTTAACAGACTCCACTTTTACAGACTCACACTTTACAGACTCACACTTACAGACTCACACTTTACAGACTCCACATACAGACTCCACACTTTACAGGAACTCCACACTTACAGACTCCGCACTTTACAGACTCCACACTTACAGACTCCACACTTTACCAGCACCGCACTTTACACAGACCTCACACTTTACCAGACTCACATTTACAGACTCACACTTTACAGACTCCACACTTTACGACTCCACACTTACAGACTCGCACTACAGACTCACACTTTACGACTCGCAATGTACAGAACTCGCACTTTACAGTATTGAGGTAGTATTGCAAGTTAGTATTGCAGTAGATTGAGGTAGTATTGAGGTAGTATTGCAGTAGTATGGGTAGTATTGCAGGTAGTATTTGCAGTTAGTATTGAGGTTAGTATTGAGGTAGTATTAGCAGTGTATTTGAAGTATTGAGTAGTTTGCATGTTTGCAGAGTTATTGAGGTAGTTATTGCATAGATTGATATATGAGTAGTATTGCATATATTGAGTGTAATTGAGGTAGTATTTGCAGTAGTATTGCAGTAGTATTGAGGTAAGTAATTGCATAGTATTGAGCGTATATTGAGGTTAGTATGCAGTAGTATTGAAGGTGTATTGAGGTAGTATTGCAGTAGTATTGAGGTAGTATGATGGGTAGTATTGCAGTAGTATTTGCAGTAGTATTGAGTATATTGCAGTAGTAATGAGGTATATGTGTATGTTGCAAACGGTTGATTCCCTGTACTGTGTTGCATAGTATTGCAGTAGTATTGCAGTAAGTTATTGCAGAGTAAATGAGGTATATGGTATGTTGCGACGGTATCACCTGTACTGTATTGCAGTAGTATTGCCAGTAGTTTGCAGTAGTATTGCGAGTAGTATGCCAGTAGTATGGTATATGTGTTGTTGCAGACGGTGATTCACCTGCATGTCGACGTAAAGAAGAGCACGGGCGATTGCGATGGAAAGTCAGTTGTTTAGTTGATCGCACCGAGCCAGTGAAGTTTATGTCCTGGACCCAGAGGCTTTCATTATCCTGGCCAATACAAGTACATTTACATACTACTACTACATCCTGGACCCCAGGGCTTTCTTATTTCTGGCCAAGGTACACAGTTACTATTACTATATACTACTACATCCTGGACCCAGAGCTTTCATTATCCTGGCCCAAGGTCGAGTACTATTACTTATACTACTACTACTACTATACTTACTACTACTCTACTATTACTATACTTTACTACTACATCCTGGACCAGAGGCGCATTTATCCTGGGCCAAGGTACAAGTACTCTTACTATACTACTACTACTTACTATTACTATACTACTACTACGTCCTGGACCCAGAGGGCTTTCATCTATCCTGGCAAGGTCGAGTACTACTATACTATGACTACTGCCTACTATACTACTACTCTCCTGGGACCGCAGGGCTTTCATTATCCTGGCCAAGTACGAGTACTACATACTATACACTGCACTATACTAACTATACGTCCTGGACCAGAGGCTTTTCATTATCCTGGCCTAAAGGTACGAGTACTACTATTACTATACTACTGCTACTATACTACTACTCTACGTCCTGGACCCCAGAGGCCTTTCTTATACTGGCCAAGGTACGAAGTACATACTATACTACTGCTACTATACTACTACTACGTCCTGGACCCAAGGGCTTTCATTATGTACTGGCTACGGTACTAGTACTACTACTATTACTACTATTTACTATACGTACTGCTACTACTACGACTACTACGTCCTGGACCCAGGGCTTCATATACTGGCCAAGGTCGAGTACTACGAATATACTACGAATACTACACATCCTTCCCTTGCATGAGACATTTGAACCTGATCATGTTATGTACTTGACTTCAGCGGTGTGAGAATGACCATCCCAACATGGCCTCCTCCGTCTCCACGGTTAACTAATGCAGCTGTGTTCCAGATGTGTTTGCCGTCGGCTCCGTGTGGCATGGACGTGAGCGGACAGTTCGACGTGGAGTTCAGGATCACTGTGGCCTGTCGCAACGGACACATCTACATCCCTGCGCCGTCAGTCAGATGCCCTTCCTCCCTCTTACATGTGTATTGGAAGTATATCAGAAGTATATTGTGTGTATTTACTGCAGAGACTGTGATAACCAAAGTACTGCGTTGGAACTGTCGTCTCAGGGCCGTGGGTTTGTTTCGAGTCGGAAAAAACTGTGGTGTCGGAGCTCAGCGACCAGACGCTCCAGGCTTCACCCAGAAGTACTAATACTTACTGTTACTAATACTACTGTTACTAATACTACTGTTAACTTAATACATACTGTTACTACTACTACTGTCACTACTATACTGTTTACTAATACTACTGTTACTAATTACTACTGTTACTAATACTACTGTTACTAATACATATTTTACTAATACTACTTATAATACTACTGTACTAATACTACTGTTACTAATACTACTGGTACTACTACTGCTACTGCCTACTACTGCTACTGCTTACTACTGCTACTACTACTACTGCTACTGCTTGCTGGCTACTGCTAACTACTACGTTACTACTGCTTACTGCACTACTACTACTGTTACTAATACTACTGTTACTTACACTGCTAATTGCTAACTACTACTACTGCTTACTAATACTACTGTTACTACTACTGCTACGCTACTACTACTACTGTTACACTACTACTACTACTTACTGTACTATAACTCTGTACTACTACTACTATACTACTACTACTACTACTGCACTAATACTACTGTTACAATACTTATGTTACTACTATGCTCCTGCTACTTATTACTACTGTTTACTACTACTTACTTTACTACTAACTACTACTACTACTACTACACTACTGCCTACTAATACTACTGTTACTTAATACTTACTACTGCTACTACTACTTATATTCTACTATACTACTACTACTGTACTAATACTACTGTTACTACTACTACTACTACTAACTAACTGCTCTAATACTACTGTTTACTACTACTACTACTACTACTACTACTATACTATACTACTACTGCTACTATAACTACTGTTACTAATACTACTGTTACTACTACTGGCTACTGCTACTACACTACTGTACTATCTACTACTTACTACTATCTACTACTAATACTACTGTATTAATACTAACTACTACTACTACTACTGTACTACTACTCTATACTACTCTACTACTAACTACTGCACTATACTACTGTTATTAATACTACTACATACTACTTACTACTGGCTGCTGCTACTAATACTTACTGTTATTAATACTACTACTGCTGATTACTAATACTAACTACTTACATACTACTTAACTACTGCTACTACTGCTATACTACTGTGTGCTACTAATAACTACTGTTATTAATACTACTATGCTGCACCTATTACTACTACTACTACTACTACACTACTACTACTACTACTACTACTACTGCTTACTGCTTCTACTACTGCGCTGCTACTAATACTACTGTTACTAATACTACTGTTACTACTACTACTACTTACTACTACTACTACTGTACTACTACTACTACTACTACTACTACTACTAATACTACTTTATTAATACTAACTACTACTACTGACTATGTTATTACTACTACTTCTCTTACTGCTTACTAATACTACTGTTATTAATACTACCTTACTACTACTACTCTGCTGCTGCTACAATACTACTGTTATTAATACTACTCTGCTGCTACTAATACTCACTACTACTACTACTTATACTATGCTACTACTGTCTTACGACTATTGCTGCCTGCTACTAATACTACTGTTATTAATACTACTACTGCTGCTACTAATACTTATACTGCTACTGCTACTACTGCTACTACTGCTACTGCTGCTACTAATACTACTACTGCTACTACTACTACTGTTACTATACTACTGTATATAATACTGTATGCTACTGCTATACTGCTGCTACTGCTACTATACTACTGCTGCTGTTGCTACTATACTGCTACTGCTACTGCTACTACTGCTTACTACTGCTACTGCTGCTACTAATACTACTACTGGCTGCTACTAATACTACTACTACTACTACTACTTCTACTACTACTGTCTACTGCTACTAATACTACTGTATTAATATCACTACGCTGCTGTTCTAGATACTTACTGTTACTGCTTACTGCTTACTATGCTGCACTGCTACTACTACTACTGCTGCTGCTACTAACTGCTACTGCTACTGCTACTACTGCTACTGCTGCTACTAATACTACTACTACTGCTGCTACTAATACTACTACTACTACTACTACTACTACTGCTACTGCTACTACTACTGCTGCGTTACTAATACTACTGTTACTGCTACTGCTACTGCTGCTACTGCTACTACTACTACTGTGCTGCTACTAATACTACTGTTATTAATACTACTACTGCTGCTGTTACTAATACTACTGTTACTGCTACTGCTACTGCTGCTACTGCTATACTACTACTGCACTACTACTACTAACTGTTATTAATACTACTACTGTGCTACTAATACACACTACTACTACTACTGCTACTGCTACTACTACTACTGCTGCTGCTACTAATACTACTGTTTTAATACTACTACTGCTACTGCTGCTACTGCTCTACTACTACTACTGCTACTACTACTACTACTACTGTTATTAATACTACTGCTGCTGCTACTAATACTACTACTGCTACTGCTGCTGCTACTGCTACTTACTACTACTACTACTACTACTACTACTGCTACTGCTACTACTACTGCTGCTGCTACTAATACTACTGTTATTAATACTACTACTGCTGCTGTTACTAATACTACTGTTTACTGCTACTGCTACTGTCTTACTGCTACTACTACTACTGCTACTACTACTACTACTACTGTTATTAATACTACTACTGCTGCTACTAATACTACTACTACTACTACTACTACTACTACTACTACTGCTACTGCTACTACTACTGCTGCTGCTACTAATACTACTGTTATTAATACTACTGCTGCTGCTACTAATACTACTACTACTACTGCTGCTGCTACTAATACTACTGTTATTAATACTACTGCTGCTGCTACTAATACTACTACTGCTACTGTTACTGCTACTGCTACTACTGCTGCTACTGCTACTACTACTACTGCTGCTGCTACTAATACTGCTACTGCTACTACTGCTACTACTGCTGCTACTGCTACTACTACTACTACTACTGCTACTGCTACTGCTACTACTACTACTGCTGCTGCTACTAATACTGCTACTGCTACTACTGCTACTACTACTGCTACTGCTACTACTGCTTGCTACTGCTACTACTACTACTACTACTGCTACTGCTACTGCTACTACTACTACTGCTACTACTACTGCTACTGCTACTGCTACTACTACTGCTACTACTACTACTGCTACTACTACTACTACTACTACTACTACTGTTACTGCTACTTCTCCTGTGTGCTGTTTCAGGGGGTTCTTCATGTAAATCTGTTTTTGGGGGCCCAGGACACAGCCTTGTGGTGCTCCCATTGAGCAGCCCCTGTGTTTATAAGAACTCATTAGAGCTGTGGTGAAGAGAAGTTTATTTTAGAGAATTAGGTGATGGACCGTGCCCAAAGCTTTGCAGAAATCCATTTGATCGCCGTGGCTCCGCCCTCTCACTGTGGCCCCGCCCTATCGCCGTCTTGTTTTCTCGTGGTTATAACAGTTTATTAACAGTGATGTCTCTGTTCCAGGGAAGCGTCTGTGGCGTGCCCGCCCGTCACGCCCTCTCACTGTGGCGTTTCTCGGTTATATAACATGATGTTGGTTCCAGGGAAGCGTCTGTGGCGTAGCCCGCCCCGTCACCGCCCTCTCACTGTGGCGTTTTCTCGTGGTTATATTAACAGTGATGTTTGTGTTCCAGGGGAAGCGTCTGTGGCGTATGCCCTCCCCCGTCACCGCCCTCTCACTGTGGCGTTTTCTCGTGGTTATATTAACAGTGATGTCCTCTGTTCCAGGGGAAAGTGTCTGTGGCATATGCCCCGCCCCGTCACCGCCCTCTCACTGTGGCGTTTTCTCGTGGTTATATTAACAGTGATGTTTGTGTTCCAGGGGAAGCGTCTGTGGCTGTGCCCCTCCCCGTCACCGCCCTCTCACTGTGGCGTTTTCTCGTGGTTATATTAACAGTGATGTCTCTGTTCCAGGGGAAGCGTCTGTGGCGTGTGCCCCTCCCCCGTCACCCCTCTCACTGTGGCGTTTTCTCGTGGTTATATTAACAGTGATGTCTCTGTTCCAGGGGAAGCGTCTGTGGCATATGCCCCGCCCCCGTCACCGCCCTCTCACTGTGGCGTTTTCTCGTGGTTATATTAACAGTGATGTCTCTGTTCCAGGGGAAGCGTCTGTGGCATATGCCCCGCCCCGTCACCGCCCTCTCACTGTGGCGTTTCTCGTGGTTATATTAACAGTGATGTTTGTGTTCCAGGGAAGTGTCTGTGGCATATGCCCCGCCCCCGTCACCGCCCTCTCACTGTGGCGTTTCTCGTGGTTATATTAACAGTGATGTCTCTGTTCCAGGGGAAGCGTCTGTGGCATATGCCCGCCCCCGTCACCCCCTCTCACTGTGCGTTTTTCGTGTTATATTACAGTGATGTCTCTGTTCCAGGGGAAGGTCTGTGGCATATGCCCCGCCCCCGCACGCCCTCTCATGTGGCGTTTTCTCGTGGTTATATTAACAGTGATGTTTGTGTTCCAGGGGAAGTGTCTGTGGCATATGCCCCGCCCCCGTCACCGCCCTCTCACTGTGGCGTTTTCTCGGGTTATATTAACATGATGTTTGTGTTCCAGGGGAAGCGTCTGTGGCGTGTGCCCCTCCCCGCCGTCACTGCCCTCTCACTGTGGCGTTTTCTCGTGGTTATATTAACAGTGATGTTTGTGTTCCAGGGGAAGCGTCTGTGGCGTGTTGCCCCTCCCCGCCCCCGTCACCGCCATGGCGCCCATGCGTCTCCGTCTCGTGGCTCAGTGGCGTCCTGGTGGCGATGGCGAGCGGCGAGCTGAGGCTGTTCCAGATCAGTTTACGGTGAGCTCTCTGCGGACGCCAGAGCCCGTTACCGCGGTGACCTTCGGGCGTTACGGCCGTGAGGAGGGGACGGTCGTCATGGCGACGGCGGCGGGGCGTTGTTAGTGCGGATCCTGCGTCGCACGGCGTCTCTGCGGCGGGAGCTGAACTCTCTCCCTCCTCAGAGCGAGCGTTTAAACGTCCCAAAGAAGAGTCAGCTGTTTGTGGATCAGACGCTGCGTGAGCGAGAGGCGGGGCCACTGATGCACCGCGCCTTTCAGAGAGACCTGCTCAGGCTCCCTCCACGCCGCCACCGCCTTCAGCCGCGCCCTGGAGGCGGGGCCGGGGGCGGAGCGTGAGCCGGTGAAGCTTCGAGCTGCTGTTCAGGGTTTAGGCCCAAACTTCAGTCTGACGCTGTTCGTGATCAACGCCGCCGCTCTGCGTCCAATCACAGGCCTCGCTCTGAGCCTGCTCTATGACCCCGCCCTCTACAGCGTGGCCCCGCCCCTCCTCAGGCTCCCCCTGCTGGCCCCAGGCCTCACCTACGCCCTGACGGCCAGAGTCACCTGTACTGGACACGCCCTCTGCGACAACATCAAGGTGTGTGTGTTACAGGAGGGGCGGAGCTCGCCACTGCTGACCGCCAATATTAATATGCCCCTCCCAGAGGCGCTGTAGCCCCTCCCAGGGCGCTGTAGCCCCTCCCAGAGGCGCTGTAGCCCTCCCAGAGGCGCTTTAGCCCCGGCAGGCGCTCGGCTAAAGCCCGGTCTGCTCTGGTTTGACCTGGTGTTTCTGATGAACAGAAGCTCGTCCCTGCTGCTGCTGCTGCTGCTGCTGCTGCTGCTGTTTCCTCAAACTCTAATGTATCTATAGTCGATTGTTTATTTGATTGTTTTCTTGCTTTATGAACAAAATGAACTGTGAGCCTTGTTTGTGCAGATATTTATGAGACAGGTCTGATCCCATGTTGATTTTTTGATAAAAGTCTGAAATAAAAACACTGCCAGATTGTCTGTGGTTTTATTATAAATGTGTTTTTGTTTCACTGTTTAGAAAAGTTTTGTTCATTTAATGCAACTTCAACTTTAATTAGGCCCAAAAGTCTTAAAATATTTAAGAAAAACGGATAAAACAATCCTCTCAAGCCTGCAGTACACTCTCCTGACCAGAGGGGGCGGCAAAGCTAATACAAGTCACTGATACGTTTACACTGAAGGAGAAGAGGAACCCGGAAGTGCGATAAAGTAAACAACAAGATGGCGACTGCGGGACGGTCCGGAGCAGCTGTCGCGGTGTTCAGACACTCTCCCCCCGCACAGAGGCTCCTCCAGGCGGTACAGGCTCCAGGGCAGGCCCCGGTGTGTCCTCAGGGTCTGCCCCGGGAAAAAAGGCTCCTTCAGGCGGCCGTGGCTCTGCTCCTCACCCGCCTCTGCAGCGGCTCCGTCCCGGACATCGCGGCGCACTTCGGCACCAAGACTCGGTACTTTTATAACGACAGAGAGGTTTAAATGTGTGGGTTTTGTAACAGATCCATGGTAACAAAACAGAAACAAGGATTTACTCAGAGGGATTTGGGTCTGGTTTAGTTTGGGAATAAACTAGTTATTAGTGGAAAGATCTCGTTTTTTGGGTTCAAAGTTAGGCCTGGGCGATACAGACAAAACGAATAACTCAATATTTTTGGGACTTTCTCGATAACAAAGTTAAAGACGATATTTTAGCAAAATTAGGAATCTGCCGCAAACGTCTACATTTACATTGATTTGTCGCTCAAAGAGAGAATTGTCCTGAACAGACGACAATTTACTGAATATTCCCCAAATTTTCATTTTATTTAAATTTCTTCACAAATGTCCCCCATTTTCCCCCACTTTTTCCGTTGTCCCTCCACATTTTAAAATAATAAAGAAATGTCTCAATTATTTATTTATTTTCTTCAGTATTTCATTTAATTTAGGATCATTTATTTATTTATGGCCACACAACAGTCGGTGGAATTTGTTTTGGGTCCAGCACATTAAGCTCAACATCTGTGTCAGTCACGCACAAACAACATTACAGATTTAGATACAGAATACTTTAGGTATTTGTGTAGTGTCCGTATAGCAGTGGGAAAGAAACTGCTTTCAAAGACCTGTAGCGCCTCCTAGAGGGCATGAGTGTGAGCAAGTGGTGAGCAGGGTGTGTGATTTTGGAGGATTTGTTGATTATACTTTGGAGTTTTGGCGTGAGTGACTGTCCAAGTTCTGTACCAGACTATTATTGATGATGTGAGGATTCTCTCAGTTACGGCTGTGTAAAACTAAAGGAGGATGTTGTGTCTGACTCTGAACTGTTTGAGCTGCTGCTTCCATTTGAATATTAACATCCAGTTAAAACTAAGATGTTAAGGAGGAAACTAAACACTGGTCTCTGAGGTGGTCCCTGTAGTCTCTGAGGTGGTCCCTGTAGTCTCTGAGGTGGTCTCTGTAGTCTCTGAGGTGGTCCCTGTAGTCTCTGAGGTGGTCTCTGTAGTCTCTGAGGTGGTCCCTCTGCTCTCCTCAGGTACGAGGATGTGGTCTCCCCCTCTCTGAACTCTCCTCCTCAGCCTCGGCTCAGGGCTGCAGGCCGGTCCACCTCAACGGCCGTGATCCGTCACGGGACGAGGTTCCCGACGGTGAAGAACGTGAAGAGGATGAGGCGCCTCAGTGAGCTGGTGCAGAGAGCGACCAGCAGGGGCAGAGCGCTCCGGCCTGGCTCCGAGAGATACAGCAGTGGACGCAGTGGTACACGGACGACATGGACGGTAACTATAAAGTACTTTACATGGACGACATGGACGGTAACTATAAAGTACTTTACACAGCGACATGGAGTAAGTTAAGACTTTACACACGACATGGACGTAAGTATAAAGTACTTTACACGGACGACATGGACGTAAGTATAAAGTACTTACACAGACGACATGGACGTAAGTATAAAGTACTTTACACGGACGACATGGACGGTAACTATAAAGTACTTTACACGGACGACATGGACGGTAACTATAAAGTACTTTACACGGACGACATGGACGTAACTATAAAGTCTTTACACGGACGACATGGACATAAGTAAAAGTACTTTACACAGACGACATGGATGGTAACTATAAATACTTTACACAGACGACATGGACGGTAACTATAAAGTACTTTACACAGACGACATGGACGGTAAGTATAAAGTACTTTACACAGACGACATGGATGGTAACTATAAGTATTTTACATGGACGACATGGATGGTAACTATAAAGTACTTTACACGGACGACATGGACGGTAAGTATAAAGTACTTTACCACGGACGACATGGACGGTAAGTAAAAGTACTTTACACAGACGACATGGACGGTAAGTATAAAGTACTTTACACAGACGACATGGATGGTAACTATAAAGTATTTTACATGGACGACATGGATGGTAACTATAAAGTACTTTACACAGACGACATGGATGGTAACTATAAAGTACTTTACACAGACGACATGGACGGTAACTATAAAGTACTTTACACAGACCGACATGGACGGTAAGTATAAAGTACTTTACACAGACGACATGGATGGTAAACTATAAAGTACTTTACACAGACGACATGGACGGTAAGTATAAAGTACTTTACACAGACGACATGGACGGTAACTATAAAGTACTTTACACAGACGACATGGACGGTAAGTATAAAGTACTTTACACAGACGACATGGATGGTAACTATAAAGTACTTTACACAACGAACATGATGGTAACGGTAACTATAAAGTATTTTACAGGACGACATGGATGGTAAACTATAAAGTACTTTACACAACGAACGATGGACGTAACTATTAAATACTTTACATGGACACATGGACGTAACTATAAAAGTTACTTTACAACAGACGGACATGGATGGTAACTATAAAGTACTTTACACGGACGACATGGACGGTAACTATAAAGTTACTTTACACAGACGACATGGCACGGTAACTATAAAGTTACTTTACATGGACGACAGGATGGTTAACTATAAAGTACTTTACACGACGACATGGACGTAAAGTATAAAGTACTTTACACGGCGACATGGACGGTAACTATTAAAGTACTTACATGGACGACATGGACAGTAACTATAAAGTACTTTACATGGACGACATGACGTAACTATAAAGTACTTTACATGGAGACATGGACAGTAACTATAAAGTACTTTACCATGGACGACGATGGACGTAACTATTAAAGTACTTTACAACAGACGACATGGACTAACTAAAATACTTTACATGGACGAACATGGACGTTTAACCTACTAAAGTACTTTACCATGGACGACATGGACGTAACTATAAAGACTTTTACCACGGACGACATGGACGTAACTAAAAGTACTTTACATGGACGACATGGACGTAACTATAAAGTACTTACAACAGGACTGACATGGACGTAAACTATAAAGTACTTTACATGGACGACAATGAACGTAACTATAAAGTACTTTACACGGACGACATGGACGTAACTATAATACTTTACACAGACGACATGGACGTAACTATAAAGTACTTTACACGGACGACAGGACGGTAACTATAAGTACTTTACATGGACGACAATGGACGTAACTATAAAGCTACTTACATGACGACATGGACGAGTAACTATAAAGTACTTTACATGGACGACATGGAAGTAACTATAAAGTACTTTACATGGACAACATTGGGACGGTAACTATAAAGTACTTTAACACAGACGACATGGACGTTAACTTATAAAGTACTTTACATGGACGGACATGCGACGGTAAGTATAAAGTACTTTACCATGGACGACATGACGTAACTATTTAAAGTACTTTACATGGACAACATGGACGGTAACTATTAAAGCTACTTTACATGGACGACGATGGACGTAACTATAAAGTACTTTACATGGACGACATGGCACGTAAACTAAAAGTACTTTACACGGACGACATGGACAAGTAACTAATAAAGTACTTTACATGGACGACATGGACATAACTATAAGTACTTACATGGACAACATGGACGGTAAACTATAAAGTACTTTACACAGACGACATGGACGTAACTATAAGTACTTTACATGGACGACATGGACGGTAGTATTAAAGTACTTTTACCATGGACGACATGGACGGTAAGTATAAAGGTACTTTACATGGACAACCATGGACAGTAACTATAAAAGTACTTTTACACAGACGACATGGAACGTAACTATAAAGTACTTTACATGGCGACATGCGACGTAAGTATTAAAGTACTTACACGGACGACATGGAGGTAACTATAAAGCTACTTTAACATGACAACATGGACGGTAACTATAAATACTTGACACAGACCGACATGGACGGGTAAACTATTAAGCTACTTACTGGAGCGACATGGACGTAACTATAAAGTACTTTACACGGGACGACATGGACGTAACTTATAAAGTACTTTACACGGACGACATTGGACGGTAACTATAAAAGTACTTTACATGACGACATGGACGGTAACTATAAAGTACTTTACACAGATGGACATGCGATGTAACTATTAATACTTTACACAGACGACATGGACGTAACCTATAAGTACTTTACACAGATGACATGGATGGTTAACTATAAAGTGACTTTACACAGACGACATGGACGTAACTATAAAGTACTTTACACAGACCGACATGACGTACTATAAATACTTATACACAGATGACATGGATGGTAACTATAAGTACCTTTACATGGACGAACCATGGCGTAACTATAAATACTTTACACAGATGACATGGATGTAACTATAAAGTACTTTACACCAGACGACATGGACGAACTATAAAGTACTTTACCACAGCGAACCATGGACGTAACTATAAAGTACTTTTACACAGAGACATGGATGGTAACTATAAAGTACTACACGGACGCAATGGACGCGGGTAAATAACCTATAAAGTACTTTACCACAGACGACATGGACGTAAAATATAAAAGGTACTTACACAGATGACATGGATCGGTAAACTATTAATACTTTACATGGACGGACGATGGACCGGTTAATACTGATAAAGTAACTTTACACAGACGACATGGACGAACTACTAAAGTACTTTACACAGAATTTTGACATGGATGTGTAAACATACAAGTACTTTACACGGACGACATGACGGTAACTATAAAGTACTTCACCAGACGACGATGGACTAAGTATAAAGTTACTTACACGGGACGACCCATGGACGGTAACTATTAAAAGTACTACACGGACGACAATGGACGGTAAACTTAAAGTACTTTACACGGACGACATGGACCGGGTAACTATAAAGTACTTTACACGGACGGACATGGACGGAACTATAGAAGTACACACGCACGACATGCACCGGTAACTATTAAAGTAACTTACATGACGGACATGGACTAGTAACTATAAAAGTCTTTACACGGACGACGATGGACCCGTAACTATAAAGACTTTACATCCAGTACGACTATGGACGTAACTATTTAACAGTACTTTTACACGACGAATGGACGGTAACTATAAAGTACTTTACACAGAACGACATGGACGTAAACTATAAAAGTACTTTACACGGACCGACATGGGACGTAAGTATAAAGTACTTTAACACGCGGACATGGACAGGTAACTATAAAGTACTTTACACGGACGACATTGGACCGGTAACTATAAACTACTTTACACGGACGACATGGCACTACTATAAAGTAACTTTACACGGACGACATGGACCGGTAACTATAATACCTTTACACGGGACGATTGGACGGCTACTATAAAGTACTTTACATGGGACGACACCGTATGGACAGTAACTATAAAGTACTTTACCCACGGACGACATGACGCGTAACTATAAAGTACTTTACAACAGACGACATGGACGTAACTATAAAGTAACTTTACACGTGACGACATGACGTAAACTATAGTCACTTACCAACAACGACATGGCGACTATACTATAAAAGTACTTTACACGACGAGCATGTGACCGGTAACTATAAGTACTTAACTACGGACGACATGCATGGGTAACTATAAAGACTTAAGGACGACCAATGGACGTAAAAAATACTTTACCGGACGACTGAAAACGTAAATACTTTACATGGACGACATGGATGGTAACTATAAGTACTTTACACGGACGACAATGGAGGTAACTATAAAGTACTTTCACAACGGACGACATGGGACGGTTAACTATAAAAAGTACCTTTACACAGACGACATTGGACGTAACTATAAAGTACTTACATACGGACGACATGGACGAGTAATAAATACTTTACGACGACGACATGGACGTAACTATAATAACTTTACAACGGAACGACGAAAGGATATACTAAAAGTACTTTACACGGACGACAGACGTAACATAAGTACTTACACCGGACGACAGACATAAGATATAAAGTACTTTACACAGACGACATGGATGGTACTATAAAGTACTTTACAGCATGACGACATGGGGACGGGTTAAAAAACTTAAAATCAAATATTAACGGCGAACATGGACGGTAAGTATAAATATTTTACACGGACGACTGGACGGAAGTATAAAGTACTTACACAGCCGAACATGGACGGTAAGTATAAAGTACTTTACACGGCACTGACATGGGACGGTAGTTATAAAGTACTCAGGACCGGACATTTGGACGGTAAGTATAAAGTACTTACACAGACGACATGGGGACCGTAAGGTTATAAGAGGTACGTTACCACACGACATGGTGATAACAAAAGATTTACATGGACGACAATGGATGGAAACTATAAATTACTTTTACACAGACGACCCATGGATGGTAACTATTAAAGTACTTACAACAGACGACATGGACGGTAATCTATAAAAAGACTTTACACAGAGACAGGACAGAATGATCTTACAAGACGAACATGGAACGTAAACTATAAAGTACTTTACATGGACGACATGGACGGAAAGTATAAAGTACTTTACATGGACGACAGGACGGTAATATAAAGTACTTTACACAGACGACATGGACGGTAGTATTAAAGTACTCCACAGACGACATGGATGGTAAACCTATTTAAAAGTAACTTTACACAGACGACATGGATGGTAAACTATAAAGTATTTTACTATGGATCGACATGGATCTGGTAACTATAAAGTATTTACACAGGACGACATGGACGCTAACTATAAAGTAACTTTACATGGACGACATGGACGTAACATTATAAAGTACTTTACACAGTACGACAGGATGTAACGTATAAAGTACCTTTTTACACGGACCGACATGGACGGTAACTATAAAGTACTTTACACAGACGACAGGACGGTAACTATAAGTACTTTACTATGGACGCACATGATGGAACTATAAGTATTTACGGACGTACGACCATGGCGGTAATGTATAAAGTACTTACACGGGACGACATGGACGGTAACTATAAAAGTACTTTACATGGACGACCATGGACCAGGTAACTATAAATACTTTAACATGGACGACTATGGACGTAACTTATACAGTATTACATGGACGACATGGACAGTAACTATAAAGTACTTTTACATGGACGACATGGACGTAACTATAAAGTACTTACAAGGACGGACATGTGACACGTAACTATAAATACTTTACATGGACGACATGACGAAAACTATAAAGTACTTTACATGGACGACATGAACGTAACTATAAAGTTACTTTCAGCACGGACTGCATGGGACGTTAACGTATTAAAGTACTTACATGGACGATCATGGACGTAACATAAAGTACTTTACACAGAAGACATGGACGTCGGAACTATAAAGACTTTACATGGACTGAACTGGACGTAAACTATAAAGTACTTTACAACGACCGACATTGGACGAACTAAAGTACTTTACACAGGACGACATGGACGGTAACATATAAAGTACTTTACACGGCGACATGGACGGTGGTAACTTAAAAGTACCTACTGGCGACATGGACGTAACTATAAAGTTCTCTTTACATGGACGACATGCACGAGTAACTATAAAGTACTACATGGAACGACATGGACCAGTAACTATAAAGTACTTTACTATGGACAACATGGTACGCCGTAACTATAAATACTTTACACAGACGACAGGTACGTAACTATAAATGTACTTTACATGGACGACATCGGACGGGTAAGTATAAATACTTTACATGGACGACATGGACGGTTAACTATAAAGTACTTTACATGGACAACCATGGACGGTAACTATAAAGTACTTTACATGGACGACATTGGACGTAAACTATAAAGTACTTTACCATGGACGAACATGGGACGTAAACTATAAAGTACTTTAACGGACGACATGGACGTAGTAACTTATAAAAGAGTACTTATACATGGAACGACTATGGACAGTAAACTATAAAGTACTTTAACATTGGGACAACATGGACGGGTAAACTTTAAAGTACTTTAACACAGACGACAGACGTAACTATTAAAGTACTTTACAATGGGACCGACATGGACGGGTAAGTATAAAAGTACGTTTACCATGACGACCTATGGACGGGTACAAGTATAACAGTACTACATGGACACATGGACGGTAACTATAAAGTACTTTACACCAGACGACATTGGATCGTTAACTATAAAGCTTACTTACATGGCACGGACATGGACGTGTAAGTTATTAAGTACTTAACCGACACCATGGACCTGGGTACTATAAAGTACTTTACATGACGAACATGGACGGGTAAACTATATAGTACTTTACACAGACGACATGGACGGTTATACTATAAAGTACTTTACACATGGACGACATGTACGTAACTATAAAGCTACTTTACACGGACGACTGGACGTAACTATAAAGTTACTTTACACGGACGACATGGACGCGTAACTATTAAAGTACTTTACATGGGACGACATGGACGTAACTATAAAGTTACTTTACACAGATGACATGGATGGTAACTATAAAGTACTTTACACAGGTACGACATGAAGCGTAACTATAAAGTACTTTACACAGAGATGGCATGGATGGTAACTATAAAGTACTTACACAAGATCGGACATTGACTAACTATAACAGCTACTTACACAGACGACTATGGACGTAACTATTTAAAAGTTACCTTTACACAGAGACTTGGCATCGGTAACTATAAAGTACTTTACGATGGACTGACTATGGACCGGATAACTATAAAGTACTTTACACAGATGACATGGATGGTTAACTATAAAAGTACTTTACACAGACGACATGGACGTAACTATAAAGTACTTACACAGACGACCATGACGTAAAACTATAATACTTTACACAGATGACATGGATGTAACTTATAAGTAACTTACACTGGACGACATGGACAGGTAACTATAAAGTACTTAACACAGACGACCATGGACGTAACTATAAATACTTTACACAGTATGACATGGATGGTAACTTATTAAAGACTACATGGACGACATGACCGTGTAACTATTTTAAAGTACTTTACACGACGACATGGAATCGTAACTATATAAGCTATCTTACACCAGATGACATGGATATGGTAACTATAAAGTACTTTTAAACGGACACATGGAACGCGGGTAACTATAAAGTACTTTACCACAGACGACGATGGGACGTAAGTATTAAATTACTTTACTACGGACGACATGGACGGGTTAACTAAAGTTACTTTACACGGACGACATGGACCGGTAACTATAAGTACTTTACACTGACGACATGGACGGTAACTATAAGTACTTTACACCGGACGACTTATGGACGGTAACTATAAAACTTTACACGCGACGACTATGACGTAACTATAAAATACTTTACTATGGCCGACATGGACAGTACTATAAATGTACTTTACACCGGACGACATCGGACGGGGTAACTATAAGTACTTTACACAGACGACATGGACGTAACTATAAAGTACTTACACGGACGGACAAACATGGGACGGTAACTTATAAAGTACTTTACACAGACGATCATGGACGTAACTATTAAAGTACTTTACCACGACGACATGACGTAAGTAATTAAAGTTTACTTTACCAGGACGACATGTGACGGTAACTATAAAAGTACTTTACACGGACGACCAAGGACGGTAACTATAAAGTACTTTACACGGACGACGATGACGGTAAACTATAAAGTCTTACACGGACGGACATGGCGTAACTATAAAGTTAGTACTTTTACACGGACGACTATGACGGTAAACTATAAAGTAACCTTTACATGCGACGACATTGGACTAGTAAAGCTTATAAAGTACTTACAACGGACGACGATGGACTCGGTTAACTATAAAGTACTTTACACAGACGACATGGACGTTAACTATTAAAGTACTTTACACGGACGACATGGACGGTAACTATAAAGTACTTTTACACAGACGACATGACGTAACTTTAAAGTACTTTACACGGGACGACATGACCGGTAACTATAAAGTACTTTTACCGACGACATGGATGGTAACTATTAAGAGTACTTTTACGATGACGACATGGACGGGTTAACTATTAAATATTTACACGGACGACCATGGACGTAACTATTAAAGTACCTTTACACAGACGACATTGATGGTAACTATAAAGTTAACTTTACACAGACGACATGGAATGGTAACTATAAGTACTTTTACACGGACGACATGGACGGGTAACTATAAAGTACTTTACACAGACGACATGGGACGGTAATATAAAGTACTTTACCGGACGACATGGACGGTAAACTATAAAGTACTTTTACACGGACGACATGGACGTAATCTATAAAGTACTTTTACGACGGACGAACATCGACGTAACTATAAAGTACTTTACACGGACGACATGACGTAACTATAAAAGTTTACTTTACACAGAACGACATGGAACGTAACTATTAAAGTACTTTACTGGACGACATGGACGGTAACTTATAAAGTACTTTACACCAGACGACATGCGACGTAACTATTAAAGTACTTTACACAGACGACATGGGACGTAACTATAGTACTTTACATGACGACATGGACGTAACTATAAAGTACTTTACCATTGGACGACATGGAAGGTAACTATAAGTACTTACAGGACGACCATGGACGAGTAACTATAAAGTACTTTACCACAGACGACATGGACGTAACTATAAAGTACTCTACACAGACGAACATGGACGGGTAACTATAAAGTACTTTACACGGACGACTGGACGTAACTATTAAAGAACTTTACCACAGAACGACATTGACGTACTATAAACTAACTTTACATGCACAGGGCGGTAAAGTTATAAGTACTTTACACAGACGACATGGACGTAACCTATAGAAGTACTTTTACATGGACGACTATGGACGAACTATAAGACTTTACAAATGACGACATGGACGAGTAACTATAAAGTACTTTACACGGACGACATGGACGTAAACCTATAAGTACTTTACACAGACGACCTATGGACGTGTAACTAAAAGTACTTTACCACGGACACAGTGACGGTTAAACTATAAAGTACTTTTACACGGGACGAATGACTAACTATAAAGTACTTACACAGACGTACGATTGGACTAAACTATAAAGTACTTTACACCAGACGACAGCGACGGTAACTATAAGTACTATTACACAGACGACCATGGACTGCGTAACTATAAAAGTTATCTTTACATTTGGACGACATGGACGGTTAAGATAAAGTACTTTACACAGACAAGGACCGGTAACTATAAAGTACTTGACCATGGACGACATGGACAGGTTAAGTATAAACGTTACTTTACCATGGACGACTTATGACGGTAAACTTATAGAAGTACTTTACCATGGACGACATGGACGGTAACGTACTAAAGTACTTTACACGTGTACGACGTGGACGTAACTATAAATACTTTACACGGACGACCATGGACGGTAACATAAAAGTACTTTACATGGACGGACTGGACGGTAACTTATAAAGTTTACTTTACATGGACGACTGATGGACGTGTAAACTATAAAGTACTTTACTAGGACGACAGACCGGAACTATAAAGTACTTTACATGGACGACATGGACGGTATAAAAGTACTTTACATGGACGACATGGACGGTAACTATAAAGTACTTTACATGGACGACATGGACGGTAAGTATAAAGTACTTTACACAGACGACATGGACGTAACTATAAAGTACTTTACACAGACGACATGGATGGTAACTATAAAGTACTTTACATGGACGACATGGACCGGTAACTATAAAGTACTTTACATGGACGACATGGACGGTAACTATAAAGTACTTTACACAGACGACATGGACGTAACTATAAAGTACTTTACATGGACGACATGGACGGTAACTATAAAGTACTTTACACAGACGACATGGACGTAACTATAAAGTACTTTACACGGACGACATGGACGTAACTATAAAGTACTTTACACGGACGACATGGACGGTAACTATGAAGTACTTTACATGGACGACGTGGATGGTAACTATGAAGTACTTTACATGGACGACATGGACGTAACTATAAAGTACTTTACATGGACGACATGGACGTAACTATAAAGTACTTTACACGGACGACATGGATGGTAACTATGAAGTACTTTACATGGACGACGTGGATGGTAAACTATGAAGTACTTTAACATGGACGACGTGGATGGTAACTATAAAGTACTTTACATGGACGACATGGCGGTAACTATGAAGTACTTTACATGGACGACATGGATGGTAACTATAAAGTACTTTACATGGACGACGTGGATGGTAACTATAAGTAAAACTAGACTATGAATATCAGTAGTTCTTTTCATTCGGTCGATAATCGTGAATAATCGTAAAATCTAGTGGTACCGATGACATGGACGGTAACGTCACTACTGTAATCTGGGAATAAAGTACTTTAGCGTCAGTAAAATACTACTTTAGCTCTCAGTCGTCCAGGGACAGCGCCTCTGATAAAAAAAGCCTGGTCCGGTGAGGATTAGTGTTGTATTAAAGGTAAATAATGAGGGAATGTTCTGGGGCGTGTCCAGGTCAGCTGGTGGAGAAGGGGCGGGAGGACCTGATGAACCTGGCCGTGCGATTGGCCGCTTCCTTCCCCGCCCTGCTGTCGGAGGCGGAGCTTCGCAGCGGAAGAATTGGCGTCAAAACCAGCTCCAAACATCGGTGCGTGAGCAGCGCCCAGGCGTTTCAGGATGGACTGAGGCGGGGCCAGGGGCGGAGCCAGGGCGGAGCATGAGCGAGTCCAGGAGCGGGACGGCGGCCGCAGACCAGGACCAGGGTGAGGAGGAGCCGAGTGTCGTAACGATGATGAAGCGATATTATACAAACATCAGAAATATGTACAAATGTGCTGCAAACATTTATATTTACATCGCTTTGTCTATTGTCCCATTGTTTTCCAAACTTTATTATTAATTTTGCACAAATTTTCCCCTATTTATTTATTTATTTATTTATTTATTTACCCTTTTCCCCCTCGTTTAGTCCACATTTCTTGAGTCTGGAGATTAACTTAATATTGTAAGTCTCATTATGTCGTCTTTCCTCCTGCGCCTCCAGACGAGGAGTACATCCATGAGGTGGACGACTCCCTAATGAGGTCCTTCGAGCGTTGCCGCGGTTACGTGGAGGGGGTGGAGACCAACGCCTCGGCGACGGCGGAGGTGGATCGTTTTAAACACGGACCGGAGTTCAGAGCCGTGAGGGACCGACTCTCGGAGCGACTGGGGCTGACCCGGATCTGCTCACGCCAGGTACGAGACAAACTCACTCCAGGTACGAGACAAACTCACTCCAGGTACGAGACAAACTCACTCCAGGTACGAGACAAACTCACTCCAGGTACGAGACAAACTCACTCCAGGTACGAGACAAACTCACTCCAGGTACGAGACAAACTCACTCCAGGTACGATACAAACTCACTCCAGGTACGAGACAAACTCACTCCAGGTACGAGACAAACTCACTCCAGGTACGAGACAAACTCACTCCAGGTACGAGACAAACTCACTCCAGGTACGAGACAAACTCACTCCAGGTACGAGACAAACTCACTCCAGGTACGAGACAAACTCACTCCAGGTACAGACAAACTCACTCCAGGTACGAGACAAACTCACTCCACTCCAGGTACGAGACAAACTCACTCCAGGTACGAGACAAACTCACGCCAGGTACGAGACAAACTCACTCCAGGTACGAACAAACTCACTCCAGGTACGAGACAAACTCACCCAGTACAGACAACTCACTCCAGGTACGAGACAAACTCACTCCAGGTACGAACAAACTCACTCCAGGTACGATACAAACTCACTCCAGGTACGAGACAAACTCACTCCAGGTACGAGACAAACTCACTCCAGGTACGAGACAAACTCACTCCAGGTACGAAACAAACTCACTCCAGGTACGAGACAAACTCACTCCAGGTACGAGACAAACTCACTCCAGGTACGGACAAACTCACTCCAGGTACGAGACAAACTCACTCCAGGTACGAAACAAACTCACTCCAGGTACGAAACAAACTCACTCCAGGTACGAGACAACTCACTCCAGGTACGAAACAAACTCACTCCAGGTACGAGACAAACTCACTCCAGGTACGAGACAAACTCACTCCAGGTACGAGACAAACTCACTCCAGGTACGAGACAAACTCACTCCAGGTACGAAACAAACTCACTCCAGGTACGAAACAAACTCACTCCAGTACGAGACAAACTCACTCCAGGTACGAGACAAACCACTCCAGGTACGAGACAAACTCACTCCAGGTACGAGACAAACTCACTCCAGGTACGAGACAACTCACTCCAGGAACGAGACAAACTCACTCCAGGTACGAGACAAACTCACCCAGGAACGAGACAAACTCACTCCAGGAACGAGACAAACTCACTCCAGAGTCCGTAAAGTGCGGAGTCTTATGGAGTGACTTAATGTTGGATGTTTTTAAAGATCTGGAGAAGCTTCTGACTCTGAGTGTGATCTGTTTTTGTCCCTTTGGGCTCCCGTAGACCTGGTGGA
Source organism: Neogobius melanostomus (assembly GCA_007210695.1). Classification (NCBI taxonomy): domain Eukaryota; kingdom Metazoa; phylum Chordata; class Actinopteri; order Gobiiformes; family Gobiidae; genus Neogobius; species Neogobius melanostomus. Next base: position 117,779 of record VHKM01000998.1, read on the forward strand.
GGCGGCGTTCTTCATCTGCTCTTATGAACTGGCCATAAAGTCGGTGCACTCCCCTGGTGTCAGCTCTTCACACTGCAGGACGCTCAGGTAAAACTGAAACTGTGTGACTGACTCTGTTTACAGAAGAATCAGCTCTGACGTTTATATTCAAGTCCATGACTCATACACGCTCTGGTAAGGATGAAGCTTCTCCTCAGATCTGTGAAAAGCCTTTGTTTGTCTGAGCAGGCAGATGTTCAGTCTTTCGTTTCCATTGTTGTTGCTTCTTAGATAACTCCACATCTGAGAGCGTGACTAGTATCGGCTCGTCTTTCTCTTTCCAACTGTGTCATGTAGTAGTAGTATTTGCAGTTGTAGTTGTAGTAGTAGTATTTGCAGTTGTAGTCATAGTATTTGTGTATATTCAGGTGCTGGAGTATAAATGTGACCTGAAGCAGTTTTGGAAACGCGCTCACGGTCACTCCATCAACGGACTGTCCTCCTGTCCTCTGTTCCACCACATCTTCAGGACTCTGGACCGAGCGGGACGTCCTCGCAGGTACGACAAGTACTGATACTGAAGTATTGTAGTACTGATACTGTAGTACTGATACTGTGATACTGTAGTACTAATACTGTACTGATACTGTAGTACTGATACTGTAGTATTGTAGTACTGATACTGTAGTACTGATACTGTGATACTGTAGTACTAATACTGTACTGATACTGTAGTACTGATACTGTAGTATTGTAGTACTGATACTGTAGTACTGATACTGTGATACTGTAGTACTAATACTGTACTGATACTGTAGTACTGATACTGTAGTACTGAACTGATACTGAAGTACTGATACTGTAGTACTAATACTGTAGTACTGATACTGTGATACTGTAGTACTGATACTGTGATACTGTAGTACTGATACTGTGATACTGATACTGTACTGATACTTGTAGTACTGACGTAGTACTGATACTGTACTGATACTGTAGTACTGGTACTGTAGTACTGATACTGTACTGGTACTGTAGTACTGATACTGTACTGGTACTGTAGTACTGATACTGTACTGATACTGTAGTACTAATACTGTGATACTGATACTGTACTGATTACTGTAGTACTGATACTGTAGTACTGATACTGTACTGATACTGTAGTACTAATACTGTACTGATACTGTAGTACTGGTACACTGGTACTGTAGTACTGATACTGTACTGATACTGTAGTACTGATACTGTACTGATACTGTAGTACTGATACTGTAGTACTAATACTGTACTGGTACTGTAGTACTGATACTGTAGTACTAATACTGCTGCTGTGGAAGGGCATCTGGTCTAACATGTGTCTCTCTCAGAGCGACCGACGCCCCTCCAGAGCCCGCCTCCATCCTGATTGGTCACGCCGAGACGCTCCTCCCACTCATCTCCCTGTTAGGCCTATATAAGGACAAGACCCCGCCCACCGCCGTCACTACCAATCACAGCACGGTAAGAGTCCACACAGACCAATCACAGCGCGGTAAGAGTCCACACTGACCAATCACCAGTGTTAATTTTGACAACGTATTTTAATTTAGTCTTAGTCTTTTGACGAAAATGTAATTCAATTTTAGTCTAGTTTTAGTCGACTAAAATATCACTTTGACTAAAATGAAGACTAAATATTTTAGTCGACGAAATTAACACTGCCAATCACAGCGCGGTAAGAGTCGACACCGACCAATCACGGTGGAGTTTGGGCCGTTCTTTCAGAATCAGCAGCAAATATCAGTTTGAGTCATGACATTATTAACGATAAACTCCCCTTATCTCCCCCCCCCCCCCTCTCTCTCCCCCCCCCCCCTCCTCCCCCCCTCTCCCCCCCCCCCCTCTCTCTCCCCCCCCTCTCCCCCCCCCCCCCCTCTCCTCCCCCCTCCCCCTCTCCTCCCCCCTCCCCCACAGCTCGCCTGTTCCGCTCCTCCTCCATCGTCCCGTACGCCTCTAACCTCCTCTTCGTGCTTTATGACTGTCCTCGGGGCCCGCGGCTGCAGCTGCTGATGAACGAGTCTCCGGTTCGATTCCCGGGTCTGAGTCAAGACCTTCCTCTTTACCGCGACGTCAGAGCCACATACCGCCACCTGCTGGACGGGTGTGACTTCTACACCGAGTGTGAGGGGCGGCCGAGCAGAGCGCCCAACACCGAGCTGTAACCATGGAAACAGAGCCCAGACACCGAGCTGTAACCATGGAAACAGAGCCCAGACACCGAGCTGTAACCATGGAAACAGAGCGCCCAGACACCGAGCTGTAACCATGGAAACAGAGCCCAGACACCGAGCTGTAACCATGGATACAGAGCCCAGACACCGAGCTGTAACCATGGATACAGAGCCCAGACACCGAGCTGTAACCATGGAGAGCGTAAACACCGAGCTACAGTGGGACTAAAAGGTGTTTAAGGCGAGGCGCTGCAGGTGAATAAAGGGAGAGTTATTCACTGACTCTGAAACTTGTTTTTGTGGAAACTAAACTAAACTCAAACGTTTCCGCTTCAGCGTCCGGCCTTAAACCAAACAAACCTTTACAGAAACTGTTTTTGTGCCAATGCTTCAGGAGAAACTGGAGAAACTGGACGGTCCAGACGACGCCTTTTTGAACATTTCTGCCGCTCTGGAAACACCTGGACGACTGAGAGCTTAGCGGGATTTGAGGAAATGGTTAAAAAGCACAAAAGTCTAAAGCGTCTTCCTCTGAACCACAGACTTCACTTTACCCACAGTTTAAAACAGTATCTGCTGAGGATGCAACGATCCGATTTTCGAATTCGAGTTTCGATTTTGATTCGATTCGATTCGATTCATGAACATTGAAGTGCTGGATCTTTAGACCTTTGGAAAAACTGTATTTAAGTTTAGTTTTTAGTTGGTTTTGTTTGAGCGTCTTACAATCTGATTATCTTTTAGAATGGACGTCATTATACAGGGTTAGGGGTTAGGACACGTGTGCAGCTTTATCTCACTGTGACTGTACTAAAGTATAAAATACTTTACACTCCAGTATAAATACTTTATACTGGAGTATAAAATACTTTACACTCAAGTATAAAATACTTTATACTGGAGTATAATGATTGTACTAAAGTATAATGATTGTACTCAAGTATAAAATACTTTACACTCAAGTATAAAATACTTTATACTGGAGTATAATGATTGTACTAAAGTATAATGGACTGTACTAAAGTATAAAATACTTTATACTGGAGTATAATGATTGTACTAAAGTATAATGATTGTACTAAAGTATAAAATACTTTATACTGGAGTATAATTATAGTTTACATACATGAGTACACGTTAGATGAAATGTGACAGAAGTTACAGGCTGACAATACTCAGATTTCTAAAATATTCCTGATTCATATCAAACATATTTCTGTGTTGAATCAAACAGGACGGATCGAACGATTCGATATAATATCGAGAATCGTCGCCTCCCTCGTTGCCGCTTGCAGATTTAAACACAGTTCGGGTCACAGGGGATTGTGGGTAATTTATGATTTGACTAAATATTTATTGGTAGATTTTTTATTTTCTGTTGAAGTTCAGGATAATGAAACGGTTTGTGTGAGATGAGTTTTTGTTTCAGTTTAAAGGAGTCGTTTCTTTCTGACTCTTTTGTTCCTCTGGGCTTTGATTCCGTTTGACTTGAATATTTTTTGTTTGGAGTTTGGGGTAAATTTGTTCTTTTGTGTCTTATTTTTTACATCTGAGATTTCTGCTTTTTTCCTTCAAAATGACTTTGTGCCAAATGTTTTTATTTAAGCTTTAATAAATTTCAGAACGAACCAGTGTTTTGTTTGATTCTAAAGTTTTAAACTGAACTGAACCTGATCCAAACTCCAGATCTACACTTCACTTACAGGACAGTTCCTCCTGAACCCCTGACCCTGAATTAATGAATCTTACATTTCGTCGACTAAAACTAGAGCATAAACATGCTTTAACTAGAGTTAAAAACATTTTCATCAAAACACTTGGGCCCAATCTCCATTCTCCCCTTAGCTCTTCCTCTCGGTTTTGCACGTTCACGAGAGACGAAGGGGTGTCCCAATTCTATTTAGCGGTGAGGGGAAGGGGTTGGAGGAGTTTGACAAAACATGGAAATAAGCTGCGAAATGAATTCAGGAACATCATCAATAAGCACTCTTACATTTATAAAGCTGCAGAACACTTTGTTTGTGACTTTATTCGCTTTGTGTAACAATTAGAACAGTCCAGCGCGTTAAACGTGTCAGTTCTACGTTCTTCACTTTGCTGCTGTGAACGCTCTGGTTATTCGCGCTGTATTGCTTGACTTTGGAGTTTCTGTCCAAACTTTCGATACGTCGCTATTGTCGTGACACAGGGTTCAGTGCCTCGCTGCTGTGCCCGCTGTCTCCCCGCTGTGCTCTGAGCCCGAGTCTCCCAGACTGTCTGTGTCCGGTCTGAGTGCACTGTGAGCCGGTCTACCTCTGCCCGTTCCCACTATGAGTGCACTGTGAGCGGGTCTACCTCTGCCCGTCCCACTATGAGTGCACTGTGAGCGGGTCTACCTCTGCCTGTCCCACTATGAGTGCACTGTGAGCGGGTCTACCTCTGCCTGTCCCACTATGAGTGCACTGTGAGCGGGTCTACCTCTGCCTGTCCCGCTATGAGTGCACTGTGAGCGGGTCTAATCACCTCTGCCCGTCCCACTATGAGTGCACTGTGAGCGGGTCTACCTCTCTGTCCCCTTGTCCCACTATGAGTGCACTGTGGGGGGTCTAGGCTGCACTGTGAGCGGTCTACCTCTGCCCGTCCCACTATGAGTGCACTGTGAGCGGGTCTACCTCTGCCCGTCCCACTATGAGTGCACTGTGAGCGGGTCTACCTCTGCCGTCCCACTATGAGTGCACTGTGAGGCGGGTCTACTCTGCCGTCCCACATGAGTGCACTGTGAGCGGTCTACCTCTGCCCGCCCACTTGAGTGACTGTGGCGGGTCTACCTCTGCCTGTCCCGCTATGAGTGCACTGTGAGCGGGTCTACCTCTGGTATGGTGACGGGGGGCTCTGCCTGTCCCGCTATGAGTGCACTGTGAGCGGGTCTACCTCTGCCCGTCCCACTATGAGTGCACTGTGAGCGGGTCTACCTCTGCCCGTCCCACTATGAGTGCACTGTGAGCGGGTCTACCTCTGCCCCCCACTATGAGTGCACTGTGGGCGGGTCTACCTCTGCCCGTCCCACTATGAGTGCACTGTGGGCGGGTCTACCTGCCGTCTGAGGCCCGTCCCCTACTATGAGTGCACTGTGGCGGGCTACCTCTGCCGTCCCACTATGAGTGCACTGTGGGCGGGTCTACCTCTGCCCGTCCCACTATGAGTGCACTGTGAGCGGGTCACCTCTGCCCGTCCCACTATGAGCCACTGTGGGCGGGCACCCCCCACTGGTGCGCGGTCTACCTCTGCCCGTCCCACTATGAGTGCACTGTGGGCGGGTCTACCTCTGCCCGTCCCACTATGAGTGCACTGTGGGCGGGTCTACCTCTGCCCGTCCCACTATGAGTGCACTGTGGGCGGGTCTACCTCTGCCCGTCCCACTATGAGTGCACTGTGGGCGGGTCTACCTCTGCCCGTCCCACTATGAGTGCACTGTGGGCGGGTCTACCTCTGCCCGTCCCACTATGAGTGCACTGTGGCGGGTCTACCTCTGCCCGTCCCACTATGAGGCACTGTGGGCGGGTCTACCTCTGCCGTCCCACTATGGTGCACTGTGGGCGGGTCTACCTCTGCCCGTCCCCTATGAGTGCACTGTGGGCGGGTCTACCTCTGCCCGTCCCCTATGGTGCACTCGTGGGCCGGCGGTCTACCTCTGCCCGCCCACTATGAGTGCACTGTGGGCGGGTCTACCTCTGCCCGTCCCACTATGAGTGCACTGTGGGCGGGTCTACCTCTGCCTGTCCACTATGAGTGCACTGTGAGCGGGTCTACCTCTGCCCGTCCCACTATGAGTGCACTGTGGGCGGGTCTACCTCTGCCTGTCCACTATGAGTGCACTGTGAGGGGATGGGCTGATCTCTCACAGCTCTGGCTAACCCGCTGCAGCAGAAGTATTTCACACAGACGGGGGGAAGGAGAATGTGGCGCCGGATGAAGCAGAAATAGATGAACATCTGTGGGTTTGGGCCGAGACGAGTCCTGTTGTTTAGGTTTTACAAACCAGCATCAGTCTGTTACAAGTTACTGATGAACTGGTTCAGTAGAAACTTGCTATAGAGACAAGAAGAGGCTTTTTACATTTTCTTTCATATAAATAAGATTCCATTCCAAACTCTCATAACCTTAATCATCTGTGTTAGTGTTAAAATGGAGGGCTGTCTCACCCTTAGCCCTCGGTTTCCAGGTGTAGGGAAAGAGGAGCAGATTTCGGACATAACTGGAACTTCGTTGATGTGAGAGTCACTGAAGTCTTTGTCTCACGTCGGTTTGTTGGAAAGGTGTTTGTTTCTGTGTGAGGCAGGGACGTTCATGTGTGCAGAGACGGGAAGGAACAAAGTACTTTTACTGCATGACTGAACTTCAGGAGTTCTTCAGGTTAGGGACAATATGGGTTAAGCGACTTTAATAATGATCTTTTTCCTTAATGTGACACATTTATTACTAGAAACACACAGATACAAAGAGAGTGAAACAAGTCTCACTCAGATTCACTAGAGCGGCACCGATACCGATCACTAAAAGTTTGATCAGCCGATACCGATGTTAAGATCATAACTTTAAAGTGAACAATACTGAGCTTTGTGTGAATTTATTTTGAATTGATCTTTCTATCTCTAGCTCTCTCTCGTTTGTGGTTCGTCCAGACGCTGCAGCTCGACTTTTAACAAGGACCAAAACCCATGACTGTATAAGCACTGGCTCCATGTCAATAATAGAGTTGATTTTAAGACTTTGTTTTTAAAGCTTTGAATGGACTGGCCCTCAGTTCATCACAGACCTCACTCAGGCGCTCTGAGGTCTGAGGTCTTTCATCCCCGTTTTCCTCTCATTTTTGTCGCTATTTTGATGCTTTTTTTCAAGAAGTTTTTAGATTTGGGTAAAGCCAAACTGGAGAAAATGTGCTCAGTTCAGGCAGGAGGAGTTATTTAGGTCCCATGTGTCTTTTATTTTATTGTTGTTGTTTTTTAATCGGTTTAATATGTTTTTATTTCTATTTATTGTTTTATACTAAGTTGGAGCGTTTTGGTTTTGTTGTTTTTATGATCTCATGAGCAGCACTTTGGAAAGGTTTTGTTTTTAAATGAAACTGATTCAGAGAAATCATGTGACATGAACGTCCCTCCCTCCTGCTCCTCTGTCGGGTGTTTCCAGGTCACATGTCCAATTCAAATCTGCCTCACCTGATGCAGACGGAGTTCACTTTACACTGGTTTGGACTGAGGTGAGAGACAGACTTTATCTTTTTATTTGATGTGATGGATTTCAGCTCTTCTGTGTCTGCTCTGGTTTTGGACAAAGAGTTTGGTCCATCTTTAAGAGTAAATAGTAGTAGTAGTAAATAAACCTGTTTTCTGTTTTAACAGGAACTATCCCACATCCGTCATGGCGTGTCTGACTTCAGGCCGGTCGTCTGTTGATGTGACAGTTTTAAACAGTTTGATTTCGAGGCTAAATGTGATATTTTATGACCTCAAGTGCATCAGGGATGGAACAACTCAAAGGAAAAAGATCGTGGAGAGAAAATTCGGAGTAGCAGGAGCAGTGGGAGTGGCTGTAGGGCTGACGGCGGGGTTCATCGCTGCTCCTTTCACCGGAGGAGCCAGTATAGCTGTGGCTATCGGGACTTCCTCTGGGGTGGTCTCCACGATCCTTGGTGGTGCTGTTATCACTGAAGATGCACACAAGGGGGACCAGGACACACTGGAGCGCATGAATCAATTATTGTTCGAGTTAAAGGACAAAATTACAATCATGAAAAATCGTCTGATGTTTGCAAGAACCCATTTGGAAAAGCGCCGCGGCCGCGAAGACCTGGTCATAAAGATGATCCACTTGGACGGTCGGATGAAGGACCTGATCTCCAACATGAACAGAAGCTCAGATCCAGAGCATCTCCATATTATCATGCACCAGGCCTCGGCACTCATCAGCGATCTGGGGGAACTAAAGGTGGAAATACAATATGAGATGCAACAGTAGGTTATCTATCAGCCTGGCTCCACATCTGGAGATGGGTCCCCGCCCTCTGCTCCTGACGGGTCGTCCTAGCGGCGACGGGTCAAATGCAGAGACACAGTTGTTGTAAAATGACCATTAACGCTCCTTAACCTTCTCATAAACTACAACACTGGGATTTGTTTTTGTCTCATAAGATGTTTAGACGTCACACTACAGACGTGGGGATTGTAAAATCAGACCAAAGCTGCACTTGTAATAATGATCCAAGGCCTAGTTATGCACGTTATGTCACCCTCGTGTTATAAATAGATCTGTCAGCGGAGTTTATTTTCAGTTTTGTGTTTTGTTATGAAGAGATGGAGGTTGGCAACAGAATCCAGTCTGTCTTGTTATTGTAAGATTAATTACTAGAGCTCTGTCAGTTTCACTTTGAATCTATGTAACATTATATTTGAACAGAAATCAGTTTGATCAATCGTTTCTTGATCATATGTTTATGTTTCAGTGATTTGATTTTATTAAATAAACATTAAAGTTAAATGAACACTTCCAGCCTGCATCACTGTTTTATTGAATGAATGAAAGTTTATTTGTACCTGTGGGGTTTTTGCTCATACAGCTGATATAAGAACACATTAGTGCAATAGTGTAATAGCTTGATTTAAATCATGCACATGGATCTTAAAAATCTCATTTTGGAGCCTCAGCTTTGATACTTTATGTTTTATCATTTGAAAATATGTCTCTGTAAGAATTCAAAGGTAACAATGAAAGTCAGGAGAAAGAGCTCCTCCTGCTGGCAGCTACAGGAATAATAACGTCCAGGTCAGAGTCTGCATTAAAAAGAGTCTTTCATGTTGGATGATGGGCTTTTTAAATGTGGAGGACAGTTTTGGGTTTGAACAATGAGGCGAGTGTAATCAGGAAGTACAGAACGTGTCAACGACGCCGTAGAAGAAGAACAGATCATTTAACAGATTTGTCCCAGGATTAACTCAACTGCATGAATACTGTGAAATAAGGTATTTGAACAACGTGGTTTAAACCTCAAGTAGATTTTGCAGGATATGAACCAAATTAAACCTGATGCACCTGACTGTGAGTGAACAGATCACATAGACCAGGCTGTGTTTGTTTGTTTGTTTGTTTGTTGTGGAGGGAAATGCACTTGTTTTTACATTTACTGTCTCTGCATCAGCTCCCAGACCAAGGGTTAGGTGAGAGAGTGAATGGGCGACTGGTTCCTCACTGTAAAGTGTGTTGAGCCTAAAGCAGGAGAGACGCTGTATAAATGTGACCATTTTACATTTAATGTTGACATTTTTCTATTTTGTGTTTTTATGGAAAGGTGTAAATTGTTTTGAACAGAAGTAAAACTGGGGACGCTTCATGGAAGAATATGATTGTAGAGGCGTCACATGACACAGGTTAGAAACATGCATGTGTGTCGCTCCAGATAAGAAACTCTCATAAAGTCACAAAGTTCATATAATAAAGTGATAACTGCCCGGGCGGGGCATTTCTGTGACTGAGGCTGATTCTGAGAAGTCATGTGACACAGAGAGCCAATAGAAACTCCAGATTCTGATGGACACGGTGCAGGAGAGAGAGGGAAGAGCAGGATCCAGGAGGACCGGAGTTTTGAAGCATTTTTATCACTATTTTAAAATAATACACAACGTACAGTCTGAGGAACAGTTCACCGTTATATTACAGCTTTACTAGTTTCATTAAGTTTAGATTAACCTCGTGACGAGGGAGTTTCTGAGTCAGAGCAGGATTTTAGCAGCAGTTGTGGTGAACAGGTCTGGGCTCATTTTTACACATCAGGACATTTCTGGAGCAAGTGGGGGTGGAAAATATATCATTTTATCATTTTTTAATTCCATCTCCTCCCTTTAATGATCGATGATTGATTAGCACTCATTAGCGCTGCAGAAAAAAGGCTTATTGATGATTTTGTGGGGAAACACCCGTCCTAACGCTGAGGTGGAAACAGCAGACCTCATGAACTCCAGCTGCACTGATGTGATTAAAGAGGAGAGAACTTCAGCAAAGTGCTGAGTGGAATCAGCTCGGGATCCCCCAAAACATCCGAAGGGAAGTCTGGGCCCCCCTGTGACCCGACCCTGATAAAGAGGAAGTGAATGGATGGACTGAACATGTTTATGCATTATGATATTTAGGCCTGGCAAGGGACTTTTGTTCTCCCCGGTTTCTTGTTATTCTTCTTCTTATTCCTCCTCTAAGATCCTGTTTTTCAGTGCCTTCCTGTGCAAAAGTACACGCAGAAATTGGCACAGTGATCAGAGTCGGCGAAAATTGCGTGTCAGTGGGCGACATGCGCACGCCCAAAACAAAATGGCTCCACAGCGCCCCTCAAAGTTGACCCCCATTCAAAAAGAACATGCGTTTTTGGGCGTAGGCCCAAATCCTGGGTACAGTGAAAGGGCACATCAGGACAAACCAAAAACTCCATTGGAGCGCCACGCCCGGACGCACAGGGAGTCGGCCATTTTGACTTGCAATTGGAAAACCGGCTGGACTCAACTTATGTTTTAACAAACTAGTCCCTGGTTTTTCATAGTGATGTTACGTTCGTATCGAGGCGTCGAAGCGTGTGTCGAGCAATAAGGGGGAGGCAGAGGCGGCGCGTGGTTCGGAGCGTGTGTTGGTGATGTACACAATGACGATTTGAACCTTCCTGAAGCACCGTACCACGTGCCTGATTCAGGAACTGGTGTGCGGGTTTGAGCATGGTTTTGAGGGCTTGGTGGTGTCCATAAAAAACAAAAAACATTTTGAATAAAAATCAATAAAGACCCCTGTCTCGTCACATTACTTCAAATAACACGAGAATATTCCACTCCTAATTACAATGACACTGTGTATATGGTGCATGTGCATAATGGTAACTTAAGTTGAAGTACATTATTTTGTCCACTTGATGGAGCAGTAGAGCAGATGAACCACTCTGAAGCTTTGGTACATGTGTCGACCCACTTCGGTGACTGCTTCAAAGGCCTCATAGGGCTTCATCTCACCATCACTAGTTTTTCAGCTAAATCATACTTGGCACAGTGCATCTAGACATCTGACAGTCACATGTGCCTCAGTCAGAGCTCTCCAAAGATGTATAATATGTGGGGGTCAAGGCAAGCACTCCACTTATTATGCCCTTGCAAACTGGCACAACAGCACCACCTGCTGGCTTGTAAGCGGCCCACCCATCCTCCGTGAAAATAGCCAGAGTTCTTATTCTGGCAGCATGATGGCCTCTGTCAGAGTTTCTCCTGAAAAACGCCATTTTTCCCAAATTCCCCCTTTATTCACAAAAGCCACACTTTTAGACTCATCCATAGTTTTACTACCCTTCTGTTACAGAAAGAAGCTTTAATTTGAACGTTTTTGGCTCCAAAATCAGGTTTTTTGGAAAGTACAATCACAGGAAGTTCAGATAGGCTGTTTCCTGTCCGTCTCTCTGTGTATTCCTCGTACTATTTTGTTCTCACCAAAATATTCCGTCATCTATCGAGACTTTTGTGGGGCTGGAGCACCTTCTCAGATCTTTGGGCGCCCAGGGAATTAGCCCTAATTACAAAATGTTTCAATAAATATGCCTGAACTGTAATTCCGTTTTCTGTAAACACATGAGTGTTTCATAAGATTAATATAAAATCCGCAGTGTTGTTGCTTAAGCTTGTATAGCTCCATTAGTACAGTGCAGGGTTCCCATCCATTAGATTGCCGGTTCAAACCCCACAGTGACTTCTTTTTATTTGTGACTCAGTACCTACTGGGAAGAACCTGAATCGGCGCCTATGGCCCCACCCTCACTAAAAACGGGGAAATGACCCACATATTGTCCGAGCCTGGACTACATGAGCACAAGGCGTTTCATAAGATATTTGTCAGTTCGGTTGTAAAAGTATCTGTGCTTGTCTTGCTCTGTTTATAGAGTGCAGGGTTTGCATGCATTAGATTTCCGGTTCAAACCCAACCATGACTTTTTGTTTTTATTTTATTTTATTAATATTTTATTAAATCCTCATTAATAACGAGGAAAGAACAGTTTCAAATATGTGGAACTACACAGAAAGAAATGTGGGGACACTAGGGAAACACTTGAGGCAAAACTGGGGAGGGTGTCGAAAACAATCAAGAAATGGAGGGGGGTGGGGGAAAATGACCTGAAATGACCTCTCTCCTCCAGTGGCATGGTGGGATCTAATTTCGCCCTGGTCATTTAGACAATAGTAGTGGCCCACATTAGGCATTAGGTCATTACACAGAGTTATAGCTCAGAGATAGTGCGCTGGTCTTTGGTGCAGGAGGTTGCTGGTTCAAACTTAACCATATTTTTTTTTCTTTTTTTGGTTTGGACTGGGCATCTACTGGGAAGAACATAAATCGGCGCCTATGGTCCCAACCTTATTAAAAACGAAGAAAGAACAGTTTAGAAATATGCACAACTACACAGAAAGACATGGGGGGACAGTAGGAAAACAATAGAGGAAGAACTGGGGGGAAATGTAGGGGCAAAAATGACCTGAAATGACCTGAAATGACCTCTCTTCCCAAATGCCTTGCTTGGACATATTTTCACACCCGGGGATTTAGAGAAAAGTAGCCCGTATCAGGTTAACCTTGGGGTCATGTTATAGCTCAGTAATAATGTCCTTGTCTTTGATGCAGGAGGTTGCCAGTTCAAACATGGTATTGACACTTTTATAATGCTTTCTCTTTTCACATGGGCCACTGCACTCTGAACCAGATACAACTCCAGAATGAGCACCAAGTTATGTAGACACAATTATTTATTTAGCCACTTTTTTACCTTTCACTGCCATTTTCCTCTTTACTCGTGCAGATCACTGGTCTTTTTTCTGCAAACACAAGAGTGCACCTCTGTCCAGATGCTGTTTTGCATGCTGGCTTCTCCCGAGTATTGCAGTTCACTGGTCATAGAAGGTATTTCAACTATAGAACGAGTGAAAAGCACCGCTGTGGTGAACGTGAGGCCGGGGCCCTGAGGCTGAAGCAAGAGTGGGCTGGCATCAGAGATACCTGGGGCAAGAGTAAGGCCTGGGTCTGACGAAGGCAAGGCGAGAGTGGGCCGGAGCAAGAGTTAGCAGAGAGCACACAGGTTGTATGTGAGGCCGAGGGGAGAGCAGGTTTGGGCGAGAGCGGGGCGGTCGCAAGGGGGGGCTGCGCCAGGGGCGAGGGCCTCCATCGCCGCTTGCGGCTTTAATTATTCTTATTATTATTATTCCTCCTCTAAGATCCTGTTTTTCAGTGCCTTCCCGTGCAAAAGTACACACAGAAATTGGCACAGTGATCAGAGTCGGCGAAAATTGCGTGTCAGTGGGCGACATGCACACGCCCAAAACAAAATGGCTCCACAGCGCCCCTCAAAGTTGACCCCCATTCAAAAAGAACATGCGTTTTTGGGCGTAGGCCCAAATCCTTGGGTACAGTGAAAGGGCACATCAGGACAAACCAAAAACTCCATTGGAGCGCCACGCCCGGACGCACAGGGAGTCGGCCATTTTGACTTGCAATTGGAAAACCGGCTGGACTCAACTTATGTTTTAACGAACTAGTCCCTGGTTTTTCAGCAAAATCAAATCATACTTGGCACAGTGCATCTAGACATCTGACAGTCACATGCGCCTCAGTCAGAGCTTTCCGAAGATGTATAATATGTGGGGGTCAAGGCAACCACTACACTTATTAAGCCCTTGCAAACTGGCACAACAGTGCCACCTGCTGGCTTTTAAGTGGCTTGTAAGTGGCCCGCCCATCCTCCGTGAAAATAGCCAGAGTTCTAATTCTGGCAGCACATTGGGCTCTGTCAGAGTTTGTCCTGAAATTCGTCAATTTTCCCAAATTTGCCCTTTATTCACAAAAGCCACACTTTTAGACTCGTACTTACTTATACTACCCTTCTGTCACAGAAAGAAGCTTTAATTTTGACGTTTTTGGCTCAAAATTCAGCTTGTTTGGACTGTACAGTCACAGGAAGTTCAGTTTGGCTCTTTCCTGTCCGTATCTCTGTTTGTTCCTTGGACTATATAGGTCTCACCAAAATATGGCTTCATCTATCGAGACTTCTTTGGGGCTGGATTATCCTCTCAAATCATTGGGCACCCTGGGAATTTTTTAAAGCCCTAATTACAAAAGGATTCAATAAATATTGCCTGAACTGTAACTCTGCTTTCCACAAATACACACGTGAGGGGTGTTTCATAAAATTAATATAAAATCGGCTGTGGATTCACTCATCCTGTGTAGCTCGATTGGCAGAGTGCTGGGTTCACATCCATAAGATTGCAGGATCGATTCCTGCCTTGATACCTTTTTTGCAGTATGTTGAACTTGCATTGTTATGCTTGAAATGTTATATGCAATGTAAGACATCCATCCATCTTCTTCCATTTTTCCGTTTCCGGGTCGTGGGGGCAGTTGTTGGAGTTGCCCAAACACATTGCACCAGCCCCTATGGCTCCTCCTGCAGGTGGTGGGTCCACAGAAGGACGGCCTCATGGTTCTAACCGGGCCTGTTGGTCTCTCATAAGGGGCTTCTGAACCGCTCTTTGTCTGACCCGTCACTTAGGACCTGTTTGCCCTGGGAGACCCTACCAGGGGCACCAAGCCCCCGACAACAGAGCTCCAGGATCATTCAGGACAAACCCTCCACCACGTTAAGGTGGCGGTTCCAGGAGGGGTATGTAAGACAGTATATTTTTAATATCATTGTAATAATTCTTGGCCTTTAAATGCTTGGATGTTTTTAGTGTTTGACATTGATTATTATTGGTAGTATGTTTGTCTAAGTGTAGTCTGACAAACCTATACATTGTTTCATAACATTAATATAACAGCCGCTGTTCTTTCACTCAGCCTGTGTAGCTCGATTGGCAGAGTGCTGGGTTCACATCCATAAGAGTGCAGGATCGATTCCTGCCTTGATACCTTTTTTTTGTTGCTTTTTTGGTGTCAGCACCTAGTAGGAAGGACATGCTGTTTTTTCTGTTTTTTGTTTTGTTTAATAGCTATGCAGTATGTTGAAGTTGCATTGTTATGCTTGAAATGTTATATGTAATGTAAGACAGTATATTTTATTTTTTTGACTCGTTACCTACTGGGATGAACATGAATCAGTCCATAAGTAGAGCGCTGGGTTTGTAACCATGAGGTTGCTGGATCAATCTCTAAAAAAAGAGTCATTTATTTGTAACTATTTGACAGGTGTTGCTCGTACCAGGGTAGGGGCCTTTTACATGGGCCACTTTACACATACATGTATATTATGTACCGCCCATGCTCTTGAATTTGCTGAACACTGAGTAACAGCTTTACAGGTTTGGCGATATTTATTGAACCATTTTGTAATCATGGCAAATTCACCTGTCAGCCCTAAGCTTCGAGTGGGTGCTCCAGCCCTGCAGTGCCCACGGAATCGGTGCCTATACTACAAATACAAGTACGCCAAAAGGACTTCTGTGTATTTTGGCACATCTGTCCAGATGCTGTTTTGCATGCTGGCTTCTCCGAGTATTGCAGTTCACTGGCCATAGAAGGTATTTCAACTATAGAACGAGTGACAAGCACCGCTGTGGTGAGCGTGAGGCCGGGGCCCTGAGGCTGAAGCAAGAGTGGGCTGGCATCATAGATACCTGGGGCAAGAGTAAGGCCGGGGTCTGACGTAGGCAAGGCGAGAGTGGGCCGGAGCAAGAGTTAGCAGAGAGCACACGGGTTGTGTGTGAGGCCGAGGGGAAATCAGGTTTGGGCGAGAGCGGGGCGGTAGCAAGGGGGGGCTGGGCCAGGGGCGAGGGCCTCCATCGCCGCTTGCGGCTTTAATTATTATTATTATTCGCCCTCTAAGATCCTGTTTTTCAGTGCCTTCCCGTGCAAAAGTACACGCAGAAATTGGCACAGTGATCAGAGTCGGCGAAAATTGCATGTCAGTGGGCGACATGCACACGGCCAAACAAAATGGCTCCACAGCGCCCCCTCAAAAAGAACATGCGTTTTTGGCGTAGGCCCAAATCCTTGGGTACAGTGAAAGGGCACATCAGGACAAACCAAAAACTCCATTGGAGCGCCACGCCCTACGCACAGGGAGTCGGCCATCTTGACTTGCAATTGGAAAACCAGCTGGACTCAACTTATGTTTTAACGAACTAGTCCCTGGTTTTTCAGCTAAATCAGCTCACACCTGGTTGAACAGACTCTAGAGACACGGGCTACAAACTCATGCCAGCTTTTTTATATTCAACCTCCGGTTTTCAAATAGCGCCCCCACAAAAAACACTTTTTTCCCCGTACCTTGGACAACCCCTCGCAGGCATGCGCTCTATCTAATCTGGATCATATTTGCTGACATAAGGCCACTTATGGTATGAATCCATAGAGCTCCATAACTGCACGGTGCTCACCACTATAGCGCCCCTATCTATACCTTGAACATTTTAGTTTGTACGATTTATATGAAACGTTGCAGGTAGATTCTACACATTAAAACAAACAGAAACATATATTACAAGATGCCTCTATCTTGCTTTGTTGCTCGTTATAATTTGGCCCGAGCCAGGACGAAGTCCTGGTAAGGGATTTTTGTTCTCCCCGGGTTCTTGTTATCATTATTATTATTATTCCGCCTCTAAGATCCTGTTTTTCAGTGCCTTCCTGTGCAAAAGTACACGCAGAAATTGGCACAGTGATTGGCACACCCTGTAGCAAGGGGGGGCAGTCGCAAGGGGGGCTGCGCCGGGGGCTGCGCAGGGGCGAGGGCCTACATCGCCGCTAGCGGCTTTAATTCTATTTGTTTTAACCCTGTCCTCCCAAAGCAAACAAACACTGAGGTCTTTAATCATTGAAACTCTAATGCTGAGGTCCAGCCTCAGAGCTAATGACTGTGTTCTGATCGTGTTTAGTGAAAGTTCTTCGCTTGTATTGTGTATTCTGAAAGCAAGGCGTGTTTATTTATACCGAGCATTTCATACACAAGGCAACTCAATGAAAAGGATTAGTTACATTATAAGATGATCTGATCACAGGAGTAAATCGTGGCTTTTGGTTTTTGGTTTATTTATTGTTATCAAAGGTCATTTCATTGGACTTTGCTTCATTGGGCTGATAACTCTCTGTATTAAAGTGTCTGTAACACATTCAGTGCATTTCCCTCAGGACTCGACTCTCAGGTAAGAATCTTTAAATACACTTTAGTATCCAGGAGCCGCAGATACAGTCAGACATTAAGAGACATTTAAGACTCATTAAATTTACATGGTTACAGGAGAACATATTATTGATTAACCCTGTGTCCTGTTGGGGCACAAAATTGCAAAGGGGTAAATAAAGGCACCTCCTGAAACGTCCCGAACACAGATTGTGGTGATGAATTTCATTTTTGATGTTTTTGTCTTACAGCACAGAGGGACACAGTCAGCACTTAGACTTAGAGTTTTAAATGACATGTAAAACTTGGTTTAGAGCGGTGCTACTGTGGAGTTTTCACTGGGATATTAATTGAACGTAAGTATGTTAAATCCGTGTTGATCAGTGTATTTTAAATCAGCACATAAATCAGGCCATAATCAGCCGATCATGAGGCAAATTATTTCCTTTGGGCTTGGTTTTTAAATCAAAGTTTGTACTAAAAGAAAACCCATTTAAACAGACGTTTGTCTTTGACAGAAAAGAAGCCGTAATGTCTCTGGTGCCGTCGCAAAACAAAGCTGCTGCGTCGCTCCGTCCACATCTGGATGGCATGAGAGGCATCATCACGAGCTGACGCACATCTGTGCAGACGCAGAGCTGAGGGGGAGGCAGTTACCTGGAAGAGTTAATGACGCAGCGTTGTTGGGCCTGGCCTCGGGCCTGACGTCGTGGCTTTCGAAGGTTTTGGAGATTTAAATCCTCTGAGTTGGATCCAGGGTGTAGGTGACGCTGCCTCAGACCTGGTGCAGGGAGGGGCTCGTGTGCGAGGGGAGGATCGCAGACTGGAACAGGACAGTGTGCGACGGGCCACAGCATTACTGCAGGAGTTCAAGAACACATGAACTCCATCAGAGCTGTAGTCAAACGTCTACACAGGCATATGAGGGAAAACAACCGTGACACGGATTACCTGGTCCGTCTGGAAACTCGGATCCAAGACGTGGTGCGGCAGATCGATTCCTCCAGCGCCTACACTCATCTACAGCGCCTCCAGCTGGTCACGAACGAGTGTGCGCAGCTCTTAAGCTACCTGGAAGCAAAAGCAGAGAGATTAGCTTATGATGTTTCCAAACTGCGTAACAGCCTGTCCAGACAGTAGCATGCTACTTAGTATGCTTCTTTATTTTTATTTTTTGTATGTATATATTATTTAAACAAAGGTACAATCCATATTAATCAACTTGAAATATACAGTACCTTCCAATTAAAGACCAGTCATCCATAAACAGGTCAGTTTTCTTTTGTTTCTTAATGTTCTTTGCTCCATATGATATAAAGGTGAGGCTGAGGTTAGAGCCGAGAGACCGGAATCATTGAAATTAAGAGTGTTTTGAATTGATTTGTTATATTCATTAATGTGTCTTTAAGTTGATCTTTGTTATTCATTAATGTGTCTTTAGTTGATCTTTGTTATTCATTAATGTGTCTTTAAGTTGATCTTTGTTATTCATTAATGTGTCTTTAAGTTGATCTTTGTTATTCATTAATGTGTCTTTAAGTTGATCTTTGTTATTCATTAATGTGTCTTTAAGTTGATCTTTGTTATTCATTAATGTGTCTTTAAGTTGATCTTTGTTATTCATTATGTGTCTTTAAGTTGATCTTTGTTATTCATTAATGTGTCTTTAAGTTGATCTTGTTATTCATTAATGTGTCTTTAAGTTGATCTTTGTTATTCATTAATGTGTCTTTAAGTTGATCTTTGTTATTCATTAATGTGTCTTTAAGTTGATCTTTGTTATTCATTAATGTGTCTTTAAGTTGATCTTTGTTATTCATTATGTGTTTTAAGTTATCTTTGTTATTCTTAATGTGTCTTTAAGTTGATCTTTGTTATTCATTAATGTGTCTTTAAGTTGATCTTTGTTATTCACTGATGTGTCTTGTTATGGGACAGGACGAGATGGAGATGCCTCGTTGATTTGGCCACCAGGGTCAGAGTCGACCTGATGAAGAAGAAGAAAAATGCAGAACTTACTTTAAAAATAACCTAAACTAAAATAAAACCGCTGGAGGCAAAAATCACTGGCATTGAAATTTCACAGATAACAATCATTAAAGCATTTTCACGGGAAAAATAAGGTGTTAATAATGAGTGACTTTTTAAAGGAGTGAGCGGGACAAGGTTATTGTGTAGAATTTCTGCCCTGTGTCGTCCTCTGGACATTTACTCCGTACGTGAACGTGAAGGACTCCTGTTTGTTTCTCACGGGTCAGACTGAGTTCTGCAGGAGAGAAGAAAACCATACAAGGTCAGGACAAGAGGAGGAATCAGTGAATTTCATCATTTGTTTATTTATTTGGATTGTTTATTATTTGGATTTGTTTATTTATTTGGATCCCCATTAGCTGTCTCCAAATGGACAGCTACTCTTCCTGGGGTCCGGTTCAAGCAATTACAATATTACATCATGCAGGTAAATTGAAAAAACACTTCACATACAAACCTCTCCTCAGTTATACACATATGGACACATACTGTACATATAAAGAATTTAAATATACTGTATATATAGACTACACACACAACAGACTTAGGCTTCCATCAGAAAATGTCTTTTCAATAGTCTTTTAAAGAGAGCTTTGTTTCAGCCTGTTAACAGCTGGTGGCAGTTTGTTCCATAAAGTCACAGCTCTAATATGACGACCTACGCACTGCTTCTGTTCTGGGTTTGGGGCGGGTCAAATGACCCTGAGTTGCCTAGTTGGATAGTTGTGCAGAGAGTTGTGAGAGAACATTAACATGTTCTCTCCTTTGACTCCATGTGTTTGTGATCAGATTAAACAGTTTGTTCTAAAAGAGAAATAATGTGAACGTTCTGATATTTCCAAAGAATAAGCCACAAACAGAGAAAAGAAACAGATTTATCTTTACACAGTGAGATGAGAAGCACTTATCTGACTCCAGTATGAGAGTATGATATTCACATAATGTTCTCCAGGAAGAGTAAAGTACAATTACTCAAGTACATGTAACTGTACCATCCGTGTTTCGTGGCAATTACATCAAATGACACAATGATTTTAGATTTGGGGTAAACCAAATGCGCTCAGTTAGGTGGGAGTTAAGAGTTAAAACAGAGCATCTTACCATTGAGTCTCCTCTCTGTGAGCGTTGAAGCAGCTCCAGCGCCCCTGCTGTTCACAGACTCTTATTACCCCTTTCTAAATGAAATAAACTAAAAGTGTTTCATGACGTCATTAAACATATCAGAGTTCTGGATGGATGTCGTAACATGAAATAAAGTATGTGTTGCTGAAAACTGAGCCTAACCTTAGAATGACTAAACCTCTTAACTCACCGTAACCGAGCACATTGTCTCCAGTTCTGCTTACCCAAATCTAAAAACTTCTGGAAAAAATCTCAAATAGCAACAAAAGCGAAGATGAAAAGCCAACAAAGTTTCCAAGTTTATCCTCACAAATATCAAAGTCAAATGTAGAGAATCAGATTTGAGTTCATGAATCTAAACTTTAATCTGGTGATTCTGGGGAAAAGTCGACAATACTTTAATAAACACATGTTCCAGATGTTTTTAGACACAGATTCTGTTTTTGTTTTTGCTGAACTTTTGGTCCATTTCCTGTTGGTTTTAAACAGTTCTTTGCTTAAACTGTTCCAGCTTCTATATTTCTAACATCAAATGTTCCTTTATTCACTAGAATAGTGTGTGAGTGTAGAGTGTGATGACCCAACCTGCCACGAGAGGGCGGCGTCGAGTCAAGAACAGGAACTGATGCTTCCTCAAAGAACTGCTACTACAACTACTTTACTACAACCTCTACTACTACTACTACTACTATTATTACAACCTCTACTACTACTACTACTACTACTACTATTATTACAACCTCTACTACTACTATACTACTATACTATACTATTTACACAATCTACTACTACTACTCTATATTATTACAACCTCTACTACTACTATACTACTACTACTACTACTATACTATTACAACCTCTACTACTACTACTACTACTATATTATTACAACTCTACTACTACTACTAACTACTACTACTACTACTACACTATACTACAACCTCTACTACTACTATGCTTCAGCTGTTCCGGGTAAACAGATCTACCTCATGTTCAGAGTCAGGTTTAAATGTGAGGTTTATTTTCTGACAGATTGTTTAACCTCTTAACCGAGTGTATTGCTCCAGTTTGACTTTACCTCAATCTAAAGCTTCTCGGAGAGCACGTGTAACGCCTATTTGAAGCTAAGACCTACAAAACTGATTGTGACTTTTATTGCTTCTTTGTCGCTTTTTAGTCCATGTTTGTTGTATTTTCATCCTTGTTTTTGGCACTTTTTCCAAGAAGCTTTTAGATCTATGCCTCAGTCAGGCGGGGTTAAGGGGTTAAACAGGAGATCAATGATTAATGATTATTATGAATAAACTCATGGAAGGATCAGGTTCAACTTTATTATTGTCCTGCAGGAAAAGAGTTCACACATGAGACAACAGGGATCAGCTCTGAACGACTGAGAGCGACTCTAGACTGAACCTCGCCTGAAACAGCTTCACTTTGGCTTTACCAATCTACAAGCGTCATGACAAACGAGACCAAGCAAGGATTGAAAAGGCGACAAAAAACACAATGAAAAAAGACGACACGCAACAGTTTAGATGAGTTTAGGTCTGAGCTTTCAAATGTTACTCTGGCCTGTAGGCTTTGACCTTTTAGATTTGGGTGAAGCTGAGTGGAGGAAATGCTCTCAGGGGTTCAGAGATTAACTGTCATGGTCCCGTCTGTTTTGTTTAGTTCCCCCTGGGTTGTGTCTTGTGTGGTTTATTTTGACATGTCTGTTCTGTCTGTGTGATTTTGCTTTGTTTCCTTGTGTTGATTGCCTGCCCCGCTCATGTGTCTCACCTGTGCCCCGCCCTCATGTGTCTCACCTGTGCCCGCCCTCATGTGTTCACTGTCCCCGCCCTCATGTGTTTCACCTGTGCCCGCCTCATGTGTCTCACCTGTGCCCCGCCCTCATGTGTTCACTGTGGCCCCGCCCTCATGTGTTTCATTGTGCCCCGCCTCATGTGTCTCACCTGTGGCCCCGCCCTCATGTGTTTCACTTGTGCCCCGCCCTCATGTGTCTCACCTGTGCCCCGCCCTCATGTGTTTCACTTGTGCCCCGCCCTCATGTGTTTCACTTGTGCCCCGCCCTCATGTGTCTACCATGTGTCTCACCTGTGCCCCGCCTTCATGTGTAATTACTGTGCCCGCCCTGTGGTTCCTGTGCCCGCCCTCATGTGTTTCACTTGTGGGAACCCCCTAATGCGCCTGGTGGTCTGGGCGCCTTGGCTCTGCTCATTCTATTTTTATGTTGTTTTAAACATCTTCACAAGACCATCGACAGAATCACGCTGGTGGCTATAATCGTCAGATTGCGTCTAAATCAAGAATGTTGGATGTGTATATTCATGATGCAACACAAGTTCAGGATCATTTTACCTGGCCGACCTGCCTGAGCACTCCTCAGGGTGAATGCGCCGCTGCCCAGGAAGCGTAACGCGAGGAGTCCGATCCGGCCGGCTCGTGAAGCTGAAAGCCTGGTTGGCTCTTTCTCCCACCGCGTTGCGGTCCTCGGATCTTCCACGGGATTACAGAGACTGTTTTTACCGCTATGTCTCGCGACGCACTCGCTCCAGTTGTGCTTGTTGGTGTCCATTACCGGACAACGGGAGGTTCTCTGCGCGCTGCGCCCTCGCCGCTCTTCTTTCCGGGTTTCTGGTGGTGTGTCCCCGGCAAACCTCAGGCCGCTGAGCCGGGCAGCTCAGGTGGCTACAGCGTCTACGAGGTGCGCACTCGTGAACGCGAGGTCTGTGGCGAATAAACTTTCATCCTGCAGGATTTTTTTACATCGCGCGTTTGGATGTACTGTTTTAACAGAGACTTGGATCAACAGCGGTGAGTCTACTGCTTTTTCAGAGTTATTACCTCCAGACTGTACTTTATCAACGCACCGAGAACCACCGGTCGTGGCGGAGGTATAGCTACTGTTTTAAAGAACTGTGTTTTATCAAAAGTGGTATCTGAGTGGTCTTTTTCTTCATTGAACTGAGCTGTTTTGAGCTGCGACAGCTGCCCAGTACTGTGCGCTGTCATTTACAGACCACCGAAGCACAACAAGGATTTTATTAGAGATTTTATGAATTTGTTGCTTGTGTGCTCACGCGTTATGACAGGGTTTTAATTGTCGGAGATTTTAATGTGCATGTATGTTGTCCTTCTAAACCCATGGCCAGAGAGTTTTTGGACTTGGTGGAAGCTTTTAATTTGACGCAACATGTCTCTGGCCCAACACAAGTGCACGGGCACACGCTAGACATTGTGTTGTCGTGTGGTTTTCCTGTCAACAATGTCGTTGTTGGTGATGCAGTGTTTTCTGACCACAGCCCTGTCATGTTTGATTTTAGTTTGGACTTGGAGGTGAAGTTGTCTTGCGTGCGCCATGGTCGTGTTATTAAGCCCGACACGGCCGCTGCTTTTCTCCTCTTTTTATTGCATCGCCTCTGGATCATCTAAACTCCGCTGCATTCTTGGACACGGAGCATTGATGAACTCTTTTATTTCCACCTGCTCTGAAGTCCTGGACAGTGTTGCTCCCCTCAGAGCCATATGTCCTAAGCCAAAGCAGGAACCGTGGCTCAATGACACTACGCACACAGCTCGGCGTGAGTGTCGGAGAGCGGAGCGTAGGTGGAAGAAGGACCATTTGGAGGTTTCGCACCAGATTCTAAGAGAGTGCTGGAGAAATTACCAAAAGTGCTGTTAAAACTGAAAAAACTCGATATTTCTCAACTTGATTTTGAATAATGTCAATAAGCCTCGAGTTCTTTTTAAAAACGATTGGTTCTGTTTTAATCCGAGTCCGTCCACTTCATTGGAGATGACAAGTGGAACTTGTCAAAAATTCCTCTCCTTTTTTAATGAGAAGGTTGCTGCTATTAGGGCCAACATAGCTCCCTCTTCATTGTGGAGTTCGGTATCCACTCAATGCTCTGGTGTTTTTTGTCAGTTTGAGTCTGTGTCATTGTCTGTCCTCACAGGGATAGTTAAAAAACTTAAACCCTCCTCCTGTCCCACAGACCCGGTCCTCCTCGCTTTTTTAAAGAGGTTTGGGACACCATTGGCTCTTCTGTCAGGGAGATCATAAACAGCAGCTTGGCTTCTGGCATAGTGCCCTCTTTTTGTAAGAAGGCTGTAGTTGAGCCATTGATTAAAAAACCTGGCCTTGACCCTGCAAATTTGGCAAATTATCGACCAATTTCTAAACTACCTTTGGTATCGAAAATTTTAGAGAAATGCGTTTTTGCACAGTTGCAGCCTTTTTTAGATGAAATGGCACTTTAGATCCGTATCAGTCCGGCTACAAGGCTTTGCACAGTACTGAATCTGCACTTTTAAAGGTTTTTAATGACCTGTTTTTAATGACTGATTCTGGAGGCTCTGCCATTTTAGTGCTTTTAGATCTGACGGCGGCTTTTGACACAGTCGACCACACAATTCTTTTAGACCGCCTTAGAGATCGCGTTGGTGTCAGGGGGACCGCGTTAGAGTGGTTTAGGTCCTACCTGTCAGAGAGGTCATTCTCTGTCAGGCTGGGGGACTCCACTTCATCTTCTGCCCCGCTTCACAGTGGAGTCCCCCAGGGATCTATCCTGGGACCCATTCTTTTTTCTATGTATCTCCTCCCACTTGAAGAGATTTTTAAGAAGCATGGCATGTCTTATCACTTCTACGCAGATGACTGTCAGATGTACATGCCCATTGCCAAGAATGACCACAGCCCCTGACACCCCTGCTCAACTGTCTAGGTGACGTCAAGGCTTGGTTAGCCCAGAATTTTTTAAAACTGAATGAGGGAAAAATGGAATAATGGCATTTGGATGTACCCTCACAGACTTGGATCACTACAAAATTATTTGCATCCCATAGTCACCAGCCTTGGCGTCACCATAGACAGTGATTTTAAATTTGATAAACAGATCAATGGCGTTTTAAAATCGGGTTTTTATCATCTTCGTCTTTTATCCAAAGTTAAGCCCTTTTTATCTTTTAATCTTTTTGAGCAAGTCGTGCACGCTTTTATTTCAAGCCGTCTGGACTACTGCAATGCACTTTACTCGGGCATCAGCCAGAAAGCACTCTCTCGCTTGCAGTTAGTCCAGAACGCTGCGGCACGACTTTTAACAGGACCAAAAAACGTGAACATATCACACCAATCCTTGCGTCTTTGCACTGGCTCCCTGTTAATTTTAGAATTGATTTTAAAATTTTATTGTTTGTTTTAAAGCTTTGAATGGACTGGCCCCTCAGTATATCACAGACCTCATCCAAATTTATCGGCCCTCCCGCGCTTTGAGGTCTGAGGGCCAGTTCCAGCTCGTGGTTCCGAAGACGAACCGTAAAACCAGAGGGGACAGAGCGTTCTCCATTGTCGGCCCTAAGCTGTGGAACGCTCTTCCCCTCCACATCCGTACGGCCCCACCGCGGAATGTTTTAAATCTCGTCTTAAGACTCACTTTTATTCTCTGGCTTTTAGCACCGTGTAAGTTGTGTGGTCCCCTGTGTCTTTTTATCTATTTTATTTAGTTTATTCTTATTTATAGTTTTAATGTGTTTTTATTTCTATCTCTCTATTTTTTTATTTTTTTTTATTTATTTTTTTTATACTTATTTAGTGGTTGAGCTCATTTGTATTGTTTTAGTTTATTGTTGTCGTTGCATGTTCAGCACTTTGGAAACGTTTGTGTTTAAATGTGCTATATAAATAAAGTGGATTGGATTGGATTGGATTGTGCCCGCCTCATTGTTTCACTTGTGCCCCGCCTCATGTGTCTCACCTGTGCCCCGCCCTCATGTGTCTCACCTGTGCCCCGCCCTCATGTGTCTCACCTGTGCCCCGCCCTCATGTGTCTCACTGTGCCCCCGCCCTCATGTGTTTCACCTGTGCCCCGCCCTCATGTGTCTCACCTGTGCCCGCCCTCATGTGTTTCACCTGTGCCCCGCCCTCATGTGTTTCACTTGTGCCCCGCCCTCATGTGTCTCACCTGTGCCCGCCCTCATGTGTTTCACTTGTGCCCCGCCCTCATGTGTCTCACCTGTGCCCCGCCTCATGTGTTTCACTTGTGCCCCGCCCTCATGTGTTTCACTTGTGCCCCGCCCTCATGTGTCTCATGTGTCTCACCTGTGCCCGCCCTCATGTGTCTCACCTGTGCCCCGCCCTCATGTGTCTCACCTGTGCCCCGCCCTCATGTGTTTCACTTGTAGGGAAACCCCCTAAGATGGCGCCGGTGTGTCTGGTGCGCCGCTTGGCTCTGCTCAGTTTTATTTGTTTATGTTGATTTTAACATCTGTCACAAGGACCATCGACTCCACTGCTGGTGTATAATCGTCAAGAATTGCTAAAAAATAAAAGAAACTGTGGAATCGTGTACTATTCATGATGCAAACAACAAGTCAGGATCATTCTACCTGGCCGACCTGCCTGAGCACCTCCTCAGGGTGAATGCGCCGCTGCCCAGGAAGCGTAAACGCCGAGGAGTCCGATCCGGCCGGCTCGTGAAGCTGAAGCCTGGTTGGCTCTTTCTCCCACCGCGTTGCGGTCCTCGGATCTTCCACGGGATTACAGAGACTGTTTTACCGCTATGTCTCGCGACGCACACTCGCTCCAGTTGGTGCTTGGTTGGTGTCCATTACCGGACAACGGGAGGTTCTCTGCGCGCTGCGCCCTCGCCGCTCTTCTTTCCGGGTTTCTGGTGGTGTGTCCCCGGCAAACCTCAGGCCGCTGAGCCGGGCAGCTCAGGTGGCTACAGCGTCTACGAGGTGCGCACTCGTGAACGCGAGGTCTGTGGCGAATAAAACTTTCATCCTGCAGGATTTTTTTACATCGCGCGTTTTGGATGTACTGTTTTTAACAGAGACTTGGATCAACAGCGGTGAGTCTACTGCTTTTTCAGAGTTATTACCTCCAGACTGTACTTTTATCAACGCACCGAGAACCACCGGTCGTGGCGGAGGTATAGCTACTGTTTTAAAGACTGTGTTTATCACAAAGTGGTATCTGAGTGGTCTTTTTCTTCATTTGAACTGAGCTGTTTTGAGCTGCGACAGGCTGACCCAGTACTGTGCGCTGTCATTTACAGACACCGAAGCACAACAAGGATTTTATTAGAGATTTTTATGAATTTGTTGCTTGTGTGCTCACGCGTTATGACAGGGTTTTAATTGTCGGAGATTTTAATGTGCATGTATGTTGTCCTTCTAAACCCATGGCCAGAGAGTTTTTGGACTTGGTGGAAGCTTTTAATTTGACGCAACATGTCTCTGGCCCAACACAAGTGCACGGGCACACGCTAGACATTGTGTTGTCGTGTGGTTTTCCTGTCAACAATGTCGTTGTTGGTGATGCAGTGTTTTCTGACCACAGCCCTGTCATGTTTGATTTTAGTTTGGACTTGGAGGTGAAGTTGTCTTGCGTGCGCCATGGTCGTGTTATTAAGCCCGACACGGCCGCTGCTTTTTCTCCTCTTTTTATTGCATCGCCTCTGGATCATCTAAACTCCGCTGCATTCTTGGACACGGAGCAATTGATGAACTCTTTTATTTCCACTGCTCTGAAGTCCTGGACAGTGTTGCTCCCCTCAGAGCCATATGTCCTAAGCCAAAGCAGGAACCGTGGCTCAATGACACTACGCACACAGCTCGGCGTGAGTGTCGGAGAGCGGAGCGTAGGTGGAAGAAGACCATTTGGAGGTTTCGCACCAGATTCTAAGAGAGTGCTGGAGAAATTACCAAAGTGCTGTTAAAACTGAAAAAACTCGATATTTCTCAAACTTGATTTTGAATAATGTCAATAAGCCTCGAGTTCTTTTTAAAACGATTGGTTCTGTTTTTAATCCGAGTCCGTCCACTTCATTGGAGATGACAAGTGGAACTTGTCAAAAATTCCTCTCCTTTTTTAATGAGAAGGTTGCTGCTATTAGGGCCAACATAGCTCCCTCTTCATTGTGGAGTTCGGTATCCACTCAATGCTCTGGTGTTTTTTGTCAGTTTGAGTCTGTGTCATTGTCTGTCCTCACAGGGATAGTTAAAAACTTAAACCCTCCTCCTGTCCCACAGACCCGGTCCCTCCTCGCTTTTTAAAGAGGTTTGGGACACCATTGGCTCTTCTGTCAGGGAGATCATAAACAGCAGCTTGGCTTCTGGCATAGTGCCCTCTTTTTGTAAGAAGGCTGTAGTTGAGCCATTGATTAAAAAACCTGGCCTTGACCCTGCAAATTTGGCAAATTATCGACCAATTTCTAAACTACCTTTGGTATCGAAAATTTTAGAGAAATGCGTTTTTGCACAGTTGCAGCCTTTTTTAGATGAAAATGGCACTTTAGATCCGTATCAGTCCGGCTACAAGGCTTTGCACAGTACTGAATCTGCACTTTTAAAGGTTTTTAATGACCTGTTTTTAATGACTGATTCTGGAGGCTCTGCCATTTTAGTGCTTTTAGATCTGACGGCGGCTTTTGACACAGTCGACCACACAATTCTTTTAGACCGCCTTAGAGATCGCGTTGGTGTCAGGGGGACCGCGTTAGAGTGGTTTAGGTCCTACCTGTCAGAGAGGTCATTCTCTGTCAGGCTGGGGGACTCCACTTCATCTTCTGCCCCGCTTCACAGTGGAGTCCCCCAGGGATCTATCCTGGGACCCATTCTTTTTCTATGTATCTCCTCCCACTTGAAGAGATTTTTAAGAAGCATGGCATGTCTTATCACTTCTACGCAGATGACTGTCAGATGTACATGCCCATTGCCAAGAATGACCACAGCCCCTGACACCCTGCTCAACTGTCTAGGTGACGTCAAGGCTTGGTTAGCCCAGAATTTTTTAAAACTGAATGAGGGAAAAATGGAAATAATGGCATTTGGATGTACCCTCACAGACTTGGGATCACTACAAAATTATTTGCATCCCATAGTCACCAGCCTTGGCGTCACCATAGACAGTGATTTTAAATTTGATAAACAGATCAATGGCGTTTTAAAATCGGGTTTTATCATCTTCGTCTTTTATCCAAAGTTAAGCCTTTTTTATCTTTTAATCTTTTTGAGCAAGTCGTGCACGCTTTTATTTCAAGCCGTCTGGACTACTGCAATGCACTTTACTCGGGCATCAGCCAGAAAGCACTCTCTCGCTTGCAGTTAGTCCAGAACGCTGCGGCACGACTTTTAACAGGGACCAAAAAACGTGAACATATCACACCAATCCTTGCGTCTTTGCACTGGCTCCCTGTTAATTTTAGAATTGATTTTAAATTTATTGTTTGTTTTTAAAGCTTTGAATGACTGGCCCTCAGTATATCACAGACCTCATCCAAATTTATCGGCCCTCCCGCGCTTTGAGGTCTGAGGGCCAGTTCCAGCTCGTGGTTCGAAGACGAACCGTAAAACCAGAGGGGACAGAGCGTTCTCCATTGTCGGCCCTAAGCTGTGGAACGCTCTTCCCCTCCACATCCGTACGGCCCCACCGCGGAATGTTTTAAATCTCGTCTTAAGACTCACTTTATTCTCTGGCTTTTAGCACCTTGTAAGTTGTGTGGTCCCCTGTGTCTTTTTATCTATTTTATTTAGTTTTATTCTTATTTATAGTTTTTAATGTGTTTTATTTCTATCTCTCTATTTTTTTTATTTTTTTATTTATTTTTTTTATACTTATTTAGTGGTTGAGCTCATTTGTATTGTTTTAGTTTTATTGTTGTCGTTGCATGTTCAGCACTTTGGAAACGTTTGTTGTTTAAATGTGCTATATAAATAAAGTGGATTGGATTGGATTGGATTGTGCCCCGCCCTCATGTGTTTCACTTGTGCCCCGCCCTCATGTGTCTCACCTGTGCCCCGCCCTATGGTCTCACCTGTGCCCCGCCCTCATGTGTCTCACCTGTGCCCCGCCCTCATGTGTCTCACCTGTGCCCCGCCCCATGTCTCCCTGGCCCCTCATGTGTCTCACCTGTGCCCCGCCCTCATGTGTCTCACCTGTGCCCCGCCCTCATGTGTCTCACCTGTGCCCCGCCTCATGTGTCTCACCTGTGCTCCGCCCTCATGTGTCTCACCTGTGCCCCGCCCTCATGTGTCTCACCTGTGCTCCGCCCTCATGTGTCTCACCTGTGCCCCGCCCTCATGTGTTCACCTGTGCCCGCCCTCATGTGTCTCACCTGTGCCTGTGCCCGCGCCCTCATGTGTTTCACCTGTGCCCCGCCCTCATGTGTCTCACCTGTGCCCGCCCTCATGTGTTCACCTGTGCCCCGCCCTCATGTGTCTCACCTGTGCCCCGCCCTCATGTGTTCACCTGTGCCCCGCCCTCATGTGTCTCACCTGTGCCCCGCCCTCATGTGTTCACCTGTGCCCCGCCCTCATGTGTCTCACCTGTGCCCCCCTCTTCCTGGCCCGCCCTCATGTGTCTCACCTGTGCCCGCCCTCATGTGTCTCACCTGTGCCCCGCCCTCATGTGTCTCACCTGTGCCCCCTGTTTCCTGGCCCTCATGTGTCTCACCTGTGCCCGCCCTCATGTGTTTCACCTGTGCCCCGCCCTCATGTGTCTCACCTGTGCCCCGCCCTCATGTGTCTCACCTGTGCCCCGCCCTCATGTGTATTTATAGCCCTGTCTTCTCCCCTGTCTCTGTTCAGTGGTGTTCGGATGTCCCGGCTTTGATCCATGTGCCACTTTGTGACTTCCTTTTGCCTGTTTAGTGACTTCGCCATTAAATGTAAGTTTAAAGAGTAACTAAACGGGCCAAAGCCTTTCCCCGCCCACAAACTAAAGTCCAAAAGTGCAGTGAAAGAGGCGTCTCTGAGGTTTGGGGGGGACATGCGGGGGTGAGTCATGCTGTGATTGCATTGGCACAATCACAGCAGACTGATTACGTGGGAGGGACTTGGTTATAAACCACAGGTACAGGGCGGGACAATGGGCGGGACAATGGGCGGGACAATGGGCGGGACAATGGGCGGGACAACGGGCGGACAATGGGCGGGACAATGGGCAGCACCTGATGACGTTCTGTGGAGGCCGTGACACGTCTCCAGCCAATCAGGAAATTCTAATTTAGTAGCAGAGTTTACCCTGAAGGGGGCGCAACCCATTCGTTTTCAGGCCAAAGTTAGGATTTAACACGTTTGTGCTATAATGTCAGAATAATGTCAGGGACCAGTGGACAACACTATGAGAGTTTATCAGTAAAACAAACTTGATTTGGTGTTTAGTTGCTCTTTAACTGAGTTTGGGCTGTTCCGCCTCCACATCATAACATTAACGTATCCAGCTGTATTTAGAAATGATAAATGTGTGAACGTTTGTGGCTTTAGTTCCACTTCCTTCCCCTTTGCCAGGCCACGCCCCCTGGTATGACACGCCCCCGTCTGTGTCTCTGTCTGCACTCCTGACTCAAGTGAAATCGGCCGTTTCTCACTTCTCAGAGCGCAGACTCTGTACTCGTGAACTCCTGAACGGACTTGAGGAGTTCACGAGTTTGGACTCGGCTTTTTCAGCGTTTAGAACAAGTGAACTCGATGACATCACAGGAAGTAGCTCATGAACATGGGGCTGTGAGCTTTAATAACATTAAATCACCTCATATGAAATTAAAAGTGTGAGACACTGCAGGCCAAGTGGACAGATGTTTAAAGACATCAATTACAAACTTTTGTAGAAAAAAAATAAAATGCACATTTGAGTCACCGCGGCACGGTGGCACAGCGGTTAGCGCTCGTGCTTCACAGCTAGAAGGTCCCGGGTTCGATTCCCGCCGGGGCCTTTCTGTGTGGAGTTTGCATGTTCTCCCCGTGTCTGCGTAGGTTTCCTCCGGGTACTCCGGTTTCCCCTACCACTAAAACATGTACAATAGGTCAGGATGAATGAGAGTGTGTATGAGAGTGCGCATGGGGGACGACGGATGGAAATTAGCCCAAGGCTACAATCCGGTGTGGCTTGTTCATTAACTTGCACTGTCCCGACCAAATAAACATAAACAATTTCACATTATGTATTTATACATAAATAAGGCATTATGTGTAAAGTAATTAAAAATACATATCTTATCTGCAAACTGAAATAATAAATAGGTCAAATATAAATGTTTAAAAACTGAAACTGTTTCTGAAGTTCCCATACAAAGATGTGTCTGCAGAGCCGCCTTAATAAAACAATGTCAACATTAAATGCATTTGTCAATAACCTGATCATGACGACTTTAAATTCATCTATTGCTGATCGTTGTGAGAAAATGAAAGTTTGACCAAAGATGTTTCAACACTTCTGCTCAGAAACCCAGTAAAAAGTGTCCTGAGCAGGAGACACTTCTCTGGGGAGGAAATGGGTCATATGTTTATTTACATGATCAGCTGTGGATCAGCTGAGGCGGCTCGGAGCGTGCGGAGGAGGGGCCTCTGCAGGAGGAGGGGCCTCTGCAGGAGGAGGCTCGCGGTGATCCACGTGCTCAAAGCCAAACGGATTGTGGGAAATATAGCTGGCGGAGACGCACAAGTCTCCTCTGATGCATGCTCGGTAAAACGGGCGGAGCAAGTTCTCATCCGGGGATTTACAGCGAACCTGCTGAGGAGCGAAATTTGAATTGGAACAGGACGTTTCACAAGTCCACAGATTGTCCTCCTGACTCAGGTCTGTTATTGAAGGTTTGGCTCCTTCACTGATAATGAGCTTTTGTTTCATCTGCTATTTTTTTATTGCAATATTTAAATCCAAAAGTCCGTACACTACAGAAGCCTGGGTTTAAATGACTTAATATTAAAGTCATTAAAAGGCTTTAAAGGTCAAATTAAAAACATTGAGTCAGATTCAAACTGGCTTAAGTCCAGCTGTATCAGTAAATGATGACGAGGCTCAGTGTCAGGATTGTTTTTCTGTAAAGTTTCTGTGTCCAGTTCTTTTTCTGACCACGTGTTTGCACTCGTGTTAGAAAATGATAAATGTTCTGATGTCATTTTAAAGTTGTGACGTCATGTGAGCGAAGCCTTTTGGCTTTGGTTCTGACGCTGATATTGAGAGGAGCTCCAGGTGAGTCACTGAGTCACTGAGTCTGAACAGAATGTGGTTTTCTGCTTCAGCTCCTCCTCCAGGACCCGGCAGTTTCAGGGCGGGACCAGGAACTGCCTCTAAAACTGAGACCGAGGCAGAAGAGGAACTGCAGCCAGAGAGGAGACTGAGCAGGTCTAAAGCTGAGCTAAACCAGGTCTAAAGCTGAGCTAAACCAGGACTAAACCAGGACTAAACCAGGTCTAAAGCTGAGCTAAACCAGGACTAACCCAGGACTAAACCAGGACTAAACCAGGACTAAACCAGGACTAAACCAGGACTAAACCAGGATTAAACCAGGTCCAAACCCGGCTGAACCAGAGCTCCACTTCCCCAAAGCCTCAGGTTAAATCCAGGTAAGAAACTTTTCGTCCTGACGCTGCAGCAAAAACAAAGCTTGTTCTCTCTGCACATTGAAACTTCCTCATAATGAGCTGAACGAGGCACTGACTGATTTGACTGATTTGACTGATTTGACTGATTTGACTGATTTGGTCTAAATGTATCTTTTACTGAAGCAGAAAAACAAGGAGGTTTTTCACTAATAACCAGTTTATTCCAAACTAACTCGGGTCCAAAACCCTCTGAGCAAATCAGAATAAAACCTCACATTTAAACCTGACTCTGAACTTTACATTTGGTTCATTTTTATTTTATTTTTAAATAAAAACTTGTTAGTTTAAAGTCTGTTTCTGCAGCAGGAGTTTGATATTTCTACATTTCAATAGTTTCTCTGTTTCATCTTAAATGTTTTTAGTCAGATTTGACTTTTATCTAGAATCAGTCAAACGTCTGAGACTAAAGCAGGAGCCGGCAACGTCAGGCCCGAGGGCCAAATCCGGCCCGACAGCAGAACCTGTGGACATGTTGTTATTATTATTATTATTATTATTATTATTATTACAGCAGTCTGAGATCAAACGCCTGTTAGAGGAGATTGAGTGAAATACAAACAGAACCCTGGACGTCACAGGACTGAGCACCGAGTCCTCAGAGAAACAAAACAATAACTGCACTTTTACAACATCAGCTTCATCATGGGGAGGATGAGGGAACAACTGGAAACACTAAAATAAACTGAAGAAATGGGACAAACATTGAGCAAAGAATTGAAAAAAGAAAAAAATCGTTTTATTTGAGCTGAAACCGAGTTCGGTTTAACATTTGCTCAGAGAGATTTTGGGTCTGGTTTAGTTTTTAAATAAGACGTTTTTTTAGTGGAAAATCTGTAAAAATATAAGTTTCTCCTTGAAATTCAAACCACAATAAATCCAGTTGAGAGTTAGATATGAAAAAATCCCTTAAAATATAGTTCAGTCTGAGTTTAAAGTCTGTCGGAGCGATGAGAGAAAAACAGACTTGAAATGAAATAAACCTCTTTCTAAAGCTCAGTTTCTCTGGCGTTAAAGCCGTGTGTGTTTCAGCGATGGCCGACGCGGCGCCTCAGAGTGCGGCCTCTGAGGTCACAGGTTCCAGTCCCACTAAAGTCCTGGAGGAACCGAATCTCAACGGCACCAAGACGAGCGACGGCCCCGAGGAGAAACCAGCGAATGGAGAGGAGAACCTCGACCTCGAGGAGGAGCCCGGGCCAGACGAGGACTCAGAGGTGATTTTCCCCAATTATTGCAAATCTTAAAATGTTTTACCTGAATTTTAACCCATTTATGTTTTTATTATTATACTTATCTTTATCTCAGATCTGTTCTTACCTGAGCTCAGACCAGCTGATACGTACCTGTCTGGTCTTTGTGTGTGTGCTCAGTCACACAAAACGACCAAAGCTGTTGTTAGCATTTGGCCTTTTCAGTTTATTCCTATGGCTCCAAACGTGAAGTTAGAAGCTGTTCCTCAGTCACAAAGACCAGGTGCGTATCAGCTGGTCTGAGCTCAGGTAAGAACTGATCTCAGTCTGGAAAACTCTGGCCTGTTCCTTTAAATGTTGCTGAGCACAGCATCAAAACTTGATTCTAAAGATATTCCGATCTTTTTTTTCGATTCTAGTAGAACCTAAACCTTTCTTTTCCAGAGTGATGTGTTTTAACATTAACCAGCTCTATGGAGGATTCATGCAGAGGCAGCTCAGCTGCTATAAAGGAATGTGCAAACAGGTTTTAAGGGCGGATTTAAAACTGTCTACAGTCGAGGGCAGGGCTGGGTGATATGGACCAAAGGTCATATCCCGATATATTTAGGTTGAATATCGATATACGATATATATATCGATATACGATATATATCCCGATATTTTTTCCACAAAGTGAGAGCTGTGAAATGAAATGTTAAGTCAAAGTCAAATACAAGTAGTTTTAATATTGTGATTTCAATTTTGTTTTATATTGCATATAACTAAACTATAGCAGAGACAATGAAATAGGACTTATTAAAGTATTACTTACTTTTTAGTCCTTAATAATCATATGAAATATAATTAAAAATAGTCCACATGTACATCTACATAATTTACAATAAGCTTATACTGATAATTGTTTTATTTATTTTTTTGCAAATAGCCCAAATCATTTCTTTATCTGCCGCGGCGCTAAGAGCAGTGCAGAGTATTACAGCGCAGATTTGACCTATATCGATATATGCGATATGGTCTAATTCCATATCTCTTTTAAAAATATATCGATATATCTTAAATATCGATATATCGCCCAGCCCTAGTCGAGGGCAGAACGTTCCACAGAAGCTCCGCCTCCTCTGGTTCTCATGTGTTTGAGGCTCTGGACATTAAGGATTCTGTGACTGACGGGCTCAGGTGTGATGGAGCTGCGTTCAGGAACATCTGCAGCCTGTTCACAATAGGCCGTGTTCATGTTCTAGAATCCAGATTCCCGTCAGAGCTGGTGCTGATCCAACTGTACTGCAGAGAAACAGTGTTTAAAAGTCCAGATGTTTCCCTGATCATCAGTGACTGGATTCACTTTCTTCTCCTGAGCAACATCAGGCTCATGTTTCTGAAAATCGTCTCCACTTTCTGAGGAAATAATGAGACCTTAGTTCATCTGAGCTGAAGACACTTTGAGCTCTGGGACAGTTTTTGTTTCATGTGAATCGGCCTCAGGAATTACACAGAAATGAAACAAACTAAGAGCGTTACCATGGTTACGCCTCAGGCCATGTCCTCATATCTCCACAAACAGACTTTTCTACAACCGCATACAAAACTATCTCTGTCCACACGTTGCATCTCCATGGGCTCATTTATTGGTCAAACTAATAACGTTGCCATGGATACGCACAGCTTGGAGACATAAATATCCAGATGTTTGGCCTCTGTTTATTCACCTTATTCCGCCCCGCCCACTTTTGCCTCTTTTTGCTTTGTCTCAGAGCTTCCGTTGTCCTGACTCTTCCAGTCGAGCGTGAAGTTTATTTAAACTGTATCTGACACATTAGACACAGTTTCTGCTAAAACTCAGTTAACACCATTATATTTCAGATTCTGCTAAAGATTATTCTGTCATGTTTATGTTTTCACTTCCTTATAGAGCCTTTAACGGTTTGTAAACCTTCCGGCCTTAGCTGGAGGCAGGAAGGGTTGTTGCTAGATCGTCGGCTCGGGAGTGACGGTCTACGCTGATTGGTCATTGGTCATTGGTCATTGGTGATTGGTGATTGGTCATTGGTGATTGGTGATTGGTCATTGGTCATTGGTCATTGGTCATTGGTCATTGGTCATTGGTGATTGGTGATTGGTGATTGGTCATTGGTGATTGGTCATTGGTCATTGGTGATTGGTGATTGGTCATTGGTCATTGGTCATTGGTCATTGGTCATTGGTGATTGGTGATTGGTGATTGGTCATACCGCTCTCCCCGCCGTGTTTTTGAGCTGTGAAGCTGTAGTTTAACTGTGACATCTGGTCTATGGTTGCGCCAAAGACAAATTAATTGCTCAATTTAGTAAACGTCTGATTCGGAATTTCTGAAAAATTAGACAATTTGGACACGCGTTTCTGGATTGTTTTAATTCCATAACAAATGACAATGACAACAATGAAATGAACAAGGAACAAATAGAGAAGAACAATACAAACGACAAAATATGTAGCCTACGTAGCCTACTTCATAAATCAAATACTACTGATGCTACGCCTACACTGGAGGTGGGCAAACAATGGGCTGGATCTAGCTCCCAAGCTATTTTTATTTATGTCTCATTGCATTTACATAGTGTAGCGGTGTATCAGGCATTACCATGCCTTGCCAGAGTAGGCTCAAATGACACTGTTGGCTACTTTTATTTTAATATATTTCATTTCTATCTTTCATTCAAATTTTCTAATTCAAAAGTGACACTAAAAAGTCAAAGCAATTTAAGTATAAAAAGGAGCAGAGAGAAGATTTTTAATGCCTTTTTACACCTTGGCCAGGGGACTACAGATGAAAAATAGCCTTCTGGCTAATTCTGGCTTTTTTAACCATGTTTGTTCTTGTGTTACATGAAATTGCACTGTCCCCTTTCAAATAAACCAATCCAATCCAGAGCCATTTTTTTGATATCTGCTCCTTTGTTCACTTTACATCAGTTCTCTTACTTTGTCTTTTTGCAATATTTACATTTCCCATCTTGTGAGTTTCATATAAGGTGCATTTTGCAAAGGGAGAAGTTGAGCGGAGTTATTAAATAGTCGTTGGTGCGGCACTCTATTCAGGTAAAGTATTGGAAAAACGACTTGTCCACCCCTGGCCTATACTGTTTTTGCTGAGGAGAGTTTGTGGGCTTCCCTCATTTGTTCTGCCTTAGCACCAACTCTTCCAGTATATTTCTTTTTTGGTCTGCCACAGGACTTTTGACTCAGTTTGGATGCACAGGAAGGCCCAGCTGGAACTCGCATCTTCTTTGTTTCGATATTAAGGGGCATTCCTTCATCCTTGTTTGTGAGAGGTCCCAGTTTGGTCAGCAAATGAGTGAGTGTTTCTGACACCTCTTCCAGAACCTGCTGATTGTCTGTTCTATAGAGACGGTCCATGAGGTCTTTGGAAAGGCTGACACATTTTTTTCGTAGGTTGGTCTTTCTTGCCAGTTTACGCGGTGGCAATGCTTCTGTCTGGTCCTCTGTTAAACAAATCAATGAATATCTTTTTATTTTTGTTGTTGTCATCATCATTATTATGATAGTAGTAGTAGTAGTAGTAGTAGTAGTAGTAGTAGTAGTAGTAGTAGTAGTAGTAGTAGTAGTAGTAGTAGTAGTAGTAGTAGTAGTAGTAGTAGTAGTAGTAGTAGTAGTAGTCTTACCAACACAAGTAATTGTCTGACTTTGAATCTCAGTATTTCCAGACAGCTGAGAGGTAGTCTGATGCATGCTGTCCAGGTTCAGAAGGGGGTGCCCAATATATCTTTTGCTCATTTGATGCCAAGTCCTGGAATGTGCTCAAAAGTGTTTACATGGCAGCTTGTGTCTCTTCCAGTCATTGCACTGACATGAGGGGAAGATTGCGTCTGAAATGAACAGTGTAGGCTTTTCCCTCCTGGATTTCACTCTTGACCAGAAAATAGCCTTCAGTCAATGGAGAGACATGTCTCTCTGAGAGGGAACTCTCCATTCGTGACATTACATGGCGGACAATGTCAGGAGGCCTGTTGTGCAGAAAAGGGGGAACCTCTGCATTGTACCGCCTGTAAGCAGAGGAGGATCTTACGTTGACCTCAATGTACCTGAATGTAAGAAATGTATTAGTGCAAAAAGAATAATAAGTATATATAACATGAGACAGGACTTTATTTATCACAATGGTGAAATGCACTGCATGCAGAGGTGGGTATTTACTCAAGCAATTTTAAAATTACTTTATGAATTACTTTATAAAAAATATGACACAAGTAAAAAATACTGTGTGAAAAAGAGGTTTAGCAAAGAGTTAGTTAAGCACATGTAGTTGAGTAAATATACAACCCATCTCTGACTGCATGAAGGAAAAAGCAACCCTTTTTATAACTCACTTCCTGTGCAGATCTGGGATGTACTTGGTAACAACAACCTCAAGCGTTTCTGACAGAGTGCTGTTTTTATATCCCTCAAGGTATTTATATTTGAATGTCTCATTCTGGCGTTCAATACCATTGTTGGTTGTAATGGCAATGTTTAATGTTTGGGTCTTAAAAACATTAACCCATCTCTGGAAAGAAGATTAAAAAATGGTGTTTGAACAGTTATGCTCTGTTCCATTACTACTGGAATTTCCCTTTTTTTTTTTTTGCTATACCTTTGCCTCTGAAAGCCAAGTCTCAGAAACCAGGTACGGAGGGCCTGGTTGTCTTTCCAGTTCTGAGTCTCGGTAAGGGCCTTCACCTTTGCATGGTACTCCTCTACTGACTCTGCTTTTGCAATTGCTCTAAGGTGTGCAAGTGCATCTTCAGTGTTAGCTACCATGTGACACCCACTCTACCCATGCCTTTTCTCTGTGGAAGTCACACAGAAGTGCTCTGGTCCCTGAAGTAAACAGATCAATCAGTCTAATGGTCTGTAGACCTTGCATTCCAAACCTTCAAACACAGACTCAACAGCCTTGATTTCCGCATGGCTGAAGTCAACCATGAAGTGAGCTGGTTTCCATTTGCTGTTCCAGCTCTTGAAAATCTCCAGTCCTTCTTTAATGGCCTCAGCTGTCTCCTCTTGCACAACCATTACCCCAACAACAATGTAGCACACATCGGTGCGAACACAGAGGAAGAAAAGGGGCAGAGCGTATCTTGTTCTATATGTTGCATCAAACAAGCAGATGTCATTGCCATATACTTGCAACAATTGCATCTGCCAAGCTGCCTGGAAACAGAGGAGAAAATGTGTCTCCTCTGTACATCTACGTAGATGAAATGTATCATCAGGAGCAGCAGCACTCCATTTTTGAAACTAGACCTGTAAAAAGATATTTAAATTAAAATTTCTGAAAAAGTTTTTGCGGTTGCCTCCTAGTTTTAGTTTCTCACCTCAAGATTGACCTGATCAATTTTGGAATGGCTTGTTTTTCTCTTGCCCTTGACATAATATTTCGAAGGTCTTTGTCAGAAGGGAAGTACCGGCGTCTACAGAGGGGGGTGGGCTGGTCCCTCTAAAAAGTTCAACTGTAACATAATTGCACAGAGCTCACTTAGCTTTCTCACTCACACTTTCAGCTCCACTCTTGGGTCTACAGGTTCACAGACTGATGACTCCTTTAAATATGCATATAGTTAAAAACAACCTCTCTCTGTCTTTATTTATATATATATTGTCTATGTGAATTACCATTTCTCCCATGTCATGCCCAGCGTGGTCACTTTAATAGGAGACATTGTAAAGTGTATCCCAAACAATGGGATCTCTTTCTAAGGCCTTCCTCAGCATAATGGAGCTTTTTTTTCTACTCCTCTCCTTATCATCATCCACCTAGCACAAAGACAGACATGTCACTGTAATTCATACTTTTTATTCTATGTTTTTAACTATTTTATAGTTCAGTGGCTCCCAACCTTTTCTGTCTCACATACCCCTTGAGTCTTTCTTTTCTACTCACAGCATAGACCTCTTATCTCGAGGGTGCAGCCAATTATTTACAAAATGAACAAGCTAAACTCAGATTTATTCATATTTAGTTGTGTTCAAAACAAGCTTAACACTTTAATTCAAGCCTTTTGCAGCAAAATATAATTGAAATTAACTTTTCTCATAAAATCATATTGAACTACTCTTCAGCTTCAGCTCTTTTTTTTGGTCTAAAATAATTCCAAGTACTCCCTGCTAATTGCTTGTATACCCCTGGATGGGAGACATCACAACATCATCAACTCTTTGACTTGTGACCAAATGAACTCTAGAATGGTGGTCAAGTAATTAAAGCCAACAGTTATTATGAAATGAAACTTTATTATATAGTTTATTAGTTTAGTTTATTATATATCTTTGTAATATACATTGCAGCTGGGCACCCAACTTTTTTTGTGTTCTGGAGCATTCTGCGTTTAGTTGCAAAACTGTGGTCCTCCATCTGTATAATGCAAGTAGGTCTGATGATTAGTCATTTACAGGATATTTCCTCAATTATTATGGAATTAATGAATACCCATTACTGTGAAAACATAGGTTTACTTTGCACACTTGGTGGCGCTGCAGGCTTAATAGACTGAAATGAGGTTTGAATAAATTGAAGCATGTTCGAGCGCAGCACAGTTACTGCAGGTTTCTGAAATGTTCAGATTTTATGTTTTGCTCTTCACTGTGCTTAATATGCACAAAGAAGGCGTTATTATGAAGATCAGGCTATGGATTTCTTTGGATCAGCAACAAGATAAGAATGCCTTTTACCTGTACTTGTCCGCAAGTGGTGCAGGGTCAAGCTTTATCAGCAAAGTATTTAGGCATGGGCTTAATGGAATTTAGTATCTCAGAAAAAGGAGTAGCCTTTTTTTGACCAGTAGACTAACAGCAAAATCATCAACGTTATAAAGGGTAGCCTACCAACATAGCGCTATTTAATTAGACTCTTGGGGCTGATAGTAGCGTTACTCATCTCGTAGTTTCAAAAAATAGGTTAGGTCAAGTCCTATTACAAATGATTAGAAGAATTCTGTTCAAAGTCGACTTGTGGATTTTGAATTGAGTGACATTTTATTATCTTAATAGGTTCATGTAGTATGGAAATGACACCTTCGATTGTACATAAACCTACCATCTTTTTCATTTTTTCTTCGGAATATCTCATCTTCTGGGCTACACCCCTGTCCTTTCCCCGATGACAACCCAGTGTTTTATACCCAATAAACATAAAGGGTGTGCCTGTATATTTTATACCAGGCTTTCCAGACCCACCAGCCCACTCAGAGTAAACCCGATTCGGGGATAGAGGTTGCCAACCTGTGAAAATACAGCAGAATGATTAAGAACTATTAAAGAATAACAACGAATGAAATAGACGTATTAATTGACTCAATGACACTAATAAGGCTATTATTCTGTCTGTCACAGACACCTTATAGTATCCCTACAAGTTCCCCTGTTTACCTTTGTTGTTATAATTACTGTCAACATCGACAGTAACGAATCTTGTCTTAGATTCTTCCTCCACTTCTTCAACAAAAGAAACCAATTCTTTTTCGTTCCCAAAACAATACATTTTGTATCATTTATGTTTCCCAGCTGTTCGATCAATTAGTTTGTCTTTGGCGCCACTGACAGCTGTCACTCACAGCTCAAAAACACTGCGGGGAGAGCGGTATACGTCATCATTTTGAATGACCAATCAGCGTAGACCGTCCCTCCCGAGCCGACCATCTAGCAACAACCGGCAGGAAGCTCCATTCCTATCTGTTTCCTTTGTAGCTGTTGTCATAGTAACGATAAACCAATGTCTAACTGTTGTTGGAAATATCAGATAAACCTGATTTTATCGTCTCTAATGTCGTTCCTCTTGTTCTTAAGACACAACAGGATGTTTCAGTTGTAGTTTTACTGATGATGTCACTGATGATGTCACTGATGATGTCACTGATGATGTCACTGATGATGTCACTGATGATGTCACTGATGATGTCACCGATGATGTCACTGATGTCAGCAGTTAAAGGGTCTATAACCCTTTAACTGCTGACATCATCAGCCGTTTCTCAATACTGAAGAACACAAGTCCGTTCTCGTGTGCTCAGCAAGTCCGTACTTGCTGAGCACACGAGAAGAACGGACTTGATGAGAACAGGAACACGCAGAACAGTTACACGTGTTGGAACAGTTACACGTGTTGGAACAGTTACACGTGTTGGAACAGTGTTCGCTCGGGGCTGTCACTTTAACCTGTGTGTGTTTAACTCCTCGGGAGAATGGCAACGGGAAAAAGATATTATGCAGTGCAGTGTTTAGGCTGTTTGAAGGCCTTTTGTGTTTAGTGTGTGTGTGTGTGTGTGTGTGTGTGTGTGTGTGTGTGTGTGTGTGTGTGTGTGTGTGTGTGTGTGTGTGTGTGTGTGTATATA
Source organism: Neogobius melanostomus (assembly GCA_007210695.1). Lineage (NCBI taxonomy): Eukaryota > Metazoa > Chordata > Actinopteri > Gobiiformes > Gobiidae > Neogobius > Neogobius melanostomus. The sequence goes on from VHKM01000998.1 coordinate 161,223, forward strand.
TATGTATATATATATATATATATATATATATACACACACACTAAATGAACATTTCATATTTTCAACTATATTTTTAGAGACTTCAAACATTCAAGTTAAGCTATTTTTAATAGAAGCACAAACCTTACGACAGCCTTATTATTGCAAATGTGCTTTACACTAAATCTGTGATTTGTTTCTGGGCTTTGTCCTCCCGCTGAGGTTGGTTCCCTCTCAGCCTGTGGAAGCTTAAGCCATGGCCGGACACACCGACAATATCACCGTTAAAATGATGTGTAATATTAACACTGCAGTATTGACATGAGCACCAAGGAAGAATTAAAGTAATGTAAATGTGATATCAAATTCAGAGCAATTTCACACTGACGTTAAACCACTTTGTAATGATTGTAAACAAAGATATTACTGAAACCAAGAGAACATTGTTTATATAACTATTAACTGAACAACAGTCGCATTTCAAGGCATAATGAAACCGCATCGTTTTATCAAAAATAAACTTTATTGATTCATAGAAGATAATACAGTTATTGCAGAGGAACAGGCATAAATGTGTCTGTTATTTGTCTTCAGAAGCATCTGTCTGAAGTCTCAGATCTACGTATTGGGCGGCACAGCGGTTAGTGCTCTCGCTTCACAGCAAGAAGGTCCCGGGTTCAATTCCCACCTGGACGGGGCCTTTCTGTGTGGAGTTTGCATGTTCTCCCCGTGTCTACATAGGTTTCCTCCGGGTACTCCGGTTTCCCCTACCACTAAAAACATGTACAATAGGCCAGGATGAACGATGTGTGTGAATGTATGGAGGTGGTCAGAGGGACCGTTGGTGCAGACGTGTGCAGATGTGACAGCGCTTCTGTCAGTCTCCCCCAGGGGAAACTGAAGCTACTAATGTAGTTTACCACCACTGAGTCTGGAGTGAATGTAAAATACTCTCATGTAAAGCACTTTGTGACCATGTCTGTGAAAGGTGCTATATAAATAAATATAAATAATTCATATAAGGAGCCGGTCTCCATGTCCTGCTGAGCACCTAGAGCTGGAGCCTTTCACCCAGACTCCACTGCAGCCTGTCCAAACCACTGACCACCACTGACCGCCACAAACCACTGACCACCACAAACCACTGACCACCACAAACCAAACGCCTACTGCACGAGAGGAGCATGAACTATAAGACTTTGGTCCAATAAAAGTATCAGATTACTTTGTGGCTCACATCCCTTTCACACCTTTTTTCTTTGAAGTAAATTGTAATAATTCACTTTATAGACAATTATAAAAGAGGTGAATGAAAGTGAAATGTGAAATATGAAGAAGTGATAAAACAAGCCTGTGATGAGCAGGGTTCGAAATTAACTTTTTGATCACCAGCCAAAGTGGCTGGTGACTTTCTGAAGTTACCAGCCAATCAGAATTTCCATTAGACATTTTTACCAAATTTACACATTTTTTTGGTACCAACAACGAAACTGTTGGTTTTATTTTTTTCTTTCGTGTACTCACGGCAAATCTGACAAACATGACCAAATTTTTACTCTCAAACACTAACCAGTGACGACCTGTCTGCCATTTACAACTGAACTTCCTTCTCTTTGTTTTGCATATTCAACATTTTCATCTGGCTCCTTCCTCTTCTCACTTCTTCCTGATCCTGACGTTTGTTCAAACCACCGCAACATTTTAGTTTATTTCGCTGTCCAGCTCAGTCTTATAATACATCCATGTGCTCAGTCCAGCTCAGTCCTCTCATCCCATATTTCCGGGTATCTGCGCGCTGCAGCCAATAGGATCTAAAACGTCACCAGTAGTGTAGTGGTCATGGGAATGTAGGACGGAGGCGACAAACCACCCAGAGCATCTGACATGATTTGCATGATTGGCTCAGGCATCACCGGCCAAACTGGCTGGTAGGTTTTTATCAGTACAAAATGATTTTTAACCTGCATTTGGCGGGTTGGCGGGTGTTAATTTCGAACCCTGGTGATAAGATGCTACTTTCAGTCATTACAATGTGATTATACCATGGTCTGGGTGAATACTCAATTCTGATTGGCTGGAAGGTGTCCATTAAAAGTCTAATATTTGTGGATTTTAAAATATCGGCTCCCGGCCGATAAAAAGGCCGATATCTCTGGAACTGAAAGTGATAAAAACGCTTTGGAAAGAGTTTTAGAATGAGCGTCGGCCCTTTGGCCTCAGCAGAGCTTTCACACTGAGGTCTCTCCTTTAATCGTCTCTCCTTTAATCGTCTCTCCTTTAATCGTCTCTCCTCGTCTGTCTTCAGGACGCCGTTGCAGACGCCGTGGCCTCAGACTCTGTCCTCTGCGACTCCTGTATCGACGTCCCGCGCCCCGCCCTGAAGTCCTGCCTGACCTGCCTGGTGTCGTACTGCGAGGCCCACCTGAGGCCTCACGTGGAGAACCCGAAGTTCTCCGCTCACCGTCTGGTGGAACCTCTGAGGGACATCGAGAGGAAGACGTGTGAGCTTCATCACCGCAGCCTGGCCTGGTTCTGCCTCGCGGACCGACTCTGTGTGTGTGAGGGCTGCGTGGAGGAGGAGCATCGAGGACACGAACTGAAGCCTGTGGAGGAGGCGCGACAAAACATCCAGGTCAGAAAGAACCTCCTTTACTGTCTTTACTGTCCTGTTCTTTAAGAGACAAAACATCCAGGTCAAAGAGAACCTCCTTTACTGTCTTTACTGTCCTGTTCTTTAAGAGACAAAACATCCAGGTCAGAGAGAACCTCCTTTACTGTCTTACTGTCCTGTTCTTAAGAGACAAAACATCCAGGTCAGAGAGAACCTCCTTACTGTCTTACTGTCCTGTTCTTTAGAGACAAAACATCAGGTCAGAGAGAACCTCCTTTACTGTCTTTACTGTCCTGTTCTTTAGAGACAAACATCCAGGTCAAGAGAACCTCCTTTACTGTCTTTACTGTCCTGTTCTTTAAGAGACAAAACATCCAGGTCAGAGAGAACCTCCTTTACTGTCTTTACTGTCCTGTTCTTTAAGAGACAAACATCCAGGTCAGAGAGAACCTCCTTTACTGTCTTTACTGTCCTGTTCTTTAAGAGACAAACATCCAGGTCAGAGAGAACCTCCTTTATGTCTTTACTGTCCTGTTCTTAAGAGACAAACATCCAGTCAGAGAGAACCTCCTTTACTGTCTTTACTGTCTGTTCTTTAGAGACAACTCCAGGTCAAAGAAACCTCTTACGTCTTACTGTCCTGTTCTTTAAGAACAAAACATCCAGGTCAGAGAGAACCTCCTTTACTGTCTTTACTGTCCTGTTCTTTAAGAGACAAACATCCAGGTCAGAAGAACCTCCTTTACTGTCTTTACTGTCCTGTTCTTTTAAGAGACAAAACATCCAGGTCAAGAGAGAACCTCCTTTACTGTCTTTACTGTCCTGTTCTTTAGAGACAAACATCCAGGTCAGAGAGAACCTCCTTTACTGTCTTTACTGTCTGTTCTTTAAGAGACAAAACATCCAGGTCAGAGAGAGAACCTCTTTACTGTCTTTACTGTCCTGTTCTTTAGAGACAAACATCCAGGTCAGAGAGAACCTCCTTTACTGTCTTTACTGTCCTGTTCTTTAAGAGACAAAACATCCAGGTCAGAGAGAACCTCCTTTACTGTCTTTACTGTCCTGTTCTTTAAGAGACAAACATCCAGGTCAAAGAGAGAACCTCCTTTACTGTCTTTACTGTCCTGTTCTTTAAGAGACAACATCCAGTCAAGAGAGAACCTCCTTTACTGTCTTTACTGTCCTGTTCTTTAAGAGACAAACATCCAGGTCAGAGGAGAACCTCCTTTACTGTCTTTACTGTCCTGTTCTTTAAGAGACAAACATCCAGGTCAGAGAGAACCTCCTTTACTGTCTTTACTGTCCTGTTCTTTAAGAGACAAAACCATCCAGAGTCAGGAGAAGCCTCCTTTACTGTCTTTACTGTCCTGTTCTTTAAGAGACAAACATCCAGGTCAGAGAGAGAACCTCCTTTACTGTCTTTACTGTCCTGTTCTTTAAGAGACAAACATCCAGGTCAGAGAGAACCTCCTTTACTGTCTTTACTGTCCTGTTCTTTAAGAGACAAAACATCGCAGGTCAGAGAAGGAACCTCCTTTACTGTCTTTACTGTCCTGTTCTTTAAGAGACAAAAACATCCAGGTCAAGAGAGAACCTCCTTTACTGTCTTTACTGTCCTGTTCTTTAAAGACAAAACATCCAGGTCAGAAGAGAACCTCCTTTACTGTCTTACTGTCCTGTTCTTAAGAGACAAAACATCCAGGTCCAAGAGAGAACCTCCTTTAACTGTCTTTACTGTCCCTGTTCTTTAAGAGAAAACATCCAGGTCAGAGAGAACCTCCTTTACTGGTCTTTACTGTCCTGTTCTTTAGAGACAAACATCCAGGTCAGAGAGAAACTCCTTTTCTGTCTTACTTTCTGTTCTTTGAGAAAACATCCAGGTCAGAGAGAACCTCCTTTACTGTCTTTACTGTCCTGTTCTTTAAGAAAACATCCAGGTCAGAGAGAGAACCTCTTTATGTCTTTACTTCCTGTCTTTAAGGACAAACATCCAGGTCAGAGAGACCTCTTTACTGTCTTTACTGTCCTGTTCTTTAAGAGACAAAACATCCAGGTCAGAGAGAACCTCCTTTACTGTCTTTACTGTCCTGTTCTTTAAGAGACAAACATCCAGGTCAGAGAGAACCTCCTTTACTGTCTTTACTGTCCTGTTCTTAAGAGACAAAACATCCAGGTCAAGAGAGAACCTCCTTTACTGTCTTTACTGTCCTGTTCTTTAAGAGACAAACATCCAGGTCAGAGAAACCTCCTTTACTGTCTTTACTGTCCTGTTCTTTAAGAGACAAACATCCAGGTCAGAAGAGAACCTCCTTTACTGTCTTTACTGTCCTGTTCTTTAAGAGACAAACATCCAGGTCAGAGAGAACCTCCTTTACTGTCTTTACTGTCCTGTTCTTTAAGAGACAAAACATCCAGGTCAGAGAGAACCTCTTTACTGTCTTTACTGTCCTGTTCTTTAAGAGACAAACATCCAGGGTCAGAGAGAAGACCTCCTTTACTGTCTTTACTGGTCCTGTTCTTTAAGAGACAAACATCCAGGTCAGAGAGAACCTCCTTACTGTCTTTACTGTCCTGTTTTTAAGAGACAACATCAGGTCAGAGAGAACGCTCCCTTTACTGTCTTTACTGTCCTGTTCTTTAAGAGACAAACATCCAGGTCAAGAGAACCTCCTTTACTGTCTTTACTGTCCTGTTCTTTAAGAGACAAACATCCAGGTCGAGAGAACCTCCTGTTACTGTCCTTTTACTGTCCTTTCTTTAAGAGACAAACATCCAGGTCGAGAGAACCTCCTTTACTGTCTTTAACTGTCCTGTTCTTTTTAAGAGACCAAACCATTTCCAGGGTCAGAGAGAGAAACCTCCTTTTACCTGTCTTTAACTGTCCTGTCTTTAAGAGACAAACCCAGAGAGAACCTCCCTTTACTGTCTTTTTTACTGTCCCTGTTCTTTTAAGAGACCAAAACATCCCAGGGTCAGAGAGAACCTTCTTTACTGTCTTTACTGTCCTGTTCTTTAAGAGACAAACATCAGGTCAGAGAGAACCTCCTTTACTGTCTTTACTGTCCTGTTCTTTAAGAGACAAACATCCAGTCAAGAGAGAACCTCCTTACTGTCTTTACTGTCCTGTTCTTTAGAGACAAAACATCCAGGTCAGAGAGAACCTCTTTACTGTCTTTACTGTCCTGTTCTTTAAGAGACAAACATCAGGTCAGAGAGAACCTCCTTTACTGTCTTTACTGTCCTGTTCTTTAGAGACAAACATCCAGTCAGAGAGAACCTCCTTTACTGTCTTTCTGTCCTTTCTTTAAGAGACAAAACATCCGGTCAAGAGACCTCTTTATTCTTTATGTCCTGTTCTTTAGAGACAAACATCCAGGTCAAGAGACCTCCTTTACTGTCTTACTGTCCTGTTCTTTAAGAGACAAACATCCAGGTCAAGAGAACCTCCTTTACTGTCTTTACTGTCCTGTTCTTTAGAGACAAACATCCAGGTCAGAGAGAACCTCCTTTACTGTCTTTACTGTCCTGTTCTTTAAGAGACAAACATCCAGGTCAGAGAGAAACTCCTTTACTGTCTTTACTGTCCTGTTCTTTAAGAGACAAAACATCCAGGTCAGAGAGAACCTTTTACTGTCTTTACTGTCCTGTTCTTTAAGAGACAAAACATCCAGTCAAAGAGAACCTCTTATTTTATTTTTTAAAAAATATCAAAAACTTTACTGTCTTACTGTCCTGTTCTTTAGAGACAAAACATCCAGGTCAAAGAGAACCTCCTTTACTGTCTTTACTGTCCTGTTCTTTAAGAGACAAACATCCAGGTCAGAGAGAAACCTCCTTTACTGTCTTTACTGTCCGTTCTTAAGAGACAACATCAGGTCAAGAGAACCTCCTACTGTTTTACGTCTGTTCTTTAGAGACAAAACATCCAGGTCAGAGAACCTCCTTTACTGTCTTTACTGTCCTGTTCTTTAAGAGACAAAACATCCAGGTCAGAGAGAGAACCTCCTTTACTGTCTTTACTGTCCTGTTCTTTAGGAGACAAAACATCCAGGTCAAAGAGAACCTCCTTTACTGTCTTACTGTCCTGTTCTTTAAGAGACAAAACATCCAGGTCAGAGAGAACCTCTTTACTGTCTTTACTGTCCTGTTCTTTAAGAGACAAAACATCCAGGTCAGAGAGAACCTCCTTTACTGTCTTTACTGTCCTGTTCTTTAAGAGACAAACATCCAGGTCAGAGAGAGAACCTTCCTTTACTGTCTTTACTGTCCTGTTCTTTAAGAGACAAACATCCAGGTCAGAGAGAACCTCCTTTACTGTCTTTACTGTCCTGTTCTTTAAGAGACAAAACTCCAGGTCAGAGAGAACCTCCTTTACTGTCTTTACTGTCCTGTTCTTTAAGAGACAAAACATCCAGGTCAGAGAGAACCTCCTTTTACTGTCTTTACGTCCTGTTCTTTAAGAGACAAAACATCCAGGTCAGAGAGAACCTCCTTACCTGTCTTTACTGTCCTGTTCTTTTAAGAGACCAAAACATCCAGGTTCAGAGAGAGAATCCGTTCCTTCTTTACTGTCTTTACTGTCCTGTTCTTTAGAGACAAAACATCCAGGTCAGAGAGAACCTCCCTTTACTGTCTTTACTGTCTGTTCTTTTAAGAGACAAACATCCAGTCAGAGAGAGAACTTCCTTTACTGTCTTTAACTGTCCTGTTCTTTAAGAGACAAACATCCAGTCAGAGAGAAACCTCCTTTACTGTCTTTACTGTCCTGGTTCTTTAAGAGACCAAAACATCAGGGTCAGAGAGAACTCTTTACTGTCTTTACTGTCCTGTTCTTTAAGTAGACAACATCCAGGTCAGAGAGAACCTCCTTTACTGTCTTTACTGTCGCTGTTCTTTTAAGAGACAAACATTTCCCAGGTCAGAGAGAGAACCTCTTTACTGTCTTTAACTGTCCTGTCTTAAGAGACAAAACATCAGGTCAGAGGACCTCCTTTACTGTCTTTACTTGTCCTGTTCTTTAAGAGACAAACATCCAGGGTTCAGAGAGAGAAAACCCCTTTTAACTGTCTTACTGTCTGTTGCTTAAGAAGACAAAACATCCAGGTCAGAGAGACCTCCTTTACTGTCTTACTGTCCTGTTCTTTAAAGAGACAACATCCAGGTAGAGAGAGAACCTCCTTTACTGTCTTTACTGTCCTGTTCTTTAAGAACAAAAATCCAGGTCAGAGAGAACCTCCCTTAGCTGTTTAAGCTGTCCTGTTCTTTAAGAGACAGAAACACAGGTCAGAGAGAACCTCCTTTACTGCTTTACTGTCCTTCTTAAGAGACAAACATCAGTCAGAGAGAGATACTCCCTTTACTGTCTTTAACTGTCCTGTTCTTAAGAGACAAAACAGCCAGGTCAGAGAGAACCCTCCCTTACTGTCTTTACTGTCGCTGTTCTTTAAGAGACAAACAGTCCAGTCAAAAGAAGAACCTCCCTTACTGTCTTTACTGTCCTGTTTTTAAGAGACAACATCCAAGGTCAGAGAGAACCTCCTTTAATGTCTTTACTGTACCTGTTCTTAAGAGAACAAACATCCAGGTCCAGAGAGAGAACCTCCTTTACTGTCTTTACTGTCCTGTTCTTTAAGAGACAAACATCAGGTCAAAAGAGAACCCCTTATTGTCTTACTGTCTCTGTTCTTTAAGAGAAAACATCCAGGTCAGAGAGAACCTCCTTTAACTGTCTTTATGTCCCTTTCTTCAAGAGAACAAACATCCAGGTCAAAGAGACCTCCTTACTGTCTTACTGTCCTTTTCTTTAAGAGCAAAAATATCCCAGGTCAAGAGAACCTCCTTTATGTCTTACTGTCCTGTTCTTTAAGAGAAAACATCCAGGTCAGAGAGAACGTCCTTTACTGTTTTACTGTCCTGTCTTTACAGAGACAAACATCAGGTCAGAAGAGAACCCCCTTACTGGTTCTTTACTGTCCTGTTCTTTAAGAGACAAACATCCAGGTCAGAGAGAACCCTCCTTTACTGTCTTTAAATGTCCTGTTCTTTAAGAGACAAACATCCAGGTCAGAGAGAACCTCCTTTACTGGTCTTTACCGTCCTGTTCTTTAGAGACAAACATCCAGGTCAGAGAGAAGAACCTCCTTTACTGTCTTTACGTCCTGTTTCTTTAAGAGACAACATCCAGGTCAAGAGAGAACCTCCCTTACGTCTTACTTGTCTGTTCTTTAAGAGACAAACATCCCAGGTCAAGAGAACCTCCTTTCACTGTCTTTACTGTCCTGTTCTTTAAGAGACAAACATCCAGGTCAAAGAGGAACCCCTTTCACTGTCTTTATGTCCTGTTCTTTAAGAGACAAACATCACCAGTCAAAGAGAACCTCCTTTACTGTCTTTACTGTCCTGTTCTTAAGAGACAAACATCCAGGTCAAAGAGAACCTCCTTACTGTCTTTACTGCCCTGTTCTTTAAGAGACAAAACATCCAGGTCAGAGAGAACTCCTTTACTGTCTTTACTGTCCTGATTCTTTACAGAGACAAAATCACATCCAGGTCAGAAGAACCGTCCTTTAACTGTCTTACTGTCTCTGTTCTTTTAAGAGACAAACATCCAGTCAAAGAGAACCTCCTTTACTGTCTTTACTGTGTCCTGTTCTTTAAGAGACAAAACCAGGTCAGAGAGAACCTTCTTTACTGTCTTACGTCCTTTCTTTAAGAGACAAACATCCAGGTAGAGGAACCTCATTTACTGTCTTTAACTGTCCTGTTCTTTAGGAGACAAAACATCCAGGTCAGAGAGAACCTCCTTTACTGTCTTACTGTCCTTTCTTTAAGAGACAAAACATCCAGGTCAGAAAGAACCTTCTTTACTGCTACTGCCGTTCTTTAAGAGACAAAAATATCCAGGCAGAGAGAAACCTCATTACTGTCTTTACTGTCCTGTTCTTTAGGAGACAAAACATCCAGGTCAAAGAGAACTCCCTACTGGTCTTTACTGTCCTGTTCTTAAGATACAAAAGCATCCAGGTCAAAGAGAACCTCCTTTACTGTTCTTTACTGTCCTGTTCTTTAGGAGACAAAACTCCAGGTTAAAAGGAACCTCCTTTACGTCTTTACTGTCCTGTTTCGTTTAAGAGACAACATACAGGGTTTAGAAGAACCTCCTTTATGTCTTTACTGTCCTTTTCTTTAAGAGACAAACAATCCAGGTCAGAGAGAAGAACCTCCTTTACTGCTTTACTGTCCCTGTTCTTTAAGAGACAAACCACCAGGTCAAAAGAGAGAACCTAACTTTACTGTCTTACTGTCCTGTCTTACGAGACAAACATCCAGGTCAGAGAGAGAACCCTCCTTTACTGTCTTTACTGTCCTGTCTTTTAAGAGACAATAACATCCAGGTCAGAGAGAACCTCTTACTGTCTTTACTGCCTGTTCTTTTAAGAGACAAAACATCCAGGTCAGAGAGAGAACCTCCTTTTACTGTCTTTACTGTCCTGTGCTTTAAGAGATCAAAACATCCAGGTCAGAGAAGAACCCCTTTACTTGTCCTACTGTCCTGTTCTTGAGACAAAACATCCAGGTCCGAGAGAGAACCTCCTTTACTTGTCTTACTGTCTCGTGTTCTTTAAGAGACAAACATTCCAGGTCGAGAGAACCTCTCCTTTATGTCTTTACTGTGTCCTGTTCTTAAGAGACAAACATCCGTGTCAGAGAGAACCCCTTTACTGTCTTTTACTTCCTTGTTTAAGAGAACAAACATCCAGGTCAGAGAAGAGACCTCCTTAACTGTCTTACTGTCACTGTCTTTAAGAGACAAACATCCAGGTCAGCGAGAAACCTCCTTTATCTGTCTTTACTGTCTTTCTTTAAGAGAAAAAACATCCAGGTCAAGAGAACCTCGCTTTACTGTCTTACACCGTCCGTCTTTAAGAGACAGAAACATCCCAGGTCAAGAGAGAACCTCCTTTACTGTCTTTACTGTCCGGTTCTAGAAGACAAACATCCAGGTCAGAGAGAACCTCCTTTACTGTCTTTACTGTCCTGTTCTTAAGAGAACATAACATCCAGGTCAGAGAGAGAACCTCCCTTTACTGTTTTATGTCCTGTTCTTTAAGAGACAAACATCCCGGTCAGAGAGAACCTCCTTTACTGTCCTTTACTGTGCTGTTCTTTAAGAAGACAAAACATCCCAAGGTCAGAAGAGAACCTCCTTTACTGTCTTTAACTGTCCCTGTCTTTAAGAGACAAACATCCAGTCAGAGAGAGAACCTCCTTCTAACTGTCTTACTGTCCTGTTCTTTAAGAGACAAACATGCCAGGTCAGAGAGAAACCTCCTTTACTGTCTTTACGCCTGTTTCTTTAAGAGAAAAACATTCCAGGTCAGAGAGAACCTCCTTTACTGTCTTTACTGTCCCTGTTCTTAAGAGACAAAACATCCAGTCAGAGAGAACTTATTACTGTCTTTACTGTCCTGTTCTTTAAGAGGACAAACCATCAGGTCAGAGAGACCTCCTTTACTGTTTACTGTCCTGTCTTAGGAAGAACAAACATCCAAGGTCAAAGAAACCTCCTTTACTGTCCTTTTACTGTCCTGTTTTAAGAGACAAAACATCCAGGTCAAAGAGAACCTCCTGTACTGTCTACTGTCCTGTTCTTTAGGAGACAAACATCCAGGGTCATAGAGAACCTCCCTTACTGTCTTTACTGTCCTGTTTCTTTAAGAGACAAACATCCAGTCAGAGAGAAAACCTTCTGACTGTCTTTACTGTTCTGTTCTTTAAGAGAAAATCCAGGTCAGAGAGAATCCTCTTTACTGTTCTTTACTGTCCTTTCTTTAAGGAGACAAGAACATCCAGGTCTAGAAGAGAACCTCCTTTACTGTCTAACGTCCTGTTCTTTAGGAGACAAACATCCAGGTCAAGAGAAACCTCCTTACGTCCTTTACTGTCCTGTTCTTTAAGAGAACAAACATCCAGGTCAGAGAGAACCTCCTTACTGTCTTACTGTCCGTCCTTTAAGAGACAAACATCCAGTCAAAGAGAACTCTTTACTGTCTTTACTGTCCTGTCTTTAAGAGACAAACATCCCAGGTTCAGAAGAACTCCTTTACTGTCTTTACGTCCTGTTCTTTTAAGAGACAAAACATCCAGGTCAGTAGAGAACCTCCTTTACTGTCTTTACGTCCTGTTCTTAAGAGCAAAAACATCCAGGCAGAGAGAACCTCCTTTACTGTCTTACTGTCCTGTTCTTTAAGAGACAAACATCCAGGTCAAAGAGAACTCCTTTAATGTCTTTACTGTCCTTCTTTTAAGAGACAAAACATCAGGTCAAGAAACCTCCTACTGTCTTACTGTCCTGTTCTTTAAGAAGACAAAACATCCAGGTCAGAGAGAGAACCCTTTATACTGGTCTTATATGTCCTGTTCTTTAAGAAAAGACAAACAGCGTCAGAGAGAGAACCTCCTTACTGTCGTTTACTGTCCTTCGTTTCTTTAAGAGAACAAACATCACGTTGTCAGGAGAGATGAGAACCTCCTTACTGTTTTATCGATCTGTTCTTTTTATAAGAGGACACATCCAGAGAGTCAGAGAGACCCTTTATGTCTTCTACTGTCCTGTTCTTTAAGCAGACCAAAACATCCATGCAGGGTAGGGGGTGGCGGGTCAGAAAGAGACTCACTTTTTACTGTCTTTACTTCCTGTTTTTTTAAGAGACAACACATCCAGTCAGAGAACTCCTTTACTGTCTCTTTACTGTCCTGTTCTTTAATAGACAAAACTTCCAGGCGTCAGAGAGAACCGTTCTTTACTGTCTTTCCGTTGTCCTTGTTTTCTTTAAGAGACAAACATCCCAGTCCAGAGAGAGAACCCTCCTTTACTGTCTTTACTGTCCTTGTTCTTTCAAAGAACAAACATCGGTCAGAGAGAACCTCCCTATTACTGTCTTTAAATGTTCTGGTTTTCTTTAAGGGACAAAACATCCAGTTAGAGAGCAGAACCTCCTTTTTACTGTCCTCTTTATGTCCTAGTTCTTAAGAGACAAACATCCAGGTCCAGAGAGAACATACCTTACCTTCTTTACTGTCCTGTCTTTTAGAGACCAAAACATTCCAGAGTCAGAGAGAAACCTCCTCTTTTACTGCTTTACTTGTCCTGTCTTTTAAGGAAAAACATTCCAGGTCCGAGAAGAACTCCTTTACTGATCTTATGTCCTGTTCATTTTAAAGGACAAACATCAAGAGTGTCAGAGAGAACCTCCTTTATGTCTTTTTACTGTCCGTTCTTGTTAAGAGAACAAACATCCAGGGTCAGAGAGAGAGAACCTCCCTTTACTGTTCTTTACTGTCCTGTTCTTTAAAGAGACACAAAATCCAGGTTCAGAGAGCAGAGAACCTCCTTTACTGTCGTTCTTTACTGCCTGTCCTTTAAGAGACAAAAATTCCAGAGGGGTCAGAGAGAGAACCTCCTTTACTGTCCTTTATGTCTGGTTCTTTTAGAGACAACATCCAGGTCGAAGAGAACCTCTTTACTGTCCTTTCTTTCTGTCCTGTTTCTTTAAGAGACAAAACATCCAGGTCAGAGAGAATCCTTTACTTCTTTCACGTCCTGTTCCTTTTTTCTTTTGTTAAGAAGACAAACTCCAGGGGGTGGTCCAGAGAAGAATCCTCCTTTACTGTCTTTACTGTCCTGTTCTTTAGGAGACAAAACATCACAGGTAGAGAGAACCTCTTTACTTGTCTTTACTGTCTGTCTTTTAAGACGACAAACCATCCAGGTCAGAGAAACTCCTCTTTATGTCTTTACTTTCCTGCTTCTTTAGAGACAACATCCACGGTGTCAGAGAACCTGCCTTTACTGTCTTAGCTGTCTGTTTCTTAAGAGACAACAATCAGGTCAGAAGACCTCCTTTACTCTTACATGTCACTGTTTTCTTTTAAGGAACCAAAACATCAGGTCAGAGAGAGAAACCTTCCTCTGTCCTTTCTGCCTGTTCTTTAAGAGAACAACAATCCAGTCAAGAGAGAGAACCTTCCTCTCTTTACATGTTACCTCTCTTTTACTGTCCTGTTCTTTAAGAGACAAAAATCAGGTTCGAGAAACTCCTTTACTTGTCCTACGTCCTGCTTCTTTAAGAGACAAAACATCCAGGCTACAGGAGAACCTCCATTTACTGTCATTTTACTGTCCTGTCTTTTAAGAGATCAAAACATCCAGCGTCAGATGGAACTCCTTTACTGTACTTTACTTCCTGTTTTTAAAGACAAACACCAGGTCAGAGAGAGAACCTCCTTTACTGTCTTTACTGTCCTGTTCTTTAAGAAGACAAAACATCCAGGTCAGAATAGAGAAGAACCTCCTTTACTGTTCTTACCTGTACCTGTTTTTCTTTTAAAGGACAAACATCAGGGGGGTCAGAGAGAGAGACTTCCTTTACGTTCTCTTTACTGTCCTTGTTCTTTAAGGACAAACAATCCAGGTCAGAGACCGAGGAACCTCCTTTTACTGTTCTTTTATGTCCCTGTTCTTTAGAGACAAAACATCCAGGGTCAGAGAGAAACCTTCCTTTACTGTTCGTCTCTTTACTGGTCCTGTTTTTCTTTAAGAGACAACATCCAGGTCAGAGTGAGAACCTCCCTTTACTGTCTATTACTGTCCTGTTCTTTAAGAGAACAAAACATCCGTCAGAAGGAACTTTCCTTTCATGTCTTCTGTCCTGTTTCTTTTTATTAGAGACAGAACATCCAGTCATGAGAGAACTCTTACTGATTCTTACTGTCTGTTTTTCTTTAAGAGACAAAACATCAGGGTCAGAGAGAACCTCTTTTACTGTCCTGTTCTTTAAGAGACAACATTCCAGGTCATGAGAGAACTTCCTTATTACTGTCATTTCACTGTCCTTTTCCTCTTAAGAGTCAAAATAACATCCAGCTGTCAGAGAGAACCTTCCTTTTACTGATTTTCTATTACTGTCCTGTTCTTATAGAGACAAAAACATCGCAGCGGTTACAGAGGAACCGTCTTTACTGTCTTTACGTGTCTGTTGTTCTTTAAGAGACAAACATCCAGGTCAGAGAGAACCTCCTACTGTCTTTACTGTCCTGTTCTTTAAGAGACAAACTCTCAGTAGTTAGAGAGAAACCTCCTTTACTACGTCTACTGTTGTTCTTAAAGGACCAAAAACATCCAGGGTCAGATGAGAACCTCCTTACTGTCTACTGTCTGATTCTTTAAGAGACAAAAAACTCCAGGTCAGAGAGAACCTCCTTTACTGTCTTTACTGTCCTTGATCTTTAAGAGACCAAACATCCAGTCAGAGACGAGAACCTCCTTTACTGTCTTACTGTCCTGTTCTTTAAGAAGACAAACATCCAGGATACAGAACGAGAACCTCCCATTTACTGTCTTTACCTGTCCTGCTTCTTTTAAAGACAAAACATCTCCAGGTCAGAGGAGAACGCTCCTTTACTGTGTCTTTACGTGTCCTGTTACTTTTAAGAGAAACTCAGGTCAGAGTCAAAGAGAACCTCCTTTACTGTCTTTACTGTCCTGTTCTTTAAGCAGGACAAAAATCCAGGTTCAGAGAGAACCTCTTTACTGTCTTTACTGTTCTTTCTTTAGAGACAACATCCAGTCAGAGAGAGAACCTCCTTTTACTGTCTTTTACTGTCCTGTTCTTTAAGAGACAAACATCCAGTGTCAGAAGAAAGAGGAGACCTCCTTCTGTTTTATGTCCTGTTGTTTCTGTAAGAGACAACATCCAGGTGGGGGTGGGGTCGAGGAGCAGAGAACCTCCTTACTGTCTCATACTGTCCTGTTCTTTAGAGACAAACATCCAGGTCAGAGAGAAGAACCTCATTACTGTCTTTAGCTGTCCTGTTCTTTAGGAGGACAAAACATCGCCAGTCAGAAGAACCTCCATACGATTTGTCTTACTTCCTGTTTTCTTTTACAGAGACAAACATTCCACAGGGGGGAAGGCGGGGTCTAAAGAGAACCTCATTACTGTCTTTACTGTCCTTTTCTTTAGAGACAAAACATCCAGGTCAGAGAGAACCTCCTTTACTGTTCTGTTACTGTCCTTGTTCTTTTAGAACAAACATCCCAGGGTCCAAAGAGGAATCTGCCTTCTGTCCTTTTACATGTCCTTTCTTTAAGAAGAAATCAGGTCAGAGAGAACCTCCCTACTGTTCTTTACTGTCCTGTTTCTTTAGAACAAATGATCCAAGCGGTCAGAGAGAACTCTTACTGTCTTACTTGTCCTGTTATCTGTAAGGAGAGAAAATCCACAGGCGCGGCCAGATGGGGCGCGGCGGATAGGGGGGTCACAGAGAGAACCTCCTTACTCTTATGTCTGTTTTCTTTAAGAGAGCAAAAACATCCAGTCAGAGAGAAACCTCCTTACTGTCCTTACTGTCGCTGTTCTTTTTAAAGAGACAAAACATCCAGGTCAGCAGAAGAGAACCTCCTTTACTGGTACTTTCAGCGTGTCCTGTCTTAAGAGAACAAACCATCCAGGGGGGTCAGACGAGAAAACCTCCTTACTGTCTTACTGCTTCTCTGTTTTTCGTTAAGAGACAAACATCCAGGGGTCAAGAGAACCTCTTTACTGTCTTTATGTCCTGCTTCTTTAAGAGCCATAAACATCACGGTCAAGAGAACCTCTTTACCTGTCTCTACGTTCCTGTTCTTTAGGAGACAAAAACATCGCAGGTCAAGAGAACTCCTTTACTGTCTCTTACTGTCTGTCTCTTAAAGAGAACAAACATCCAGGTCATGAGGAGAGAACGGCTTCTTTACTGTCTTTACTGTCTTTCTTTACATGAGACAAACTATCCAGGTCAGAGAAACTCCTTACTGTCTTTACTGTCTGTTTCTTTAGGAATCAAACATCCAAGGTCATGAGAGAGAGAAGCTCCGTCTTACTGTCATCTTACTGTCCTGTTCCCTTAGAGACAGAGATCCAGGTCAGAAGAACCTCCTTTCTGGTCATTTACTGTTCCTGTTCTTTTAAGAGATCAACAGTTCCAGGGGTTCAAAACGAAGGAACTCCTTACTGTCGTTACTGTCCTGTTCTTTAGAGAACCAAACACATCCGTCAGAGGAGTACCTAGCCCTTTTACTGTCTTTTACTGTACCTTCTTTAAGAGACAGGACTCGCTCCAGGCAGGTCAGATAGAACTCCTTTACTGTCTTTCTTTACTATGGCCTGTTTTGCTTAAGGAGAGGAACAAACATCAGAGTCAGAGAGAACCTCCTTGTACTGTCTTTCTGGTCTGTTCTTAAGAGTACCAAAATCTCAGGGGGGGGCAAAGAGACCTCCGTTTACTGTCTTTACCGGGTGCCTTGTTTTGTATCTTTAAGAGGACAAAACCCGGTCAGAGAGAACCTCCTTTACTGTCTTTACTGTCCTGTTCTTTAAGAGACAAACATTCCAGGTAGAGAGAGAACCCTCCTCCGTACTGTCTTTAGCTGTCCGTTCTTTTCTTTTAAGAGAACAAACATCCAGTCAAAGGAGAGAACTTCCTTTGTACTGGTCTACTGTCTTTTCGTTTAGAGAAAAACTTCCAGGGGGGCGGGTCAGAGGAGAGAACCTCCGTTTTACTGTCTTACTGTCCTGTCTCTTTACGGAAAAATCCAGGTCGAGGGAACCTCTTTACTTCTTTAAACTGTCCTTTGATCTTTAAGAGACAAGAACATCCAGGTCAGACGGGAACCTTCCTTACTGTCTTACTGTCTTTTTTCTTTAAGAGACAAACATCCAGGGGGTCAGAGAGACCTCCTTACTGTTCTTTACTGTCCTTGTTCTTTAAGACGACAAACATCAGTTCCAGTAGATGAGACAACCTCCTATTACTGTACCTTTACTGTCCTGTTCTTAAGAAGACAACAATCCAGGTCAGAGAACCTCTTACTGTCTTTACTGTCCTTTTCTTTAAGAACAAAACATCCAGGTGTTCAGAGAGAACCTCCTTTACCTGTCATTTACTGTCCCTTTCTTTAGAGACAAAAGACATCCAGGTCCAGAGAGAGAACCTCCTTTACTGTCTTTACTGTTCCTGTCTAAGAGATCAAACAGTCAGGTCAGAGAAACCTTCCTTTATTCTTTACTGTCGCTGTTCTTTAAGAGAGACAACATCCAGGTCAGAATGAGAGGAACGCTCCTTTACGTTTCTTTAACTTGTCCTGTTTCTTTAAGAGACAAACATCCGGTCAGAGAAACCTCCTTTACTGTCTTACTGTCCTGTGGTGTCTTTAAGGAGGACAACATCCAGGTCAGAAAGAGAACCTCTTTACGTTCTTTACTGTCCTGTTTTCTTTATAGAGACAAACAAATCAGGTCAGAGGAGAGGAAACGCCTCCTCTTAATGTCTTTTACTGTCCTGCTTCTTTAAGAGACAAAACATCAGGTCAGAGACGAACCTCCTTTACTGTCGTGTTACTCGTCCTGTCTTTAAAAAAGAGACAAAACATCCAGGTCAGAGAGAACCATCCTTTACTGGCTTTAACTGTCCTTTCTTAGAGACAAACATCCAGTCGAGGGACCTCCTTACGCTTACTGTCCTCTGTCTTTAAAGACAAACATCCAGTCCAGAGAGAGGAATCCTCCTACTGTCTTACTGTCCTGTTATTTAGAGACAACATCCAGGTCAGAGTAGAACTCCTTCTTACTGTCCTTTACTGTCTGTTGCTTAGAGACAAAACATCCATGGTCAGGAATAGAGAACCTCCTTTACTGTCTTCTGTCTGTTCTTTCTTAGAGGAGGACACATTCCAGGGGGGGTCAGGAAGGAAACCTCTTACTGTCCTTTTACTGTCCTGTTCTTTAGATGAACAAAAATCCAGGTCAGCAGGAGACGTCTGTTACATGTCTGTTACTGTCCTGTTCTTTAAGAGACAAACATCCGGGTGTCAAAGCAGAAACCTCCTTTTACTGTCTTTACTGTCGCTATTAATGAGCACATCCAGGTAAGGGAGAACCCTCCTGTTTACTTCTTACTGTCCTTTCTGTTTTCTTTAAGAGACAATACATCCAGGCGTCGAGTAGAACCTCCTTTACTGTCGTTTATGTCCTGTTTTCTTAAGGAACAACTATCCAGGAGGTTCTTGTTCAAGGAGAGAACCTCCTTTATGTCTTTTACGTCTGTTCTTAAGAAGACAAAAAACATCCCCCAGGTCAGAGAGAACCTCCTTTACTGTCCTTTTTACTGTCCTTATCTTTCAGGACGACAAAACATCCAGGTCAAGGAGAAACCTCTTTAGCCTGTCTTTACTGTCTGTCTTTAAGTGAACAAACTCCAGGTCAGGGGGAGAACCTTCGTTACTGTCTTTACTGCCTGTTCTTTAAGGAACAGAACATCCAGTAGTCAGAGAAGATGAACCTCCTTTACTGTCGGTTACTTCTGTTCTTTAGAGACCAAAACATAAGGGTCAACAAAGAGAACCTCCTTTGCTGTCTTTACTGTCGCTGTGTCTTTTAAGAGACAAACATCCAGGTCAGAGAGAACCTCCTTTTACTGTCTTTACTGTCCTGGTTCTTTAAAGAGAAAAAACATCGGTCAGAGAGAGAACTCGCTTTACTGTTTACTGTCTTTTTCTTAAAGAAACAAACATCTCCAGGTTCAGAGAGAGACCTCCTTAACTGTCTTGTCCTGTTCTTTTTCTTTAGCGAGACACCAAAGACATCCAGGTCAAGGACCTCCTTTAACTGTCTTTACTGTCCTGTTCTTTAAGAGACAACAATCCATGGTCAGGAGAGAGAACCTCCTTTACTGTCTTAACTGGTCTGAGTTCTTTCTTAAAGAGACAAAAAGCATCAGGGTCAAGAGAACCTCCTTACTGCGTTATGTTCCTGTTTTCTTTAGAGACAAATCCAGGTGAGAGAACCTCGTTACTGTCTTACTGTCCTGTTCTTTAAGAGACAAAACATCCGTAGAGAGGAGACCTTCGTTTACTGTCTTTTTTACTTGTCCTGCGTCTTTAAAAGACAAACATCCAGGGTCACGAGAGAGAACCTCCTTTACTTTCTTTTACTGTCCTGCTTCTTAGGAAGGACGACAAAACATCCGGCTCAGTAGGAGAACTCCTTTACTGTTCTTTACGTGTTC
This sequence comes from Neogobius melanostomus, assembly GCA_007210695.1. Lineage (NCBI taxonomy): Eukaryota > Metazoa > Chordata > Actinopteri > Gobiiformes > Gobiidae > Neogobius > Neogobius melanostomus. The sequence continues at coordinate 180,916 of VHKM01000998.1, forward strand.
CTGTTCTTTTAGACAAACTCCACGCGTCAGAGGAACCTCCTTTAGCTTGTCTTTACTTGTCTTTCTTTTAAGAGACAAACATCAGGTCATGAGGAACCCTTTACTGTCTTTTACTGTCCGTTCTTTAAGGAACAAACTCCAGGTCAGAGAGAACCTCCTCTTTACTGTCGTTTACTGTCTGTTTCTTTTAAGAAGACAAAACCAGTCAGAGGAGAAAACTCCTTTACGTTCTTCT
>VHKM01000999.1:0-176054 GCA_007210695.1 Neogobius melanostomus
AGTCCAGGAACCTCCTTTAATTTTTACTGTCCTGATTTTAGAGAAAAACATCAGGTCGAGAGAACTCCTTTCTGTTTTACTTCACTGTTCTTTAAGAGACAAATCCAGGTCAAGGAACTCCTTTACTGTTCTTTACTGTCCGTATCTTAGGCAAAACATCAGGTCAAGAGAATCCTTTACTGTCTTTATGTCCTGTTCTTAGAGACAAACATCCAGGTCGAGAGAACTCTTTATGTCTTTATGTCTGTTCTTTAGAGCACATCAGGTCGAGGACCTCTTTCTGTCTTTACTGTTCCTGTTCTTTAAGAGACAAAAACATCCAGTTCAGAGGAACCTCCTTTACTGTCTTTACTGTCCTGTCTTTAAGAGACAAACATCCAGGTCAGAGAGAGAACCTCCTTTACTGTCTTTACTGTTCTGTTCTTTAAGAGACACTCCCAGGTCAGAGAGAGACCTCTTTACTGTCTTTACTGTTCTGTTCTTTAGGACACTCCAGTCGAGAGAACTCCTTTCTTGTCTTTTACTGTCATGTTCTTTAGGCCAACATCCAGGTCACGAGGAACCTCGCTTACTTGTCTTATGTCCTGTTTTAAGGACAATCCAGGTCCAGAAATCCTTTACTGTCTTTATGTCCTGTTCCTTTAAGAGACAACATCCGGTCAAAGAGATCCTTTACTGTGTCCTTTACTGATCCTGTCTTTAAGAGACACACTCAGTCAAGGAACCTCCTTTACTGTCTTTATGTCCTGTTCTTTAGGCACAATCCAGGTCGAGGAACCTCCTTTTGTCTTACTTCTGTTTCTTTTAGAGCAACTCAGGTAGAGAGAACCTCCTTTATGTCTTTACTTCCTGTTCTTTAAGAGACAAATAGGTCAGGACTCCTTTAACTGTTACTGTCTGTTTTTAGGAAAAACTCCAGGTGAGAGGAACCTTCCTTTACTGTCTTTTCCTGTTCTGTAAGAGACACATCAGGTCGAGAGAACTCTTTACTGTCTTTACTGTCGTTCTTTAGGAGACAAACTCCAGGTCAGAGGACTCCTTATGTCCTTTATGTCTGTCTTTTAGAGACAAATCCAGTCAGATAGAACCTTCTTTCTGTCTTTACTGTCCTGTTCTTTAGAGGACAAACATCCGCGTTTCAGAGAGGAACTCTTTTACTGTCTTTGATGGTCTTTCTTTTTAGGCGCAAAATCCAGGTCAAAGAGAACCTCTTACTGTTCTTTTACTGTCTTTTTAAGAGAAACATCCAGTCAAAGAACTCCTTTACTGTCTTTACTGTCCTGTTCTTTGGAGACAAAACTTCCAGGTCAAATAGAACTCCTTTATGTCTTTACTGTTCCTGTTCTTTTAAAGAAACATCCAGGTCAGAGAGAACCTCCTTTATGTCTTTATGTCCTGTTCTTTAAGAGACAAACATTCGGTCAGAGAGAGCCTCCTTTCTGTCTTTACTGTCTGTTCTTTAAGAGACAAAATCCAGGTCAGAGAGAACCTCCTCTTATGTCTTTACTGTCGTTTCTTTAAAGACAAACATCCAGGTCAGACGAGAAGAACCTCCTTTACTGTCTTACTGTCCTGTTCTTTACAGAGACAACATCCAGTAGAAGGATCCCTTTACTGTCTTTATGTTCCTGTTCTTTAAGAGCAACTTCCAGTCAGAGAGGAACTCCTTTCTGTTCTTTTACTGTTCCTGTTCTAAGAGACAAACATCCAGTAGAGAGAACTCCTTTACTGTTTTACTGTCCTGTTCTTTAAGGACAAATCCCAGTTAGAGCAGAAACCTCCTTTACTGTCTTTACTGTCCTGTTCTTTAAGAGACACACATCCAGGTCAGAGGAGAACCTCATTTACTGTTCTTTACTGCTCCTGTTCTTTAAGAGACAAACTCCAGGGTCAGAGAGACCTCCTTTTACTGTCTTTACTGTCTGTTCTCTTAAGAGGACAAATCAGGTCAGAGAGGAACCTCCTTTACTGTCTTTACTGTCTTGTTCTTTAAGAGACAAACATCCAGGTCAGAGGACCTCCTTTCTGTCTTTACTGTCCTGTTCTTTAAGAGACAAACATTCCAGGTCAGAGAGCAACCTCCTTCGTCTTTACTGTCCTGTTCTTTAAGAGACAAAAATCAGGGTCAGAGAAGAGACCCTCCTTTACTTCTTTATGTCCTGTTCTTTTAAGAGACAAACATTCCAGTCGAGGACCTCCTTTTACTGTCTTTACTGTCCTGTTCTTTAAGAGACAACATCCAGGTCAGGAGAGAACCTCCTTTACTGGTCTTTACTGTTCCCTGTTCTTTAAGAGACAAACATCAGGTCAGAGGAACCTCCTTACCTGTCGTTTATGTCCTGTTCTATTAAGAGAACAAAATCCAGGTCAGGAAGCACCTCTTTACTTTCTTACTGTCCTGTTTCTTTAGAGACAAACATCCAGGTCAGGAGGAACCTGCCTTCTGTCTTTACTGTCCTGTTCTTTAAAGAGACAAACATCAGGTCAGAGGGAACTCCTCTACTGTCTTTCTGTTATGTTCTTTAGGACAAACATCCAGTCAGAGAGAACCTCCTTTACTGCTTCTGTCCTGTTCTGTAAGAGACAAACATCCAGGTCAGAGAGGAACCTTCTCTTACTGTCTTTACTGTTCCTGTTCTTTAGAGACAAACTCCAGCGTCAGAGAGACCTCCTTCTGTCTTTCTGTCTGTTTTAGGAGACAAACATCCAGGTCAAGGAACCTACTTTTACTGTCTTACTGTCCGTTCTTTAAGAGCACACATCCAGTCAAAGGAACCTTCCTTTTATGATGTCTTTACTGTCCTGATTCTTTAGGAGACAAACATCCAGGTCAAGGAACCTCTTTACTGTTTTACTGTCTGTTTTTAAGGAACATCAGGTCAGAGAAGAACCTTCTTTACTGTCTTTCTTGTCCTTCTTTAGGAAAACTCCAGAGTCCAGAGAGACTCCCTTTACTGTTTGACTTCCTGTTCTTAGGAGACAACATCGGTCAGGAGAACCTCTTACTGTATTTAAGTTCCTTTCTTTAGGAGACAACATCCAGGGTCAGAGAGAACCTCTTTGTCTTTACTGTCCTGTTCTTTAAGAGCAAACATTTCAGGTCAGAGAGAAACCTCCTTTTACTGTCTTTACTGTTCCTGTTCTTTAAGAGACACAACTCCAGGTCAAAGAGACCTCCTTTACTGTCTTTCTTGTCCTGTTCTTTAGAGACACATCCAGGTCAGAGAGACCTCTTTTACTGTCTTTACTGTGTGTTCTTTACGAGACCAACATCCAGTAGAGAGAACCTCCTTTCTGTCTTTATGTTCCTGTTCTTTAGAGCAAACATCCGGGTCGAGCCGAACCTCCTTTACTGTCTTTTTTTAACTTGTCCTGTTCTTAGAGACCATCCAGGTCAAAGGACCTCCTTTTTCTGTCTTTTACTGTCCTGTTCTTTAAGGACAAACATCCAGGTCAGAGAGAGACCTCTTTGTCTTTACTGTCCTGTTCTTTTAAGAGAACATCAGGTCAGGAAGAAACTCTTTTACTGTCTTTCTGTCCTGTTCTTTAGAGACACATCCAGGTCAAAGGGAACTCCTTTATGTCTTTACTGTCTGTTTTAAGAGACAAAATCCAGGTTGGAGAGAACTCGCTTTTACTGTCTTTAACTGTTCCTGTTCTTTAGAGACCATCCAGGTCGAGGCTCCTTACTGTTTTACTGTCCTGTCTTTAGGACAATAGGTAAGAGAGACACTCCTTTCTGTCTTTACTGTCTGTTCTTTAAGAGGACAACATCAGGTCAGAGAGAACTCCTTTACTGTCTTTACTGTTCGTTCTTTAGGGAACATCCAGGTCGATTAGAAATCTTATGTCTTTACTGTCCTGTTCTTTAAGGGACAAACATACAGGTCAGAGAGAGACCTCCTTTACTGTCTTTACTGTCCTGTTCTTTAGAGCAATCCGGTCGAGAGAACCTCTGTTACTGTCTTTACGTCCTGTTCTTTAGAGGACAAACTCAGTTCAGGAGAGAGAACTCTTTTACTGTCTTTACCTGTCTGTTCTTTAAGAGACAAAACATCCGGTCAGAGACCTCCTTTACTGTCTTTATGTCCTTTCTTAAGAGACAAAATCCAGGTTCAGGAGGAAAGTCCTTTACTGTGCTTTTACTGTCCTGTTCTTTAGAGACAACATCCAGTCAGAAGAACCTCCTTTACTGTCTTTTATGTTCCTGTTCTTTAAGAGACAAAACTTCCAGTCAGAGAACTCTTACTGTCTTTTGTCCTGTTCTTTAAGGACAAATCCAGGTCGAGAGAGCTCCTTTTACTGTCTTTACTGCTGTTCTTTAAGAGAGACAAACTCAGGTCAGGAGAGAACCTTTCTGTCTTTCTTCCTGTTCTTTAAGGACAAACATCCCAGGTCAGAGAGAACTCTTTACTGTCTTTTATGTCTGTTCTTTAAGAGGCAAATCGGTCGAGAGAGAACTCCTTTTCTGTCTTTACTGTCATGTTCTTTAAGAGACAAACATCAGGTCGAGGACTCCTTTACTGTCTTTACTGTCTGTTCTTTAGAGACAAATCCAGGTCAGGAGGGACCTCCTTTACTGTCTTTACTGTCTGTTTCTTTAAGAGACAAACATCCAGGTCAGAGGACCTCCTGTTACTGTCTTTACTGTCTGTTTCTTTAGAGACCAAACTCAGGTCAGAGAAACTCCTTACTGTCTTTATGTCCGTGTTCTTTAAGAGACAAACATCCAGGTGAGAGACCTCCTTTACTGTCTTTTACTGTCCTGTTCTTTAGAGACAACCATCCAGGTCAGAGAGAACTCACTTTTACTGTCTTTTACTGGTCTGTTCTTAAGAGACAAAAATCCAGGTCAGGAGAGACTCTTTATGTCTTTACTGTCTGTTCTTTAAGAGACAAACATCCAGGTCGAAAGAACTCCTTTCTGTCTTTACTGTCCTGTTTCTATTTAAGAGACAAAACATCCAGGTCGAGAGACCTCTTTTATGTCTTTACTGTCCAATGTTCTTTAAGAGACAAACTCCAGGTAGGAACGCTCCTTTACTGTCTTTACTGTCCTGTTCTTTAGGAGACAAACATTCAGGTCAGGAGACCTCTTTACTGTTCTTTACTGCCTGTTCTTTTAGAGCAAACTTCAGGTCAGAGGGAGACTCTTTCTGTTCTTTCTGTCTGTTTTTTAAGAGACAAACTCCAGGTCGTAGAGGACTCTTTACTGTCTTTACTGTCCTGTTCTTTAAGAGCACAACTCCAGTGTCAGAGAGCCTCCTTACTGTCTTTTACTGTTCTTTCTTTAAGAGGCAAACTTCCAGTCGAGAGGACCTCCTTTTTTACTGTCTTTACTGTCTTGTTTTTTAGGGAAAATCCAGGTCAGAGGAACCTCTTTACTTGTCTTTACTGTCCTGTTCTTTAAGGACAAATCCAGGTCAGAGGAACTCCCTTTACTGTCTTTACTTGTCCTGTTCTTTAAGGACAAACATCAGGTAGAGAGACTCCTTTTGTCTTTACTGTCCTGTTTTTAAGATACAACATCAGGGTCGTTTCCTTTACTGTCTTTACTGTCACTGTTCTTTTAAAGAGACAAACATCCAGGTCAGAGAGAACCTCCTTTACTGTCTTTACTGTCCTGTTCTTTAAGAGACAACTCCAGGTCAGAGAGAACTCTTACTGTCTTTACTGTCCTGTCTTTAGGACACATCCAGGTCAGAGAGAACTCTTTACTTGTCTTTACTGTCCTCCATGTTCTTTAAGAGACAAAATCCGGTTCAGAGAGATCCGTTTCTGTCTTATGTCCTGTTCTTTAAGAGACTAACTCCAGGTAGGAGAGACTCTTTTACTGTCTTTACTGTCTGTTCTTTAGGACAATCCAGGTCAGGAGAGAGACCTCCTTTACTGTTTTACTTCCTGTTCTTTAGACAAATCCAGGTCGAGGACTCCTTTACTGTCTTTCTGTCCTGTTCTTTAAGGACAACATCCAGGTCAGAGAGAACCTCTTACTGTCTTTACTGTCTGTTTCTTTAGAGACAAACTCCAGGTCAGAGAGAGGCCTCTTTACTGTTTACTGTCCTTGTTCTTTAGAGAAAAACATCCAGGTTCGGAGAGACCTCCCTTTTTTGTCTTTTCTGTCCTGTCTTTAGAGACAAATCCGTCTGAGAGCTCCTTTACTGTCTTTATGTTCTGTTCTTTAAGAGACAAATCAGGTCAGGAAGCATCCTTTTCTGTCTTTTATGTCCTGTTCCTTTAAGGAAAACATCCAGGTCAGATGGGCTCTTTACTGTTTTACTGTCCTGTCTTTAGAGAACATCCAGGTTGAGAGAGAACCTCCTTATTCTCTGTCCTGTTCTTAAGAGACAAATCAGGTCAGAGAGAGGACCTCCTTTACTGTCTTTACTGTCTGTTTTTAGAGACAAACTCAGGTCGAGAGAGAACTCCTTTACTGTCTTCTGTCTGTTCTTTAAGAGCACTTCCAGGTTCAGAGAGAGAACCTCCTTTCCTGTCTTTACGTCTTTCTTAGAGACAAACATCCAGGTCAGAGGAACTCTTTACTGTCTTTTACTGTCTGTTCTTTAAGCGACACTTCAGCGTCAAGAGGACTCTTTACTGTCTTTATGTCTGTTCTTTAAGGAAAATCAGGTCAAAGAGACTCCTTTCTTGTCTTTACTGTCTGTTCTTTAGAGACAACATCAGGTTAAAGAGAACTCGTTACTGTTCTTTAATGTCCTGTTCTTTAGAGACAAACTTCCAGGGTCAGGAACTGCTTTACTTGTCTTTATGTCTGTCTTTAGAGAAAACATCCGGTCAGAGAGAACTCCTTTACTGTCTTTATGTCTGTTCTTTAGAGACAACTCCGGTCAAGGAACCTCCTTTACTGTTTTACTGTCTGTTCGTTTAAGGACAAACATCAGGTCGGAGACCTCTTTACTGTCTTACTGTCTGTTCTTTAAGCGACAACATCCAGGTTAGAGAGAACCTCCTTTCTGTCTTTACTGTCTGTCTTTTAAGAGACAAACATCCAGTCAGAGGACTCCTTTACTGTCTTTTGTTCTGTTCTTTAAGGACAAAACATCCGTCGAGACTCTTTCGTCTTACTGTCCTGTTCTTAAGACAAACATCCAGGTCAAGGAACCTCCTTCTACTGTCTTTACTGTCCTGTTCTTTAGGAGACAAACATCGTCAAGAGAACCTCCTTTACTGTTTTTTGTCCTGTTCTTTAGAGACATCCGGTCAGAGAGCTCTTCTGTCGTTTTACTGTCCTGTTCTTAAGAGACAAACCAGGTCAGAGAGACCTCCTTTACTGTCTTTTCTGTTCCTGTTCTTTAGGAGACAAACATCCAGGTAGAGAGAACCTCCTTTCTGTCTTTATGTCTGTTCTTTAAGAGAACATCAGGTCAGAGGAGACCTCTTTACTGTCTTACTTGTCTGTTCTTTATGAGGACACTCAGGTCAAGAAGACCTCTTTATGTCTTTACTGTCCTGTTCTTTAGGAAACATCCAGGTCAGAGGAATCCTTTACTGTCTTTACTGTCTGTCTTTAGGACAAATCCAGGTCAGAGGAACTCCTTCTACTGTTTTTACTGTTCTGTTCTTAAGGCAACATTCAGGTCAGAGGGGACCTCCTTTACTGTCTTTACTGTCCTTGTTCTTTAAGGAACATCCAGGTCAAAGAGAACCTCTTTACTGTCTTTACTGTCCTGTTCTTTAGAGACAAACATCCAGGTGGAAGGAACCTTCCTTTACTGTCTTTCTGTCCTGTTCTTTAAGAGACAACATTCCAGCGTCAGAGAGAGACTTCCTTCTATTGTCTTTACTGTCTGTTCTTTAAGGAAACTCCATGTTCAAGAGAGACTCTTTACTGTCTTTACTGTCCTGTTCTTTAGAGCAAACATCCAGGTCGAGAGGAACCTCTTTACTGTCTTTTACTTGTCCTGTTCTTTAGGACACATCAGGTCAGAGAGACTCTTTACGGTCTTTACTGTCCTGTTCGTTAGAGACCAAATCCAGGTCGGAGAACCTCTTTTACTGTTCTTTTACTGTCTGTTCTTTAGAGACAAACATCAGGTCAGAGAGAACCTCCTTACTGTCTTTACTGTCTGTCTTTTAGGGACAAAACTCCAGGTAGAGAGAGAACTCTTCTGTTTTTACTGTCGTTCTTTGGACAACTCCAGGTTGAGAGAACTCCTTTACTGTCTTTACTGTCTGTTCTTTAGAGACAAAACTCCAGTCGAGAGAACTCCTTTTGTCTTTCTGTCCTGTTCTTTAGGACAAACTCCAGGTCGAGGAGAACCTCCTTTACTGTCTTTCTGTCTGTTCTAGAGGCCACTCAGTTCAGAGAGAACCTCTTTTACTGTCTTCTTCCTGTTCTTTAAGAGCACATCCAGGGTCGAGAGAAGACCTCCTTTACTGTCTTTACTGTCCTGTTTTAAGAGACAAAAATCCAGGTAGAGAGACCTACATTTGTTTTACTGTCTGTTCTTTAAGAGAAACATCCAGGTCAGAGAGAACCTCTTTTACTGTCTTTACTGTCTGTTCTTTAGAGACAACATCCAGGTCAGAGAGAGAACCTCCTTTACTGTTTGTCTGTTCTTTGAGAGACAAACTCCAGGTCAGGGAACCTCCTTTTTGTCTTTACTGTCCTTTTCGTTTAAGAGACAAATCAGGTCGAGACTCTTTACTGTCTTTTACTGTCCTGTTTTTAAGAGAAACATCCAGGTCAGAGAGAGAACATCCTTTACTGTCTTTACTGTCCTGTCTTTAGAGACAAAATCCAGGTCAAGGAGAAACTCCTTTACTGTCTTAGGTCCTGTTCTTAGAGACACTCCAGGTCAGGGGAACCTCTTTACTGTCTTACTGTCTGTTCTTTTAAGGACAAAACATCCAGGTCAGGAGAACCTCTTACTGTCTTTACTGTCTGTTCTTTAGGACACACATCAGAGTCAGAGAGAGACCCTTTACTGTCTTTATTCCTGTTCTTTAGAGACAAACATCAGGTCAGAGAGAACCTCCTTTACTGTCTTTACTGTCCTGTTCTTTTAGAGACAAACATTCCGGTCAAAGAGAACTCCTTTGTCTTTACTGTCTGTTCTTTAAGAGACAAATCCAGGTAAGAGAAACCTCCTTACTGTCTTTACTGTCCTGTTCTTAAGAGACAAAAATCCAGGGTCAGAGGACACCTCCTTTATTGGTCTTTACTGTCCTGTTCTTTAGAGACAAACTCCGGTCAAGGGAGCAACTCTTCTGTCTTTTATGTTGTTTCTTTATAGACAAAATCCAGGTCGGAGAACCTCCCTTCTTATGTCTTTACTGTCCTGTTCTTTAGGGACAAACATCCAGGTCAAAGGACCTCCCTTTACTGTATTTACTGTCTGTTCTTTAAGGAGACAAACTCAGGTCAGAGAGGAACTTCTTTATGTTCTTTACTGTCCTGTTCTTTAAGAGAACAACATTCCAGGTCAGAGAGGAACTCCTTTACTGTCTTTACTGTCCTGTTTTAGGAGACAAAATCCAAGGTGTCAAAGAGAACTCTTTACTGGTCGTTATGTCCTGTTCTTTAGGAGACCAAACCATCCGGTTCAAAAGACCTTCTTTACTGTCTTCTGTTCCTGTTCTTTAAGAGACCAAATCCAGGCAGAGAGAGGAACCTTCTTTAACTGTCTTTACTGTCCGTTTTTAAGAGACAAACATCCAGGTCGAGGGAACCTCCTCTTACTGTTTTCTGTACTGTTCTTTAGAGACAAACATCAGGTCAAAGAGAACCTTCCTTTACTGTCTTTACTTGTCCTGTGGGCTCTTTAGAGACAAATCCAGGTCAGAGAGAACCTCCTTTACTGTCGTTTGTCCTGTTCTTTAGAGACAACTCCAGGTCAAAGAGAACCTCCTTTACTGTCCTTACTGATCTGTTTCTTTAAGAGACCAAACATCAGTGTCAGAGAGAACTCCTTTTACTGTTCTTTACTGTCCTGTTCTTTTAAGAGAAAACATCCAGGTCAGAGAGGAGACCTTTCTTACTTGTCTTTACTGTCCTGTTCTTAAGAGAACAAACCATCAGGTCGAGAACTCCTTTTACTGTCTTTAACTGTCTGTTCTTTAGGAGCAAAATCAGGTCAGAGAGAGACCTCTTTAATGTCTTTTTACTGTCCTGTTCTTTAAAGAGACAAACATTCCAGTCAGAGAAGAACCTCCTTTACTGTCTTACTTGTCCTGTTCTTTAGAGACAAACATCAGGTCAGAGAGGAACCTCCTTTACTGTCTTTACTGTCCTGTTCTTAAGGACAACATCCGGTCAGAGGAACCTCCTCTTCTGTCTTTTACTGTCCTGTTCTTTAGAGACACTTCAGTCAGAGAGAACCTCCTTTACTGTTTACTTGTCCTTTCTTTAAGAGACAAATACATCCAGGTCAGAGAGAAACCTCCTTTATGTCTTTACTGTCCTGTTCTTTTTAAGAGACAAAACATCCAGGTCAGAGAAGACTCTTTATGTCTTTATGTCGTGTTCTTTAGGAAACATCCAGGTCAGAGGAAACCTCCTTTACTGTCTTTACTGTCCTGTTCTTTAGAGCAACATCAGGTCAGAGAGAACCATCTTTACTGTCTTTCTGTCCTGTTCTCTTTAAGGACCAACTCCAGGTCAGAGAGACCTCTTTACTTTCTTTTACTGTCTGTTCTTTAGGACAATCCAGGTCAGAGAGACTCCTTTACTGTCTTTACTGTCCTGTTCTTTAGGAGACAACTCAGGTCAGAGAGAACTCTTTTACTGTCTTTATGTTCCTGTTCTTTAGAGACAACTCAGGTCAGAGAGAACCTCCTTTACTGTCTTTACTGTCCTGTGTCTTTTTAAGAGACAAAATCCAGGTGCAACGAGAACTCCTACTGGTCTTTACTGTCTTGTTCTTAAGAGAAAATCCAGGTCAGAGACCTCCTTTACTGTCTTTACTGTCCTGTTCTTTAAGAGCAACTTCCAGGTCAGAGAGAACTCCGTTTTATTGTCTTTACTGTCCTGTTCTTTTAGAGAACAAACATCCGGTTTCAAGGAACCTCTTTTGTCTTACCTGTCCTGTTCTTTAGAGACACATCCAGGTCAGAGGACCTCCCTTTACTGTCTTTACTGTCTGTTCTTTAGAGAAACTCCAGGTCAAAGAGAACTCCTTTACTTTTACTTCCTTTCTTTAGAGACAAATCCAGGTCAGCGAGAGCCCTCCCTTACTGTCTATTTACTGTCATGTTCTTAAGAGACAAACATCAGGTCAGAGAGAGACTCTTCACTGTCATTTACTGTCCTGTTCTTTCAGAGACACATCCAGAGTCAGAGGACTCATTACTGTATTTCTGTACCTGTTCTTTAGAGAAAAACATCCAGGTCAGAGAGAGAACCTCCTTTACTGTTTTACTGTCCTGTTCTTACCAGACACATCCAGGTCAGAGAGGAACCTTCCTTTACTGTATATTTTACTAGTCCTGTTCTTTAGAGAAAAATCAGGTAGGAAGACCTCCTTTACTTGTCTTTTCCTGTCTGTTCTTTAAGAGAAACTCCAGGATCAAGAGAGAGAACCTCTTTACTGTTCTTTACTGTCCTGTTCTTTAGAGACAAAATCAGGTAGAGAGAACCTCCTTTATGTTCTTTACCTGTTCCGTTCTTTTAGAGACAAACCTCCGGTCAAGAACCTCTTTACTGTCTTTCTGTCCTGTTCTTTAGGAGACAAACATCCAGGTCAGAGAGAGAACCTCCTTTAACTGTCTTTACTTTTGGGGGTTTACTGTTCTGTTCTTTCAAGGAAAAATCCAGAGTCAGGAGAGAACCTCTTTACTGTCTTTCTGTCCTGTTTAGAGACAAACATCCAGGTTCAAGGAACCTCTTTACGTGTCTTTACTGTTCCTGTTCTTTAAGGACAAAAATCACGTTAGAGAGGAACTGCTTATACCTGTCTTTCTGTCTGTTCTTTAAGAGACACTTCCAGGAGAGAGGACTCCTTTTATGTACTTTCCTTGTCCTGTTCTTTAAGAGACATCCAGGTCAGAAGAGAGAACTCTTTACTGTCTTTACTGTCCTGTTCTTTAGAGAACAACATCAGGTCAGGCAGATAACTCCTTTACTGTCTCTTACTGTCCTGTTCTTTAGAGACCAAAACATCAGCGTCAGAGAGAACCTCCTTTACTGTCTTTTCTGTTCCTCGTTCTTTAAGAGACAAACTCCAGGTCAGAGAGGACCTCCATTTACTGTCTTTATGTCCTGTTCTTTAAGAGCAACTCCGTTCAGAGAGAAACCTCTTTACTGTCTTTCTTCTGTTCTTTAAGGACAAATCCAGGTCAGAGAGACCTCCTTCTGTCTTTACTGTCCTGTTCTTTAAGAGACAATCCAGGTTCGAGAGAGAAACTCCTTTACTGTCTTTCTGTCCTGTTCTTTAAGGACACAACATCCAGGTCAGAGGGAACCTCCTTTACTGTCTTTACTGTCCTGTTCTTTAAGGACAACTCCAGGTCGGAGGACTCACTTTACTGTCTTTACCTGTCCTGTTCTTTAGAGACAAACAATTCCAGCAGGTCAGAGAGAGACCTCCTTTCTGTCTTTACTGTCTTTCTTTAAGACAACTCAGGTCAGAGAAGAGAACCTCCTTTACTGTTCTTACTGTTCTGTTCTTTAAGAGCAACATCCGGTAGAGAGACTCACTTCTTGTCTTTTACTGTTCCTGTTTCTTTAAGAGAAAACATCCAGGTCAGAGAGAAGAAGAACCTCCTTTCTGTCTTTATTGTTCCTGTTCTTTAGGAGACAACATCAGGTCAGAGAGGAACTCCTTTACTGTCTTATACTGTCTGTTCTTTAAGGACACATCCAGGTCAGAGAGAGACCTCCTTACTGTCTTTACTGTCTGTTCTTTAGGACAAACATCAGGTCAGAGAGAGAACCTCTTACTGTCTTTACTGTCTGTTTCTTAAGAGACCAAAACATCAGGTCAGAGGAACTCTTTACTTCTTACTGTCCTGTTCTTTAAGAGACAAACATCCAGGTTCAGAGAGAACCTCCTTTACTGTCTTTTACTGTCCTGATTCTTTAGGACAAAAACATTCAGGTCAGAGAGAACTCCTTTACTGTTTACTGTCTGTTCTTTTTAGGACAAAATCCAGGTCAAAGACCTCTTACTGTCTCTTACTGTCTGTTCTTTAAGAGCCAAAACATCCAGGGTCAGAGAGGAACCTCCTTTACTTGTCTTTACTGGTCTGTTCTTTAAGGGAAAATCCAGGTCAGAGAGACCTCCTTCTGTCTTACTGTCTGTTTCTTTAGGAGACACATTCCGGTCAGAGGAACCTCCTTTACTGTCCTTTACTGTCCTGTTTCTTTAAGGAGACAAAACTCAGGTCAAATAGCCACTGAGTGAGAACGGGATAACGACGTGCGACAAAGTGAACGAAATGTCAGAAAAGTTGCAACAACGAAGAAAGATCCGTTTAGATGAGTTTTGTAGGTCTTAGCTTATGCATTGTCAGTTCGTCTCTCATAATTATTAGCTTATATAATAATAGCGACAAAATAATGAAACCAAGGAGAAGCGACGGTTCCATACGAAACGTCACCAACCCAAACATCATTTTAGAATAACGTAAAGAAAAGAACTAGACTGATTTGTTTTAATGTGGACAACCTTGTTTAGTCGTTTAGTTTATTCTCAGACATTTGTTAGAACTGGAGATGAATTATTTACTTTGTGGTTCGTTTCTTGACTTGGGCTTGAAAATCACTTGTTTTTGTTTAAGTGATCAGCCTGGTGTTGGAGTCTGAGGAACACAGAGGGACGTCCCATTGTCCGCATTGTCCCATTGTCCCTTTCCTTTTGTCCCCTTGTCCCATTGCCTTTGTCCCGGACAGAATTCAATGACCTTGCAGGAGCTTCAGTCGTTTCAGTCGTACGTGAATCTGTTTCTTCCTGGAGTCGAGCTCAGTCTATGTTAAAGAATCAAATACCCGACGTTAAGACTTTACAAGACTCTGTAGAACAACCACACGATCAGCAAATGGAATCACTTTATTACAAAACATAAAGACTTCCTTAACCTCCTTAACCCCCCACTCAACTGAGTGCTCGTCTTCCAGTCGGCTTTACCCAAATCTAAAAAGTCTGGAAATAGTGTCATAAGCAACCAACATGAGATGAACAAGGTGAAAGGCAGAGAAAAGTGACAAAGTTGTTCTTAGCTTTCAGATGTTACGTGGCCTATAGGCTTAAGAGGTTGTTTTGGGTAAAGTCAAACTGGAGAGAAGCACTGGGTTAAGGCGGGGGTTAGTAAGGGAAAGCCAGAGAGTGAAAATGTGGAATCCAGAGAGTTCAGCTCGTATAGAGGAACATCTGTGACCTTGAGGACATGGCTTTATGAGCTGTTCTTGAAGGAAACAGCTCCAAACTGACAAGATACATAATCAATTTGTACTTTTACTATTCAGACATATAAACAATTGGCTTCAACTGTTTCGTGGCTTTGTCATCAAATAATTTCCTCTTTTTCACATTTTTCTTCTGAATTGTTTTTCATAATTTATCTCATTTTTCGAGTGGTTTTCTCATTTCTTCATAATTGTTTTCCACATTTACTTGGAGACGATCTGGATGTTGTAATAATAGCAGATCAACAGCAGTTATTACATATCACAGCTCTGTTTACAGTTATAAGCGACGGAAAGAGTCGTAGTATTAAGCTCAAAATGCAGTGTAATGTTGGTTTAAAAAACCGAACTCTGGTTTAAAGGACCGTTCGCCTCTTTTATCATCAGATATAACTCAGATGTAGCCTATTGTTCTTGTTCTTACAACGACTGGAGCCTTAATAAAAGAATGAAAAGAAACCGGTAGCTTCGCCTGATGGGATTCCGGCGCAAACAGCTGACTAAAACACTACGTAAGCTCACAGCCGCTACCTGCTGTTCACTAAAGACGTTAGAGCCCTTTAATGCAGAGACAACAAAGTCACAGTTGAGATTGAGACGGCTATCTTGTTTCTCTGCACTAAGGGCGATGGCACTTTTACTGCAGCGTCACCATCCACAAAATATCCGGACCACTTTGAACTAGAACCTGAGGTGGTTTAAAGTGACGGTGGCCAGGGGTTAGCTCTCAAGTAACATTCATGAGCGATGGTTAAGTGAAGCGTGGCACAGGGTTACTCTCAGTACATTCATAGGTGGTTAAAGTGAGCGGTGGCACAGGGCGTTAGCTCCTCAGCAACATTATTGAAGGTGTTTAAAGTGGCGGTGGCACAGGGCGTTAGCTCTCAAGCAACATATGAGGTTTGTGTTAAAAGTGACGGTGCACGGGTTAAGCTCTCCAGTTAACATTATGAGGTGCGTCTTTAAAAGTGACGCGGTGCACAGGGGTACTCTCAGTTAACATTATGAGGTGCGTTAAAGTGAGCGCGGTCGAGCACAGCGGCGTTAGCTCGTCAGTAACATCTATGAGGCTGGTTTAAAGTGAGCGGTGGCACAGGGTGTAGACTCTCACAGTAACGAATTCATGAGGTGGTTAAAGTGACGCACGGTGGCAACAGGGTTAGCTCTCACTACACATTATGACAGGTGGTCAAAGACTTGAGCAGGTTGCACAGAGGGTTAGCTCTCGTAAACATTATGACGGTGTAAAGTAGAAGCGGTGCCACAGGGGTTAGCTCTCCAGGCAACTGTATGAACGCGTGAGTTAAAGTGAGCGGGATTGGCACAGGGCGTTAGCTCTCAGCAAAACATTATGAGGTGGCTTAAAAGTGAGCGTGTGCACAGGGTAGCTATAGTAACATTATGGTCGGTTAAAGTGAGCGGTGGCACAGGGGTTAGCTCTCCAGTAACATTACTGAGGTGGTCTAAGTGAAAGGCGCGGTGGCCACAGGGTTTAGCTCTCAGTAACATATTATGAAGGTGGTTAAGTGGAGCGGTGGCACCGGGGTTAGCTCTCAGTAACTATCATGAGGTGGTTAAAGTGAGCCGGTTGGCACAGGGGTTAGCTACTCCAGTAACTTATGGGTGGTTTTAAAGTGAGCGTGGCACAGGGGTTAGCTCTAGCAACCATTATGAGGTGGTGAAAAGTGAGCCGCGGTGGCCCAGGGGTAAGCTCTCAGCAACCATTATGAGGTGGGGTTAAAGTGAGCGAGTGCGCAAGGGATTAGCTCTCCAGTAACTTATGAGGCTGGTTAAAAGTTGATGACCGGGTGCACAAGGTGTTAGCATCTCAGTAACATTATGAAGGTGGTTAAAGTGAGCCGGTGGCACCAGAGTTAGCTACTCAGTTAACAATTATGAAGGCGCGTTAAAGTGAGCAGGTGGCACACGGGAGTTAAGCTCTAGTACATTATGAAGGTGGTTAACAGTCGAGCGGTCGGCACAGAGGTTGTCTCAGGTAACATTTATGAGGTGGTTTTAAAGGGCCGGATGCCACAAGGCGGTTAGCTTACTCAGTAACATCCATTTGAAGAGTGCGTTAAAGTGAGCGTGCAAGGTTGCTCTTCCAGTAAACTTATGAGGTGGGTTTAAAGTGAGTGGTGGCACAGGGCGCTTAGCTCTCAGCCAAACATTTCGAACGGTAGGTTAAAGTGAGCAGGTGTAGGCCGGCACAGGAGTTAGCATCACTCCGCAACATTGACGGTGGTTAAAGTGCAGCACCAGGTGGCACACGGGGTTAAGCTACTCCAGCAACATCATTATGCAGGGTGGGTTAAAGTGAGGCGGATGGCACAAGGGGTTTAGCTCTCAGTAAACATTATCGAGGTGGTTAAAAGTGAAAGCGGTGGCACAGAGGTTAGCTCTCAGTAACATTCTGAGGTGGCTTAACGTGAGCGTGGCACAGTGGTTAGCCTCTCAGCACATTCATGAGGAGTCGGTTAAAGTGAGCGGTGGCACAGGAAGTCGGTCAGCCTGCTCCAGCAACATTTATGAGGCTGTTAAAAAGTGAGCGGTGGGCAACAGGAGGTTAGCTCTCAAGAAACATTCGAGGTGAGTTAAAGTGAGCCGGCTGACGCACAGGGCGTTAGCTCTCAAGTACATTATGAGGTTGGTTCTTACAAAGTGACGCGGTGGCAAAGGGGTTAGCTCTCCAGAACTTATGAGTGGATTAAACGATGAGCGCGGTTGGCACAGGGGTTAGCTACTCAGCAACACTTATGAGGTGGTTTAAACAAGTGAAAGCGGTGCTGGCAACAGTGTTAGCTCTCAGTAACACTTATGAGGTGGTTAAAGTGAGCGGTACTGGCACATGGCACAGGCGGTTCAGCTCTCAGCAACATTAATAGGGTGCCGTACAAGCTGAGCCACAGTGGCACAGGGAGTTACGCTTCAGCACACAATTATGAGTGGTATAAAGTGAGCGGTCGGACACGGGTGCTAGCTCTCAAGCAAAACATTATGAACGGTGAGTTAAAGTGAAGCCCGGTCAGGCACAGGGGTTCAGCTCTCAAGTTAACATTATGACGGTGCGTATAAAGTGAGCAGGGTGCACAGGGGTTAGCTATCCAGTCAACCTTTATGAGGTGCGTCTTAAAGTGAGCAAACAGATGGCACAGGGGGTTAGCTCACTCCAGCAACCATTTATGAAGGTGACGTTTAAAGTGAGCGGTGCACAGGGTTAAGCTACTCAGTAACACATTACATGACGGTGGCTAAAGTGGCCGTGCACAGGGGTAGCTCTCAGTAACAATATGACGGTGGTTTAAAGTGCAGCGGTGGCACACAGTGATTAGCTCTCAGCAAAATGTATGAGGTGGTTAAATGACGCAGGCTGGCAAGGGTTATCTCATCGCAACATTATGCACAGTGCGTAACAGATGAGCGGTTGGCACAGGGGTTAGCTTCAGCAACAATGCAGCGTGGTTAAAGTGGCGTCGGTGCCCACAGGGCTTAGCTCTCCAGTAAACATTATGAGGTTGAGCTTAAATTAGAGCCGGCTGGCACAGGAGGTTAGCTATCTCTCTCTTTTGATGTGGTTAAAGTGAGCGGTGCACAGGTAGCTTCAGTAAACATTATGAGTGGTAAAGTGAGCGGGGCACAGTTAGCTCTCAGCAACATTATGACGTGCTTAAAGGACGTGGCACAGGGTTAGCTCTCATTAAACATTATGAGTGTTAAAGTAGCAGCCTGGCCACAGGGGTTAGCTCCAGCAACATGTATGAAGTGGTTAAAGTGAGCGCGTGGCACAGGGTAGCTCTCAGCAACATTATGAGGTGGTTAATCAGTGACGGTGGCCACAGGGGTAGCTCTCATAACATTATGAGGTGTTAAAGTGAGCCGGGTGGCACAGGGTTAGCTCTCAGAACATTATGGGTGGTTAAGTGAGCGGTCTGGCACAGGGTTAGCTCTCAGCACATTATGAGTGGTTAAATGAGCCGGTTGGCACAGGTACTCTCCATAAATTATGAGTGGTTAAATGACGTGGCACAGGGGTTAGCTCTCAGTAACATATGAGGTGGTTAATTGAGCGTGCACAGGGTTAGCTCTCAGCAACATTATGAAGTGTAAAAGTGAGCAGTGGCACAGGGTTAAATCTCAGCAACCATTATGAGGTGGTTAAAGTGAGCGTGGCACAGGGGTTAGCTCTCCAGTAACATTATGAGGGGTTAAAGTGAGCAGTGGCACAGGTAGCTCTCAAGAAACCATTATGAGGTTGTTAAAGTGACGTGGACAGGTAGCTCTCAGCAACATTATGAGGTGCGTTAAAGTGACGGTGCACAGGGGTTAGCTCTCAGCAACATTATGAGGTGTAAAGTGAGCGGTGCACAGGGGTAGCTAACCTAGTAACATTTGAGGTGGTTAAATTTGGCGGTGGCAACAGGGTTAGCTCTCACACACCATTATTGAGCTTGGTTAAAGTGAGCATGGGTGGCACATTGGTTTAGCTCCAGCAACATTATTTGAGGTGGTTAAAGTAGCGGCACAGGGGTTAGCTCTCAGTAACATTATGAGGTCGGTTAAAGCTGAGCGGTGGCACAGGGGTTAGCTCTCAGCAACATTATGAAGTGGTTAAAGTGAGCGGTGCCAGGGGTTAGCTCTCAGTACATTTATGAGGTGGTTAAAGTGAGCGGTGGCACAGGGGGTTAGCTTCAGAACATTATGAAGTGGTTAAAGTGAGCGGTGGCACAGGGGTTAGCTCTCAGAACATTATGAAGTGAGATATAGTGAGCGTGGCACAGGGGTTAGCTTCTCAGTAAACATTATGAGGTGGTTTAAAGTGAGTGGTGGCACAGGGGTTAGCTCTTCAGTAACATTATGAGGTGGTTAAATGTGAGCGGTTGCACAGGGGTTAGCTCTCAGCAACATTATGAAGTGGTTAAAATGAGCGGGTGGCCACAGGGGTTAGCTCTCAGCAAACATTATGAAGTGCGTTAATGAGCGGGTGGCACAGGGGTTAGCTCTCAGTAACATTATGAGGTGGTAAAGTTGAGTGGTGGCACAGGGGTTAGCCTCAGTACATTATGAGGTGGTTAAAGTGAAGCGTGCCACAGGGGTATAGCTCTCAGCAACATTATGAGTGGTTAAAGTGAGTGGTGCCACAGGGGTTAGCCTCTCAGTAACATTCATGAGGTGTGTTTAAAGTGAGCGGTGGCACAGGGCGGTTAGCTCTCAGTAACATATGAGTGGTTAAAGTGAGCGGTTGGCAACGGGTTTACTCTCAGCCAACATTATGAGGTGGTTAAGTGAGCGGTGCACAGGGTAGCTCTCAGTAACATTAGTTGAGGTGGTTAAAAGTAGCGGTGGCAACAGGGTGTAGCTCTCAGTAACATTCATGAGGTGGTTAAAGTGAGCGGTGCACAGGGGTTAGCCTTCTCAGTAACATTATTGAGTGGTTAAAAGTGAGCGTGGCACAGGGTTAGCTCTCAGCAACATTATGAGGCTGGGCTTAAAGTGAGCGGATGGCACAGTTAGGTTAGCTCTCAGCAACATTATGAGCGTGTTAAAGTGACGGTGGCACAGGGTGTTAGCTCCAGAACATTATGAAGGTGGTTTAAAGTAGCGTGGGTGGCACCAGGGGTAGCTCTCAGTAACATTATGAGTGGTTTAAAGTGAGCGGTGGCACAGGGGTTAGCTCTCCCAGTAAACATGATGAGGTGGTTAAAGTTGAAAAGCGGTGGCACAGGGGTTGCCTCAGTAACATTATGAGGTGGTTAAAGTGAGCGGTGGCCACAGGGGTTAGCTCTCAGTAATTATGAGGTGGGTTAAAGTGAGTTGGTGGCACAGGGGTTAAGCTCTCAGCAACATATTGAGGTGGTTAAAGTGACGGTGCACAGGGGTTAGCCTCTCAGTACAGTTATGAGGTTGGTTAAAGTGAGCACGGGTGGCACAGGAAAGTTAGCTCTCAGCAACAGTATGAGGTGGTAAAGTGAGCGGGGCACAGGGGTTAAGCTCTCAGTAACATTATGAGTGGTTAAAGTGAGCGGTGGCACAGGGCGTTAGCTCTCAGCAACTTATGAGGTGGTTAAAGTGAGCCGTCGAGTGGCACAGGGTTTAGCTCTCAGCAACATTTATGAGTGGTTAAAGGTGAGCGGTGGCGCACAGGGGGAGCTCTCAGCAACATTTATGAGGTGGTTTAAAGTGACGGTGGCACAGGGGTAGCTTCAGTAACATTATGAGGTGGTTAAGTGAGCGGTGGCACAGTGGTTAGCTCTCAGGAAAAACATTTATTGAGGTGGTTAAGTGAGCAGGTAGCACAGGGCTTAGCTCTCAGAACATTATGAGGTGGTTAAAGTGAGCTCGGTGTTCACAGGGTTACTCTCAGCAACATTATGAGGTGCGTTTAAAGTGAGCGGTGGCACAGGGTTAGCTCTCCTATAACATTATGAAGTGGTTTAAAGTGAGGGTGGCACAGTGGGGTTAGCTCTCAGTAACATTAATGACGTCGTGTTAAAGTGAGCGTGGCACAGGGGTAGCTCTCAGCAACATTATGGGTGGTTAAAGTAGCGGTGGCACAGAGGCGTTAGCTCTCAGTTACACATTATGAGGTGGTTAAAGTGAGCAAAGGTAGGCCACGGGTTAGCTCTCAGTAACATTATGTCAGGTGGTTAAAGTGAGCGCGTGCACAGGGGTTACTCTCAGTAACATTATGAGGTGGTTAAAGTGAGCGGTGGCACAGGACGATTGCCGCCCCGCTGGGGTTAGCCTTCCAGAACCATTACTGAGGTGGTTAAATGTGAGCGGTCGGCACAGGGGTTTAGCTCTCAGCAACATGAGTGGTTTAAAGTGAGCGGGGGCACAGGGTTAGCTGCTCACCCATAACATTACGTCCTGTGTTTCAGACGGAGCTGAAGCAGAATGAGACAGAGATTGGTGAAGACGGTGACGGCGGCGGAAAACGCCATCAGTAAACTTCAGCAACAACACGGTGTTCTCGACTAGGTAACCGACCGAGGAGCAGACTCAGCTCTGGAATCAAGGAACATTTTTTCTCTAAATGTTTTGTTTGTTACTCTGTGAGTAGTGCTTATTCTGGCGGCTCGCTTGTGGACGTCAGACAAACTGCTGTAGTTATTATAGAATGTTTATTATCAGTAACACAAGTCTCTAATCACTTTCATAATAAAGTTGTTTATTATTTGGTTTATTTAGTCGGACATGTTATGACACACAGGACTCATGCATGTTAAACAAGCCACACTCACACTCCTCATTCATCCTGCCCTATTGTACATGTTCCTTTAGTGGCAGGGGAAACCTACAGGAAACACTCGTTTGTACGGAGTCACCGGATGACTCAGAGAAATGTGTCGTGATGTTTGTTGTTGATTATGTTTGAAACTAAGGAGTGTCAGACGGTGTGGTGAAACGAGGGTATTCTCTCTTTTGACAAACACAAACCAGACTCTGGAACCTTCTGCCACAATATCCTCAGTCCAACACGCCCACCACATGTTTGTTATTCAGCGTGTGTTTACCTCATGACCCTCCCGCCTTCACCGAGCACAGTTTCACTTTTAATCTTAAAAGGCTCTTGACTCGTAAACAGGAGACTTTATTTAAATTTGTTTTTAAAATGTCACACTATTTCAACACAGACGGAATATATACATCGATATTTGTCGCCTCTATGGAGTTTTGTTATCACAGAAAAACAAATCACACGGCCGATTAAAGCTTCTGTTCTCTCCCTCTCTTCTCGCCTCTCTCGCCTTCTGCCCTCCTCTCTCCCTCTCTCTCCCTCTCTCTCCCTCTCTCGCCCTCTCTCGTCCCTCTCTCTCCCTCTCTCTCCCTCGCACAAGAAAACAACGTGATCTCCTCGTACCGTGTTTATTATTTCATTAGGATGTTTGTGTCCTTGGGCAGACACTTCAACACCAATGCCTATGGTGTGAGTGGGTTGGTTGGTGGTCAGCGGGAACCGTTGGCGCAGATGTGAGCAGCTCGCTTTCTGTCCAGTCCTGCCCCAAGGGGAAAACTGTGGCGACAAAATGTAGCTTATCACCATCATTGAGTGATGAACCGCCCCCTCCCTTTCATGTTGTGAAGCGCTTTGGGTGTGACTTGTTTGTCATATGAAAAGCGCTATGCAAATAAGATTTCCCCTCCTTTTAATTTCTCAAACGTGTTGGCCTTATGCTCACTTTGAGCTCCTCGTGGGGGGTGGAGATGACCGGGCGGACTGAGGAGGAGACTGTGATGTCGCTGCGAGCGGCAGGCGGAGCTGAGTGAACAGGTGGAGAGATGTGAGTGACGGGGCTCCCTGTAGTCGCCTTCGTCACTCATGGACCTGTGCTCCTTTTTCTCTCCTATGGCCCAGGTATCAGTGCTGTGCCCTGGATTAGGCGTTCAGGGCAGACCGTTTCCCCGCAGGCCTACACTCCTCTTCATCCGCCCACGTCCAGCAGTGATTTTTGTTTAATAAGCAACTAAAGTGACAGCCGCGCTCCCCAAAGAAGGAATAAGAAAACAATACTTCACCGTCCGCGAACTCCGTTCATATCGTTCACTGTAAAGGACTCGTTCAAAGAGGCCCGGGAAATCGTTCAAAAGGAGCCGGATCGGGTTCAAAAAGAGCCGGATCGTTTCAAAACAGAGCCGGATCGTTCAAAAGAGCCGGATCGTTCAAAAGGAGCGGATCAGTGTCACGCAGCTCGATGCACATCATATTGGCGCCTCCGTCTTTTCTGCGCCCCGAAATTGAACCGCTGGGCGGAGATTCTAATAACAATGCCGTGTTTTTAAAAAAAGTAGCCCTGAGTTTTGAGAGCTCTTGGTTGGCCGATATGGAAGCGATAGTGCGTCTTGGAGATAAAGGCGGAAGCCCAAACTTTTTTAGCTTTTAAATGTGAGGAGACAGGATTTTATTTGTTATTTTTTTTATTTTATCCAGTAACCTGACTCTTCCTCTCTCTGGTATCTCCTGGTTTCTCTCAGTAGACTGACTCTTCTCTTCTGGTACTCCTGTTTCCTCTCAGTAACTGGACTCTTCTCTCCTCTGGTATGTCCTTCTGGTCTTCTCTCATGTGAACAAGCTCTTGCTCTCTCTGGGTATCTCCTGGTTTCTCTCAGTGGGAAGCAGACTCTTCTCTCTCTGGTTATCTTCCTTGGTTTCGTCTCAGTAACTGTGACTCCTTCTCTCGCTCTGGTTCTCCTGGTTTTCTCTCAGTAACAGACTCTTTCTCGTGCTCTGGGTAATCTCTGGTTTCTCTCAGTAACAGAACCTCTTCTCTCGTCTGGTATCGGTCCTGGTTTCGTCTCAGTAACTGACTCTTTCTCTCTGGTATCTCCTGGTTCTTTCAGTATACTGACTCTTCTTCTCTCTGGTATCTCTGGTTTCTCTCAGTAACAGTGCTCTTCTCTGGTATCTCTGCGTTTCCTCTCAGTAACTGACTCTTCTCTCTTCTCGTATCTCCTGGTTTCTCCTCAGTAACGTGACGTCTTTTCTCTGGTATGCTTCCTCGGTTTCTCTTCAGTAACAGACTCTCTCTCTCTGGGTATCTCCTGGTTTTCTGCTCAGTAAACTGAACTCTTCTTCTCCTGGTATCGTCCTGCGTTCTCTCGTAATGACTTCTTCTCATCTCTGGTATCTGCCGTGGTTTCCTCTCAGTAACTGAACTCTTCTCTTTGGTTGATCTCCTGTTTCTCTCAGTAACTGACTCTTCTTCTCTCTGGTGATCTCTGGTTTCTCTCAGTAAACTTGACTCTTCTCCTGGGTGATCGTCCTGGTTTCCTTCTACAGTAACTGACTCTTCTCTCTCTGGTATCTTCCTGGTTTCTCCTCAGTAACTGACTCTCTTCTGGTATGCTCCTGGTTTTCTCCGAAGTAAAGAGCTCTTCTCTCGTCTGCGTATCTCCTGGTTTCTTTCTCAAGTAACTGACTCTTCTCTTCTGTATCTTCATGGTTTCCGTCCATCCAGTAACTGACTCTTCTCTCCTGGTTTCTCCTGGTTTCTGCTCAGTAACTGGCCCTCTTCTCTCTTGGTAGAACTGCTGTAGCGACGCTCGCACCGGTGGTTGGAACGCATCAGTTCGAGCTTCCTGTCTGCGGCCGGGTGGAGAGGACGAAGCGCACCTGTGGAGGTCCTGGAGGCGTGAGGAGAAGCGGCGGTGCAGCAGTGGCCAATGGCATCAGGGTCCACCTGGAGAACAAGGCGGACGGAGCTGAGGAAGACCCAGGCACAAAGTGGACGAAGATCAGCCGCAACACAGAAACCAGCCCTGGACTTTCCTGCAGGTGACGCGCGCGAAGCAACTGACACTCTTACATTTATCATCTACCACCTTTAATTATCTACATGTACAGACCTTACCATCATCTACAACCTTTTAAATTTTCTACATCTACACAGGTGGCCGTGGGGTTTCAGTCAGGGCCTTTCAGTAGGAAAACCTGGGTTCCCGCAGTCCAACATAGTAAACTGGGATGCGACGCACAGGCGTAGGGAATAAATACGGACCTTTTTGCGTGGCACTTGTTCACTAAGGATGTTAGTCCGACAACACAAACCAAAGCGAGCACCCAACAAAAGCAAACACCTTGTGGGAACACTCGTATAGAGACACGGAACACAGGACACATGACTGGCGGGACAAGTGTTTGTTTATAGACGTGGAGACAGAGCGTAGTCTTGTTACTCGTTGTCAACGTTGCCCCAGTCTAGTGCAGCTGACGCCGGGAAAGCTCTTCTCCTGTCTCGGGAAGCCCGAGCGTGCCTATGTCTGCTGTCGGTTCCGCTTCTGGCTTTGCTCTCGGAAGC
The DNA here is from genome assembly GCA_007210695.1 of Neogobius melanostomus. Taxonomy (NCBI): domain Eukaryota; kingdom Metazoa; phylum Chordata; class Actinopteri; order Gobiiformes; family Gobiidae; genus Neogobius; species Neogobius melanostomus. The sequence continues at coordinate 25,162 of VHKM01000999.1, forward strand.
TCTTCATGAGGAAAGGGGCGCCCAAAAATCCGTGATCATCAATCCACTTCAGCTGGGATATTTCCAAAGAGAATGTCTGTTGAATCCTGTTTAACGTCTGATTTCGTGAACGTCTTGCCCATGCGCAGCTGCATCTTCCATGGCGAACAAACGTAGGGGGCGCTGACTACTGAGCTCCCTGAAGGCCCTGGGGGCGTACTGTCCAGTGTACATCGAATTCTGATTGGCCTGATATCTTCTGTCAGTCCACTGGCTGTCATCATGTGTGCGCAGCCTGACAACACAGGGCTGAGGAGGAGCCAGCTCGCCAAGACGTGTTTAAGCACTTTGGTGAAGTCGGAAATGACTGTTACACATCAACTAAAAATCTATATAAGGCCGACTTCAACGTACATTATAATAAATAATTAGAAATTTAAAATATAGCCCTACTATTCAAAATATTTTTAACAACGACACTTTCAGGGCCAGCAGAGAAGTTCTAATATGCAAATATCATGCTGCATTAAAATAAATGTTAAACTATGGCCAAAAGCTAGTTTTAGTGAAACTAAAACCAACTATTGTTAGCAAATATATGCGAAAATGTCAACAACAACAACACACTGTAATCTGCGCGCTACAGTGACTTTAACCTCAATTCTTTGTTAACTCAATGAAAATGCCATTTAGAATAATTTTTTTAAGTCCTCAGTTCAGCATTCAATTTCTTTTATACACGACAACATTTTTTAATACACAAACCTTTGTTGAGTCAACAAACCTTTACAATAAAAGTTTGGAAAACTGGGAAGGTTGATGCTACAAAGCTCTGTGATAAACACCCAAGGACACCACAATCAGTGTTTCTTAACTTTGCGAAAGGAGAGAAACCAATTTGACGCTGGTGGCCGAAAAGTTGTACTGCAATCATATTTACATTGAGAATGAATAGGAGAGAGTTAGTCACAGTATTAACCAGTTGGCGTCACTCTCTTGAGGTTTTATAAAACCCAATGAAGCGACGGAGCCTGTCAGCTGTTGGAGGAGTCGGAGTTCTGAATGAACGGATTGTTCCGGTTCGAGTTTCCTTCAGAAGAAACGGATCACAGATACTTCCGTTCTGACAATAAACATTCATCTTCTGTTTTCATGTCATTTACGTGTTTCTCTTCTGTTGAATGTTCTTAAATGAACATTTCAACGCCCGATATAATATTTTTTAAAGCCACAAATGCAACAAATTCGACACAGTTACAGTTTCTAAAGTACATTAGATCAAACAGAGGAATGATTAAAACATGTATAATGGCAAGACAATGTGCCAGGAACTGAAGCTGAATGTGTTTTGGAATCAAAATTCCAAGTAGATTTAGAAATACATTTAGAATGGACAAAGCATCGGACTTACTTTATAATATTAGTTTATAATTTGTGGTTAATGGGTTTTGCTCTGGAGACCGCCGCGTTTCCAGTCGATGTTGTTCGGTCCAGTCAAGCAGCTGCTGCGGGACAAAAGCTTCATACGCCTCTGTAAACCCACTGCAGAGGTCAGAAGGTCAGACATTGATCCTTCTATTGAATTCTTTAGTTAAAGACATAACAGAGCGTCTGCAGCGCAAGCAGCATTTACCTGCTTTACTCTGCTTCATTTTCATCCTCAATGTTACATGGAGCGACCGAGTTTACCACTGTTATATTTATTTATATGTATTTATCTGTTATATTGTATTTATATGTATTTTCTGTTATATTGTATTATTTATATGTATTTATCTGTTATAATGTATTATTTATATGTATTTATCTGTTAGTAATTGTATTTATAGCTTATTTATTTGTTATATTGTATTTAATTTTTTTGGTATATTACAGCAGTTACAGTGAAGTGAAGTATTGGTATTGAATTTATATATTTATTTGGTATATTGCAGGAGTACAGTGAAGTGGAAAGTTATTGTAATTTATTTTATGTGGTATATTCAGCAGTACAGTGAGTGGGAAGTATTGTATTGTATAATGTATATTTATTTGGTTATATTGCAGGAGTACAGTGAGTGGAAAAGTATTGTATTTTATTTTGTATATTTATGTGGTATCTTACAGGAGTACAGCGAGTGAAGTATTGTATTTATTTTTAATATTTATGTGGTATATTACAGGAGTACAGTGAGTGACATATTGTATTTATTTTGTATATTATTTGGTATATTACAGCAGTACAGTGAAGTGGAAGTATTGGTATTTAATTTGTTAATTAACAGGGTAAGTGAGTGGAAGTATTTATTATTTTGTATATTTATTTGTATATTACCGGAGTACAGTGAGTGGAAGTATTGTATTTATTTATGTATATTTAATTTGGTATATTACCGGAGTAACAGCGAGTGGAAGTATTTTATTTATATATAGTTTATGCGGTATCTTACTTAGTTTATTGGTTTATTTGGTAGGGACGTGCAGTTAATGAAGCAGGCCACACTCGGTTGTAGCCTTGGGCTAAATTTCCATTCCGATCTCCCCCATGCGCACTCTCAAACCACACTCTCATTCATCCTGGCCTATTGTACATGTTTTTAGTGGTAGGGGAAACCGGAGTACCCGGAGGAAACCTACGCAGACACGGGGAGAACATGCAAACTCCACACAGAAAGGCCCCGGCCTTGGTGGGAATCGAACCAGGGACCTTCTAGCTGTGAAGCACGAGCGCCCAGGAGTACAGCGAGTGGAAGTATTATTTATATATATTTATGTGGTATATTTATGCGGTATCTTACAGGAGTTACAGCGAGTGGAAGTATTGTATTTATATATATTATGTGGTATCTACAGGAGTACAGCAAGTGGAAGTATTGTATTTATATACATTTATGTGGTATCTTACAGGAGTACAGCGAGTGGAAGTATTTATATATATATATATATATATTTATGTGGTATCTTACAGGAGTACAGCGAGTGGAAGTATTTATATATATATTTATGTGGTATCTTACAGGAGTACAGCGAGTGGAAGTATTTATATATATATTTATGTGGTATATTTATGTGGTATCTTACAGGGGTACAGCAAGTGGAAGTATTCATATATATTTATGTGGTATCTTACAGGAGTACAGCGAGTGGAAGTATTTATATATATATTTATGCGGTATCTTACAGGAGTACAGCGAGTGGAAGTATTGTATTTATATATATTTATGTGGTATCTTACAGGAGTACAGCAGTGAAGTATTTTTATATATTTTGTGGTATCTTACAGGAGTACAGCGAGTGGAAGTATTTATATATATATTTATTTATATAGTGGTATCTTACAGGAGTACAGCGAGTGGAAGTATTTATATATTTATGTGGTATCTTACAGGAGTACAGCGGGGAAGTATTTATTATATATTTTATATTTATGTGGTACTACAGGGACAGCATTGGAAGTATTTATATATTTATGTGGTATCTTACAGGAGTACAGCGAGTGGAAGTATTTATATATAATTTATGTGGTATATCTGTAGTTGTATATTTAAGGGTATTACACAGTCATGAGTGGAAGTATTTATATATATATATGTGGTATCTTACAGGAGTACAGCGAGTGGAAGTATTGTATTTATATATATTTATGTGGTATCTTACAGGAGTACAGCGAGTGGAAGTATTGTATTTATTATATTTTATGTGGTATCTACAGGATACAGCGAGTGAAGTATTGTATTTATTAGTATATTTATGTGGTATCTTACAGGAGTACAGCGAGTGGAAGTATTGTATTTATATATATTTTATGTGGTATATTTTAAAATGTGGTATCTTACAGGTACAGCGAGTGGAAGTATTTATATATATATTTATGTGGTATCTTACAGGAGTACAGCGAGTGGAAGTATTGTATTTATATATATTTATGTGGTATCTTACAGGAGTACAGCGAGTGGAAGTATTTATATATATATTTATGTGGTATCTTACAGGAGTACAGCGAGTGGAAGTATTTATATATATATTTATGTGGTATCTTACAGGAGTACAGCGAGTGGAAGTATTTATATATATATATTTATATATATATTTTATGTGGTATCTTACAGGAGTACAGCGAGTGGAAGTATTGTATTTATATATATTTATGTGGTATATTTATGTGGTATCTTACAGGAGTACAGCGAGTGGAAGTATTTATATATATATTTATGTGGTATCTTACAGGAGTACAGCGAGTGGAAGTAATTATGTGTATTTAAATACTAATATGTTATGTGGTATCTTACAGGAGTACAGCGAGTGGAAGTATTGTATTTGTATATATTTATGTGGTATCTTACAGGGGTACAGCGAGTGGAAGTATTTATATATATATTTATGTGGTATCTTACAGGAGTACAGCGAGTGGAAGTATTTATATATATATATTTATATATATATTTATGTGGTATCTTACAGGAGTACAGCGAGTGGAAGTATTTATATATATATTTATGTGGTATATTTATGTGGTATCTTACAGGGTACAGCGAGTGGAAGTATTTATATATATTTATGTGGTATCTTACAGGAGTACAGCGAGTGGAAGTATTTATATATATATTTATGTGGTATCTTACAGGGGTACAGCGAGTGGAAGTATTTATATATATTTATGTGGTATCTTACAGGAGTACAGCGAGTGGAAGTATTTATATATATATATTTATATATATATTTATGTGGTATCTTACAGGAGTACAGCGAGTGGAAATATTTATATATATATATATTTATATATATATTTATGTGGTATCTTACAGGAGTACAGCGAGTGGAAGTATTTATATATATATTTATATATATATATTTATGTGGTATCTTACAGGAGTACAGTGAGTGGAAGGCTGGCAGCACAGACGTCTCCCTCCCTGGCGTTTACATCGGCCTCATGGACAGTTTAAACTCCTTCAGTAAAATCATTGTGGAATCTACAGATAAACTCAGCGCTCTGATGGAGACGGAGTTCACCAAGAGAGTCAAACAGGCCTGCGCCAACGGTGAGGATAACCCGGGCCAAAGAGGGTTAAACTGGGCCAAAGACCGGGTTAAACCAGGCCAAAGAGGGGTTAAACTGGGCCAAAGACCGGGTTAAACCAGGCCAAAGACCGGGTTAAACCGGGCCAAAGAGGGTTAAACCAGGCCAAAGAGGGTTAAACAGCAGGCCAAAGAGGGTTAAACCAGGGCTAAAGTGAGCAGCAGCTGTTCTCATCTGGATGAAGAGAAGTCACTGACCTCCAGTTCATGGATAAAATCAAAAATAGAAATATGTTTTTCTCATGACTCACCGTTACAGTGTCGAGGAGGAGGAGGAGGAGGAGGGAGAGGAGGGGAGAAGGGGGGGAGGAGGGACGGAGGAAGAGGAGGAGGAGGGGGGGAGGAGGAGGAGGAGTCTTGGTCACTCAAACGCCCGTTTTAGGCGATTCTCTTCCAGCTTCAGTCTGAAAACATCAGCGTCACTTTCCTCCGTCTCAGTTTGAACACGTGAGATAAAGGGACTAAACTTTAAACTTTAGGGCCGTTTTCATTCCTCTTTAACATCTGCACTTTAGTGGCTCCATCAGACTCTGAGTGTGAAGTGTGAGGGACCTGTCACATGTGGAGGCTCCGTGTGGAATGTGGAGCTTATAGGCCAGGACACAGACAGAAGAAAACTCTCTTATTCAGGCCCAGGACACAGACAGAAGAAACTCTCTTATTCAGGCCAGGACAAGACAGAAGAAAACTCTCTTGTTCAGGCCCAGGACACAGACAGAAGAAAAACTCTCTTATTCAGGCCCAGGACACAGAGAGAAGAAAACTCTCTTATTCAGGCCCAGGACACAGACAGAAGAAAACTCTCTTATTGGTTCCTCACGGCCTGGATCAGCACTGGCTTTAATCGTCTTTGCTGCAAACGGCTACATTTACATTGATTTGTCCTGAACAGACGACAAAAGGCCAGAAAAAAACGCTTATTTATTATTATATTTTTTATTTTTATTTTTTTAAACAATTTTTCCTTCTTTTTTCAAACGTCCTCCATTTTTTCCCTATTTTTTTTACTTATTCTTTTCTATTTTTTTCTATTTATTTATTTTCCTATTTTCACCAAATGTTTTTCTACTTTTTACAGACTTTTTGACATTTAATTTTCTGAAAACAGCAGAAACAGAGACATTAGAGACAAACCTGATATTTGCATATCTTCATATCTGTTGCCACTTCTTTAGACGGGACGATCAAAGCCGGGCTCTGTGAAGGAAACACCCTTTCACTGCAGCAGCTCTTTGTTTCCCTTTTGTCCTGGTTTAGTTCTGAGTAACTTCTCTTTAATGCAGTCAGTGACAAGTCTGCACCGAGACGACATGTCCACACACGCCTGACAGGAGAGGACAGAGGAGAGAGAGAGGAGAGAGAGAGAGGAGAGAGAGAGAGGGAGAGAGAGAGAGGAGAGAGAGAGAGGAGAGAGAGAGAGGAGAGAGAGAGAGGAGAGAGAGAGAGGAGAGAGAGAGAGGAGAGGGAGAGTAGAGAGGGAGAGTAGAGAGGGAGAGTAGAGAGGGAGAGTAGAGAGGAGAGTAGAGAGGGAGAGTAGAGAGAGCAGTTCTTTTCTAAAGTGATGTTTTCTGTGTTTCAGATACGTCAGGACGTCTAAAGACGACGGTTCGGTCGATCATCGCATTCAAACAGAACCAGCGTTTACCGGAGCCTCAGAGCCGCAAAGACCTGCTGCAGTGTGAGATTTAGGCCTCATTATATCTGTACTTTAGGCCTCATTATATCTGTACTTTAGGCCTCATTATATCTGTACTTTTAGGCCTCATTATATCTGTACTTTAGGCCTCATTATATCTGCAGTACGATATTATGGAACAACATCTCCTACACACTGTGTTCCTGACACATTTATGGACAACGCATTAATAACTAGTTTATTCCAAAACTAAACCAGATCCAAAAACCCTCTGAGCAAAACTTTAGAATAAGTGACAAAAGAAAAGCACAGATTTAAACGTGTAAAAGAACATGATCTTATATTAAACGTGTAAAGAACATTACCTTATATTAAACGTGTAAAAGAACATTACCTTATATTAACGTTAAAAGAACATTATCTTTATTAAACGTGTAAAAGAACATTATCTTCTATTAAACGTACAAAAGAACATTATCTTATATTAAACGTACAAAGAACATTATCTTATATTAAACGTGTAAAAGAACATTATCTTATATTAAACGTGTAAAAGCACATTATCTTATATTAAACGTGTAAAAGAACATTATCTTATATTAAACGTGTAAAAGAACATTACCTTATATTAAACGTGTAAAAGAACATTATCTTATATTAAACGTGTAAAAGAACATTATCTTATATTAAACGTGTAAAAGAACATTATCTTATATTAAACGTGTAAAAGAACATTACCTTATATTAAACGTGTAAAAGAACATTACCTTATATTAAACGTGTAAAAGAACATTACCTTATATTATCAATCAATCAATCAATCAATCTTTATTTATATAGCGCTTTTTCATACATTTCATGTAACACAAAGTGCTTTACAGATTTAAAAACATTCTCTCACACCCACCTCCTCCCACAAATACAAACACATGTCGCACTCACACTCTCCCCACCCACCTTCCCAGAGACACACCACACACTCAAGGTAAAACAATGGACACAATGGACATAAGGCTGAGGTAAGGCTGGGTACAGATAAACCAGGTAAGGAAACACCATCCAAGGAGCCGTCTGCATCGGGAGCAGCATCTCGGCTGCAGCCACAGGGCACCAACACAGGACGCCCGGAGGAGGCGCGGTAGAAACCACCACACCTCCATCCAGACACCCACAGGACAGCACCCCAGCAGCCACAGCCAATCCCGCTCCCGAGGCAGGGGCTCCTCCAGAGGAAACTGGAGACCATAAAAATGGTTAAAATAAGTAAAAAGTAAAGGTAAAAATAAGAATATAAGGACCACTAAAATAGGCGAGAGGTAAATACATAAAGAAAACATAAATAAATAAATAAATAAATAAATATTAATAACAATTAAATAAATAGGCCTAGCAGTTAAAAGCTAAACTAAAAAGGTGGGTCTTAAGCCTGCTTTTAAAAACATGAACGTTCTCTGCGGTCCTGAGCTCCTCCGGCAGGTCGTTCCAGAGGTGAGGGCCATAATACTGGAAAGACGCCTCGCCGTGAGTCTTTCTGTTGACTTTAGGAATAACTAGCAGACCTCTGCCGGTGGAGCGAAGGGGCCGTGAAGGTTCATAAGGTAAAAGCATTCTGAAAGATAAGAAGGACCAAGACCATTAAGACATTTAAAAACCATTAAAAGAACTTTAAAATCGATCCTGAAACACACGGGGAGCCAATGCAGCGACTCTAAAACCGGTGTAATGTGGTCCGCCTCCTGGTCTTTGGTCAGGACCAGCTGCCGCTGATTTTGTAAAGTTGTAAACCTGAGATACTCTTTTTGGGAAGACCAGAAAGGCAGGGCATTGGCAGTAGTGATACGACTGGTGATAAAAGCATGCATCAGCGTCTCCGTGTTGGCCCGAGAGAGAATGGGGCGGACTCTGGCTAATGGTTCTTTAGAATGGTAAAAACCTATCTTTGTGATATTTCTTAATGTGTGGATAAAGTCAGCTCAGAGTCAAAGATCACGCCCAGGTTCTTACCAATTCTGTGGAGGAAGGATAAAAAGACAATGACTGTAGTTTTGGGTAAAAGTTTCTCTCTCTGGGCATCAGGACCGATGACTAAAACTTCAGTTTTGTCCTGGTTAAGCTGGAGAAAGTTTCTGCCATCCAGGATTCGAGTATCCAAAAATGCAGTAAAAAGTGCGTCCCATTGGCTGGTGTCATCAGGAGACAGGAGATGTAAACTGTGTATCATAGCATAACTATGAAAGTGACTCCATGTCTTCTGATGACATCACCAAGAGGGAGCATATACAGGTAATAGCACTGGGCCTAAAATCGAACCCCTGGGCACACGCACATGTAATTTTATGGACCTTAGAGGAGCAGGTATCCACACTTACCATGAATGTCCTGTCTGTGAGGGTAGGGATAGTAAACGCATTTGTGGACGAGCACCAGAGAGGCCAATGTGTTTTAAACGAGTTAAAAAGAATAGTGTGGTCGACTGTATCAAAGGCAGCGCTCAGATCCAGTAGACCAACACTGTCACTTTTTAGAATCATAATTTAATCTAAAATGTCGTTAAAATCTTTAAAAGGGCGTCTCGGTGCTGTGGTTTTAACCCTAAAGCCAAGACTGGAATTTCTCAAGGAACGTTATGTGCATTTATTTTATTTAAAAATCACTAAGTTGGGTAAAAAAACAAGTTTTTCTAAAATTCTTTGCTTTTAAAAAAATGCGTAAGTTGGATTACCGCGTCGAAAAATTGTTTTAAAAATTCATTTAAAATCTAAATTGCTCTTCTTCAGTAAGGCCTCACCCCACGCCCCCCTTAAAAAGGGCAAGCAGGAAGACCCCAGTCTGAAGAGAGCAATTCATTCATTGGTTTAAAGGCTCGTCTTCTAAAAATTGCCATAAAAAGTTTTAAAAAACGGGTGGTTGGGAAACCGGTCTAAAAAGACATGTGGTGGGCCTCATGGAGGAGAAAACTTTATACAATCCATCTCAGACTATAACCATGAGCAAAACTGTTGCAGTGTTTCCTCTGGGAACAAATAGACAACGCAGAACGTGTAAACGTGTAAAGAACATACCTTATATTAAAACGTGTAAAAGAACATTATTTATATTAAACGTGGTAAAAGAACATTATCTTATATTAAACAGTATTGTAAAAGAACATTATCTTATATTAAATGTGGTAAAGAACATTATCTTATATTAAATGTCTGTAAAAGGAACATATCTTATATTAAACGTGTAAAAGGAAATTATCTTATATTAAAACGTACAAAAGAACATTATCTTATATTAAACGTGTAAAAGAAAATTATCTTATATTAAAATGTGTTAAAAAGAAAATTTATCTTATATTAAATGTGTAAAATACCATTACATTATATTAAACGTGTAAAAGAACATTATCATTATATTAAATGTGGTAAAAGAAACATTATTCTTATATTAAATGTGCTAAAAGAACATTATCTTATATTAACGTTGTTAAAAGAAACAAATTATCTTTATATTAAACGTTACAAAAGATGATTATTTTATATTAAACGTACAAAACATTATTTTATATTAAACGTGTAAAAGAACATTACCTTATATTAAACGTGTTAAAAAGAAACATTATCTTATATTAAACATGTACAGAACATTACTTATAAATTAAACGTGTAAAAGATTAATTATCATATGATTTAAAACGTACAAAAGAACATTATCTTATATAAACGTACAAAACAACATTATCTTATATTAAACGTACAAAACAACATTATCTTATATTAACGTACAAAACAACATATTTATATTAAAATGTAAAAAGAACATTATTCTTATACTTTAAAACGTACAAAAGGAACATTTATCTTATATTAAATGCTGTTTAAGAACTATTATCTTATATTAAACGTGTAAAGAACATTTCTGTCTATTAAACGTGTAAAAGAATATTATTCTCATATTAAACGTGTAAAGCACATTATTCATATATTAAACATGTAAAAGAAACATTATCTTATATTAAACGTACAAAAGAACATTATCTTGGTATTAAAACGTATCAATTAAGACCATTTATCTTATATTAAACGTTTTTAAAAGGACATATCTTATATTAAATGCTTACAAAAGAACATTATCTTTATATTAAAACGTAACAAAAGACATTATCTCTATATTTAAACGTGTAAAAGACATTATCTGTATATTTTAAACGTGTAAAAGAACACTTACCTTATATTAACACGGTAAAAGAACATTATCTCATTATTAAACGTGTTAAAAAGAACATTTATCTCATAATTAAACGTTGTAAAAGAACATTTTATCTCATTATTAAACGTGCTACAAAGAACATTATCTTATATTAAACGCTGTACAAGAACAATCTTTATATTAAACGTTTTGACAAGAACATATTTATAATTAAACGTGTACAAGAACATATTCTTATATTAAACGTGTACAAGCACATATCTTATATTTAACGGGTTAAAAGAACATTATTTCTTATTAAACGTGTAAAAGAATATTTATTGCATATTAAAACGTGTAAAAAGCACATTATTCTTATTATTAATGTTACATAAAGAACATTATCTTTGTATTAAACGTACAAACAAGAACATTATCTTGTATTAAAACGCTACAAAACAACATTATCTTGTTATTAAAACGTGTGTAAAAGAACATTATCTTATATTAAACGCGTAAAAGCAACATTACTCATATTAAACGTGTCAAAAGAACATTATCTTATATTTAAAACGGTGTCAAAAGAACATTATCTTATATTAAACGTGTAAAAGAACTCTCATATTAAACGTGTAAAAGAACATTTATTCTCATATTAACGTGATAAAAGAAACATCTCATTACTTAAACGTGTAAAGAACATGGTATCTCATATTAAACGTGTATAAACAAGGAACATTTATCTCAATTAAACGTGTCAAAGGAACATTATCTTATATTAAACGTCGCGTTCAAAGAACATTATCTTATTTATTAAACGTTCGTAAAAGGAACATCTCATATTAAACGTTGTAAAGAACATTATTCTCATATTAAACGTGTAAAAGAACATTATCTCATATTAACGTGTAAAAGAACATTATCTCATTATTAAACGTGTAAAAGAACATTATTCTCATATTAAAACGTGGTAAAAAGAACATTATCTCATATTAAACGTTGTCAAAGAACATTATCTTATTATAAACGTGTACAAGAACATTATTCTTATATTAAATGTTGTAAAAGATAATTATCATATATTAAAATGCTAAAGAGCATTATCTTATATTAAAACGTACAAAAGAGAAACATTATCTTATATTAAACGTTACAAAAAACAACATTATTTTATATTTAACGGTTAAAAGAACATTTAGCTTATAAATTAAACGTTACAAAAGAACATTATCTTATATTAAACGTACAAAAGAACATTATCTTTATATTAAATGTGTTTTTTTTTAAAAGAACATTATCTTATATTAAACGTACAAAATAACATTATCTATATTAAACGTACAAAAGAAATTATCTTATATTTAAACGTACAAAAGAAACATTATCTTATATTAAACGTTACAACAAGAAACATTATCTTCTATTTAAACGCATGGTAAAAGAACATTAATCTTCTATTTTAAATAATATTTAAATCTGTTCCTTCAGACGCTAAGTCGTTCTCCTTCGACCCAAAACACGGCTCATAAGTTTCCTGCGTCTGACGGAGGAAAACCGGTAAGGTGACGAAACACCAACGCCGTGGCAGCACCCTTTACGCTGAACCACCCCGAGCGGCTTCGCAGCAACTGGAGACAGGTGTGCTGGGGGCGGACAGTCTGTTGTACCTGGACCACGCTTACTACGAACTAAAAGCTGAGTTGGGAGAAGGGTTCTACCTCCGCCTCGCCTATAAGAGGGCATGAGAGGAAAGGGCAGCTGACGCGAAACAAGCTGCCTGAAAGCACCAGCGCCGCTCTAGCTAGTGAAGTACGGAGTTTTAATTACACCTGTTAACAGCGCCGCCCTGGTTGAGTAACGAGTGGTTATTACACAACTGTAACAGCGCCGCCTGCGCTTTGAGTTAAAGAGTGTTATACCACCTGTTAACAGCGCCCGCCTGGTTGAGTTTAAGGAGTGTTATTACACCTGTTCCGGCGCCGCATGGTGAGTTAAAGAGTGTTATTACACTGTACCAGCGCCGCCTGTATGAAGTTAACAAGTGTTTATTACACCATGTTACCAGCGCCGCTCTGCGTGAGTATTTGAGCTGTTATACACCTGTAACCAGGCGCCCGCCTGATGAAGTAACAAGTGTTTATTACACCTGTACCAGCGCCACCTGGTGCAGTATTTGGAGTTTATTACACCTGTTAACAGCGCCGCCTGGTGAGTAAAGAGTGTTATTAACACCTGGTAACAGCGCCGCCTGGTGAAGTAAAGAGTGTTATTACACCTGTAAACAGCCGCCGCCTGGTGCAGTAAGAGCGTTATTTACACCTTGTAACAAGCGCCGGCCTGGTGAGTAAAGAGTGTTTATTTACACCTGTTACCAGCGCCGTTCTGGTGAGTAACGAGTGTTATTACACCTGTAAAACAGCGCCGCCTGGTGAGTAAAGAGTGTTATTACACCTTGTACCAGCGCCGCCTGTGCAGTAAAGAGTGTTTATTTACACCATTTAACAGCGCCGCCTCGTGAGTAATGAGTGTTATTACACCTGTAACCAGCAACTGCCTGGCTGAGTAACGAGTGTTATTACACCTCTGTTAAACAGCAACCGCCGCCTGGTGAGTAAAGAGTGTTATTACACCTGCACCAGCGCCGACCTGGGAGTTTAAAGAGTGTTTATTACACCTGTAACAGCGCCCCGCCTCGTGCAGATTAATGAGTGTTCTTTATTACACCTGTTAAACAGACACTGCCTGGTGAAGTAATGAAGTGTTATTACACCTGTTAACAGCGCCTCCTGCGTTGAGTAAACGAGTGTTATTACACCTTGTAACAGGCGCCGCCTGGTGAGTAAAAGGAGTGATTATTTACACCTTGCACCAGCGCCGCCTGCCCGTGAAGTTAAAGAGTGCTTATACACCTGAACCAGCGCCTCCTGCGTGAGTAACGACGTGTTATATACACCTTGTTTAACAGCGCCGCCTGCGTGAGTTAACGAGTGTTATTACACCCTTGTAACAGACGCCGCCTGGTGAAGATAACGAGTGTTAATTACACCTGTAACAAGCGCCGCCTGGTGAGTAAAGAGTGTTATTACAACCTGTTAACAGCGCCGCCCCTTGAGTAACGAGTGTTTATTACACCTGCTAACCAGCGCCGCCTCCTGAGTAAGTACGAGTGGTTATATTACACCTGTACCAGCGTGCCTTTGGTGAGTAACCAGTGTTATTACACCTGGTAACAGCACCGGCCTGCGTGAGTAAAACGAGTGTTATTACACCTGAACAGGCGCCGCCTGGTAGTTAAAGAGTGTTTATTACACCTGTAACAGCGCCGCCAATCCTGGTGAGAAAGAGTGTTTATTACACCTGTACCAGCGCCGCCCTGGTGAGTAAAGAGTGTTATTACACCGTGTACCAGCGCCGCCTCGTGAAGTAACGAGTGTTATTACACCTGTACCAGCGCCGCGTCCTGTGAGTAACGAGTGTTATTACACCTGTGTACCAGCGCCGCCTGAGTGGAGTAACGCAGTGTTTATTACACCCTGTACCAGCGCGCCTGCGCTGAGTAACGATGTGTTAATTACACCTGTACCAGCGCCGCCTGGTGCAAGTAACGAAAGTGCTTATATACACCTGTAACAGCATCGCCTGGTGGAGTAACGAAGTTGTATTACACCTGTATCAGCATCGCCTGGTGAGTAACGAGCCGTTATTACACCGTGTACCAGCGCCACCTGGGCAGTAATGAGTGTTATTACACCTGTAACAGCGCCTCCTGGTAGTAACGAGTGTTATTACACCTGTAACAGCGCCGCCTGGTGAGTAAAGAGTGTTTATTACACTGCACCAGCGCCGCCTGGTGAGTAAAAGGAGTGTATTACACTTGCACCAGCGCCCTCCGGTGAGTAACGAGTGTTATTACACCTGCACCAGCGCCGCCCCCTGAGAGTAACGCAGTGTTATTACACCTGTAACAGGCGCCGGCCTCCTGAGTCAGTAACGAGTGTTATTACACCTGTACCAGGCGCTGCCTGGGTGAGTAACCAGTGTATTACACCTGTAAACAGCACCGCCTGCGTGGAGTAAACGAGAATGTTATTACACCTGTTAACAGCGCCGCCTGGTGAGTAAACGAGTTATTACACCTGTACCAGCGCCGCCGGTGGAGTAACGATGGTTATTTACACCTGGTAACATGCATCGCCCTGGTGAGTAACGAGTTGTTATTACACCTGTACCAGCACGGCCTGGTGAGTAACGAAGCGTTATTACACCTGTACCAGCGCCACCTGTGAGTAAACGAGCGTTATTACACCTGCTTACCAGCGCCACCTGGTGAGTAACGAGTGTTATTACACCTTTGTTACCAGCGCCGCCTGGTGAGTTAAAGAGTGTTATTACACCTTGTACAGCCCGGCCTGGTGAGTAAAGAGTGTTATTACACCCTGTACCAGCGCCACCTAGTGAAGTAACGAGTTGTTATTACCCTTGTACCAGCAATCAACCTGAGTGAGTAAAGAGTTGTTATTACACCTGTACCAGCGCCGCCTGTGAGTAAAGAGTGTTATTACACCTTTTAACAGCGCCGCCTGGTGAGTAAAAGATGTTACACACCTGCACCGGCGCCGCCCTGGTGAAGTAAAGAGTGTTATTACACCTGTAACAGCATCGCCTGGTGTAGTAACGAGTGTTTATTACACCTTGCTACCAGCGCCGCCTGGTGAGTAAAGGAGTGTTATCTACACCTTGTAACAAGCAGCTTGCCTGGTGAGTACTGGGAGTGTTTATTACACCTGTAACAGCGCCGCTCTGGATGAGTATTGAGTTGTTTATTACCACCTGTACCAGCGCCGCCTGGTGAGTAAAGAATGTTATTTACACCTTGTAACAGCGCCGGGCCTGGTGAGTAAAGAGTGTTTATTACACCTGTAACCAGCGCCGCGGTGAGTAAAGAGTGTTTATTACACCTGGTACAGCCCGGCCTCGTGAGAGTAACGAGTGTTATTACACCTGTAACAGCGCCAACCTGGTGGAGTAAGATGTTATACACCTGTACCAGCGCCGCCTGGTGAGTAAAGAGTGTTATTTACACCTGTAAACAGCATCGCCTGGTGAGTAACGAGTGTTATTACACTGCTAACAGCGCTTGCCTGGTGAGGAGTAACGAGTGTATTACACCTGTAACAGCGCCGTCTGGTGGAGTATGAGTGTTATTTACACCTGTAACCAGCGCCGCCTGGTGAGTAAAGAGTGTTATTACACCTGTAACAGCGCTGCCTGGTGAGTAACGAGTGTTTATTACACCTGTAACCAGCGCCGCCTGGTGTAGTATGAGTGTTATTACACCTGCTAACCAGCGCCGCCTGTGTGCGAGTATTGAGTGTTATTAACACCGTTACCATTGCGCCGCCCCTGGTGAGTAAAGAGTGTTATTACACCCTCGCTAACCAGCGCGCCGCCCGTGAGTAAAGAGTGTTATACACCTTGTACCAGCGCCGCCCGGAGTAAAAGAGTGTTTATTACACCTGTACCCAGCGCCGCCTCGTGAGTAACGAGTGTTATTTACACCTGTACCAGCGCCACCGGTGAGTAAAGAGTGTTATTACACCGTGTACCAGCTGCCACCTGGTGAGTAAAGAGTGTATTACACCGTGTAACCAGCGCCGCCTTGGTGAGTAAAGAGGTGTTATTACACCTGTTAACCAGCGCCGCCTGGTGAGTAACCAGAGCGTTATTTACACCTGTACCAGCGCCACCTGGTGAAGTAACGAGCGTATTACACCTGTACCATCGCCAACCGGTGAGTACACAGGCGTTATTACACCTGTAACAGCGCCACCTTTGGTGAGTAACGAAGTGTTATTACACCTTACCGCGCCGCCTGGTGAGTAACGAAGCTCTGTTTATTACACCTGTTACCAGCGCCGCCTTGGTGAGTAAAGAGTGTTATTACACCTGTACCAAGCGCCTCTGGTTGCAGTAAAGGAGTGTTATTACACCTGTACAGCGCCCGCCTGCGTGGAGTAAAAGAGGTGTTATTACACCTGCACCGGCGCCACCTAGGATACAAGGAGTGTTATACCACCTGCACCGCGCCACCTAGTTGAGTAAAGAGTGTTATTACACCTGCACCGGCGCCGCCTAGTGAGTAAAGAGTGTATTACACCTGTTACAGCGCCGCCTGGTGAGGTAAAAGAGTGTTATTACACCCTGTAACAGCGCCGTATTCTGCGTGGAGTAACGAGTGTTATTACACCTGTACCAGCGCCGCCTAGTGAGTTAAAGAGTGTTATTACACCTGTAACACGCTGCCTGGTGAGGTAACGAGTGTTATTACAACCTGTAACAGCGCCGCCTGGTGAAGTAACGAGTGTATTTACACCTGTATACCAGCGCCGCCTTTAGTGAGTAAAAGAGTGTTATTACACCTTGTTACCAGCGCCGCCATAGTGAGTACAAGAGTTGTTATTCACCACATGTACCAGCGCCACCCTAGTGAGTAAAGAGTGTTATTACACCATGCACCGGCCGCCGCCTAGTGAGTAAAGAGGTTTATACACCTGTAACAGGGCCGCCTGGTGAGTAACGAGTGTTATTACACCTTGTACCAGCGTCGCCTTAGTGAGTAAAGAGTTGTATATTACCAACCTTGTAACAGCGCCCCTAGTGAGTAACGAGTGTTATTTACACCTGTACAGCGCCGCCTAGTGAGTAAAGAGTGTTATTACACCTGTAACAGCGCCGCCTGGTGAGTAAAGAGTGTTATTACACCTGTACAGCGCCACCTAGTGAGTAACGAGTGTTATTACACCTGTAACAGCATCACCTGGTGAGTAAAGAGTGTTATTACACCTGTACCAGCGCCGCCTAGTGAGTAAAGAGTGTTATTACACCTGCACCGGCGCCGCCTAGGTGAGTAAAGAGTGTTATTACACCTGTAACAGCGCCGCCTGGTGAGTAACGAGTGTTATTACACCTGTAACAGCGCCGCCTGGTGAGTAAAGAGTGTTATTACACCTGTAACAGCGCCGCCTGGTGAGTAAAGAGTGTTTTACACCTGAACAGCGCCGCCTGGTGAGTAAAGAGTGTTATTACACCTGTAAACAGCGCCCGTCTGGTGAGTAACGAGTGTTATTACACCTGTACCAGCGCCGCCTAGTTGAGTAAAGAGTGTTATTACACCTGCACCAGCGCCACTAGTGAGTAAAGAGTGTTATTACACCTGCACCGGCGCCGCCTAGTGAGTAAAGAGTGTTATTACACCTGCACCAGCGCCACCTAGTGAGTAAAGAGTGTTATTACACCTGCACCGGCGCCGCCTAGTGAGTTAAAGAGTTTATTACACCTGTAACAGCGCCGCCTGGTGAAGTAACGAGTGTTATTACACCTGTACCAGCGCCGCCTAGTGGAGTAAAGAGTGTTATTACACCTGTAACAGCGCCGCCTGGTGAGTAACGAGTGTTATTACACCTGCTACCAGCGCCGCCTAGTGAGTAAAGAGTGTTATTACACCTGCACCAGCGCCCCTAGTGAGTAAAGAGTGTATTACACCTGCACCGGCGCCGCCTAGTGAGTAAAGAGTGTTATTACACCTGACCAGCGCCGCCTAGTGGAGTAAAAGAGTGTTATTACACCTGCACCAGCGCCGCCTGGTGAGTAACGAGTGTTATACACCTGTACCAGCGCCGCCTAGTGAGTAAGAGTGTTATTACACCTGCACCAGCGCCGCCTGGTGAGTAACGAGTGTTATTACACCTGTAACAGCGCCGTCTGGTGAGTAACGAGTGTTATTACACCTGTACCAGCGCCACCTAGTGAGTAACGAGTGTTATTACACCTGTAACAGCCACTGCCTGGTGAGTAACGAGTGTTATTACACCTGTAACCAGCGCCGTTTTGGTGAGTAACGAGTGTTATATTACACCTGTACCAGCGCCACCTAGTGAGTAACGGAGTGTTATTACACCTGTAAACAGCGCCGCCTCGTGAGTAACGAGTGTTATTACACCTGTACCAGCGCCGCCTCGTGGAGTAACGAGTGTTATTACACCTGTACCAGCGCCGCCTAGTGAGTAAAGAGTGTTATTACACCTGTAACAGCGCCGCCTCGTGAGTAACGAGTGTTATTACACATTTAGCTCAGATGCCCTCCCAGCCTTGTGAGTAAGCGCTGAAATAATGCTCCTCAGGTGTCCTCAGTGGTGAAGCGGCTCTGACCCTGTGCTTCATGTCTCTCCTCAGGTGTCCTCAGTGGCTCTGACCCTGTGCCTCATGTCTCTCCTCAGGTGTCTGCAGTGGTGAAGTGGCTCTGACCCTGTGCCTCATGTCTCTCCTCAGGTGTCCTCAGTGGCTCTGACCCTGTGCCTCATGTCCTCCTCAGGTGTCCTCAGTGGCTCTGACCCTGTGCCTCATGTCTCTCCTCAGGTTCGCAGTGGTGAAGTGGCTCTGACCCTGTGCCTCATGTCTCTCCTCAGGTGTCTGCAGTGGTGAAGTGGCTATGACCCTGTGCCTCATGTCTCTCCTCAGGTGTCTGCAGTGGTGAAGTGGCTCGACCCTGTGCCTCTGTCTCTCCTCAGGTGTCTGCAGGTGAAGTGGCTATGACCCTGTGCCTCATGTCTCTCCTCAGGTGTCCTCAGCGGCTCTGACCCTGTGCCTCATGTCTCTCCTCAGGTGTCTGCAGTAGTGAAAGTGGCTCTGACCCTGTGCCTCATGTCTCTCCTCAGGTGTCTGCAGTGGTGAAGCGGCTCTGACCCTGTGCCTCATGTCTCTCCTCAGGTGTCTGCAGTGGTGAAGTGGCTCTGACCCTGTGCCTCATGTCTCTCCTCAGGTGTCTGCAGTGGTGAAGTGGCTCTGACCCTGGCCTCATGTCTCTCCTCAGGTGTCTGCAGTGGAACGGGAAGTCGTCTCCGCGTGCACAGTGACTTGGAGACGCAGCTAAGCCCCGCCCCCTCGGCCCCGTTTTCGCGGCTGGGCGTGTACGTGGACCACAGTGGGGGCGGCTGTGTTTCTACGGGCTGCGGGCCGGCGGGGGCGGCCGACGGGGGCGAGGCGGGGCTGAGGGCGGGGCCGAGCTGACGCTGCTGCACGAGTTCAGGGCGGAGTTCCGGGAGCCGTTGTATCCCGCCTTCTGGCTGCCCAAGAAGGAGAACGCTATGACGCTGGTGCCGCCCGGCGAGCCCCTGCAGAGCCGCGCCTCCTCACCACCCACCACGCCCCCAAGCTCCGCCTCCAACCCCACCTCTCCTCCAAACACCCCCCCGACCAACAGGAATAATAATGACGCCAAAACGACTCCGGCTGAGACGACGGCGAATGTTACTACTGTTACTAAATTTACTGTTACTACTGTTAATATTAATAATAATAATACTACGACTACTGTTGAAAGTACTACTGCTAAAAGTACTACTGATAAAAGTACGACTGTTAAAAGTACGACTGTTAAAAGTACTACTGCTAAAAGTACGGATAACACAGCAGATAAAGAAACAAGCAAACAGGGCGTGGCCAGTGCTGTGACTGAGGGAAGCAGCAAAGAGTGAGTTTAGTTAAGGCGAGACGCTGCAGGGAAACATGTTAATGAACACACGGGACTCATGCATGTAAACGCGCCACACTCTCATTCATCCAGGCCTATTGTATATGTTTTTGTGGAAATTTACACAGACACAGGGAGAACATGCAAACTCCACAGAAAGGCCCCGTCCAGGTGGGAATCAAACCCAGGACCGTCTAGCTGTGAAGCTCTAACCGCTGTGCCACCGTGCTGCATATCAGTGTGACGCGCTCGCTGTAGATTACTGACGTAAATAACGTGTGAAAGGCCTTTAAAGTGTTGAGTCTCATGGAGCGACTAAAGTGTTAAAGAGTGGAATGAAAACGGCCCTAAAGTTCAGTTCCTTTTGCTCTGCCTGATCCTCCTAAGCAGGAAAGGCCATAGACCATAGATCATTGACCCTAGGTCATAGGTCATAGACCATGACCATTGACCATTGACCATAGGTCATAGATCATAGACCTAGATCATAGACCATAGTGTCATAGGTCATGACTAGACATAGATCATATCATAGGTCATAGACCATAGATCATTGACCATAGACCATAGGTCATAGATATCATAGATCATAGATCATAGGTCATAGACCATAGATCATTGACCATAGGACCATAGGTCATAGACCATAGGTCATAGACCATAGACCATTGACCATAGACCATAGACCATAGACCATAGACCATAGACCATAGGTCATAGACCATAGGTCATAGACCATAGACCATAGACCAAAGATCATAGATCATTGACCATAGACCATAGACCTTAGACCATAGCTCAAGATCAAAGATCATAGATCATAGATCATTGGATCATTGACCATAGTTCATAGCTCATAGATCATAGGTCATAGACCATAGATAATTGACCATAGGTCATAGATCATTGACCATAGGTCATAGACCATTGACCATTGACCATAGGTCATAGATCATAGATCATAGGTCATAGACCATAGATCATAGATCATAGGTCATAGACCATAGATCATTGACCATAGACCATAGATCATAGACCATAGACCATAGATCATAGATCAAAGATCAAAGATCAAAGATCATAGCTCATAGATCATGTAGCATCCGTCTCATGACCCTGATCGTGTTGCTATGCGACGACCCCAAAACTAACATATCCGCCAATAGGATGACCCAGTGTCAAGTTTGGCTCAGTCAAACCAAAACTGGTTCATGGTTGCTAGGCAACCAACATTAAGTCGGCCATTTTGCTAAGTTGAGTGACCTTTGCATTTGATCAAACTCGTCCTCGGGCGCTGAACGCAGCGACATCATCTACACAAGTGTTAAAAGTGTAATTGGAAAATGAAGTTTGTCATATGGCGGCCATTAGTCTGGGAGTAAATTAAACAAGAGAAAGACGTAGGGGGCGACAGCGTGCAGCAACAGGCAAACACGAGGGCCTTTCAAACCCCTTGCAGCTTTAATTATCATTATTATTATTCCACTCTTTAATATATCTTATCATTATATTTCCTTTTCCTCTGCAGCGTCTCGCCTTCAGATTTAAAGAGTTTACGTGAGAGTTCTAACGAAACCAAAAGTGAAAAACTACTGAACACATGAGTGACTGGAGTCAAACCTGAGGTCATCGGAGCAAATCTAAAATAAAACACAAACATGTTTGTCTTGCTTTTGCCTTTTGTCTGGTGTAAAAGTTCATTCCTCACATTATAAATGGAAGTCACTTATTAAGCGGTGATTTAGTGCAATGATGACGGATAATATAACGTCAGATCTGGGGATTTTCTTAGTAATAATATTTGACTAGTGTTACTGAATATGCTGTGAGTGTCCTCCAGGGGGCGCTGCCTCTGCCCAGCCTGGTTTTTGGTCGGTTTCAACTTTTTCTTGTGTTGTTGCTGGATTTCCTTGTTCTCAGGAGAGTTTTACATTTAAACACTGTGCCAAATGAATCATGTTTACATGTTATACATGGGTTTCTTTTTCCAGGTCAAATGTAAATAAATATATAAGAAATACTTGTATACGTTACTGTGACGACAAACTGTTACTGAAATAAAACACATGCAGACAAGTTTTGGGTCTACGTTGATTTTCTGTGTCGTCCAGGATTTAACAACATTTGGAACGTTTTTTTTTACAAACTTTATTTATGTCGCACTTTTCATACATTTGTTTACACTTACAACATCTTCAAATGAAAACTAAGAAAATATGTATAAATGTGTTTTCCCCTAATTCTTTATTTTATTTTGTTTGCTCATATGTAGCCTGTGTAAAATGAACAGCAAACATGTGATATCTCTCTAAATGTGGCAGTGTTTTGTTAATAAAACAGAAAGATGTTCCCATAGAGCGTAAAACTGACCAGACTTTAAACATTTCCCACGGATGTTTCTGTTCACTTTCTCCTTCAGATTTGACTATTTGATGTGTTTATTATTAACATTTAAAACAGGGGTAAGTTTGCTCGACCGTTAAACCAAACCAGTCTGGTATCGATACTGGTTAAAGTATCGAAAGCAGGAGCTGAAATAAAAGAATTAAATAGAGTTTTGATGCTGTTGGTGGAGGAACAGCAGCTCAAATACAATGATTCTTTTCCCCTATTTTTTTTTTTTTTTTTTTTCGTCCATATTTGCCCAATTTTCCAAATTTCTTCCACTATTTATTTCTTGTTTCCCATTACTTACCCTCACTTTTTCCAATTTTTGTATTACTAAATTCTACCTATTGCCCCTCATTCCTTGATATTTGAGATGAACCTGATATTGTAGAAGTGCAGACACATTATTGCTCTGTTTTCTGGCTCTAGACACATATTTATAGTTTAGTTTATTTAAGCAATTCCAAGTTTCGAGTCTTAGACAAAGAAGAAAAACACAATAATGCCCAAAGAGTCGGCTGAAGCAAACGATGCTTATTTATGCCTAACCCGTCCAACTTAAACTTCACAGCTGCCACTCATTATAAGATATACATAACCATAATCAACACATAATTTAGGATATCCATCCATAACATTAATCAAACATTGGAAATCAGTTTACATAAAGTTTACAAGGATACTGTCTTACAACACATTGTACTGTATATTCTTAAACAGCAGTATCAGAGGGTTATCACTGCCCTCTGATACTGCCCCACATAGTACCATCATTACCATATTTATATACATACATGCATATATAAACACATAGTTCTCTTCTTGTTTGTCTTGTATGAGTACATTGCAATATGTCCTGATCTATGCATTAAAAGAAGCAAGGTTTGGTAGGCTGTTGCCAGAAGTATTGTATGGAAAAAAAAACAGAATGTTCCCCAACCTTGTGATCTATGATGGGGGTTCTGTTTGTAAAAAACTGACTGTTTTTCACACATGTTTAGGCTCTAACAGGCATTGATCTCAGATGCAATAATATCATCTTCAAAATCCTTCCAAACATCCTGAGGGCCCAGGTTTGTGCTGGACGGCCGGATTTGGCCCTCGGGCCTGACGTTGCTGACGCCTGCTTTAAAACATAAACATGACGCTGATAACAAGAAGGCTTGGATTAAAATATAATAATGATAATAATCACATGACTAAACAAAAACAATCAAATAATCCACGTCTGAAGCTGTGACGTAATCCCCAAACCCGGAAGTCGCCGTCATCACAGCCTTCATCATGTTAACGAGCGTAAGTGTCTTAAATCCTCTTATTTCAGACTTTTTCTTTAGTGTTCGGGGATAATACGTGATGATACTGATGTCAGAATGTGTGTCTTTAAGTGTCACTCAGTTTGTGTGTCTCTAATCCAGTAAAATACACGTTTTAAAGGCGCTGTTTACGTGGCGCTATGCTAATGCTATGCTAACTCTCGGATTTCTTTGACTTTTCGTTTCTAAAATGACTTTAGTTCATTGTTTCTTTGAAACAGATGAAGTTTAGACTTGGGCCGAGCCTTGAGCAGCTCTGACTGTGTCTGAGCCCGAGGTTTTAGTGAAAAGATAAAGAGCAGAAATGTTGGTGAAAGACCGAGCTGGAAAGGCTTTAGCTGTAAAGGTTTCTATGTTTGTTTCAAGTTATAGCGCTGGTAAAACATGTACAATATTTAGATTAAAGATCAGTACAGTCAGGACAGTGAGAGGATGTGATAAATATATGTGGAGTTTGACCAAATCAAACAGTTTGAGCAGTTTTTCTATCGAGATAATAGAAAAGAACAAACCTCCCGGAGACACTTAATAATAATACATTTTTTTTATTTGAAAGCGCTTTTCAGAACACCCAAGGACACTGTACAATGGCAAGGCAAGTTTATTTGTAGAGCACAATTCATACACAAGGCAATTCAAAGTGCTTCACAGTTGCAGAAAATTACAAGAAAACAGATTAAATCAATAAAACATCAACATAAAGTTAATCAATGACAGTAAAAGGCAAGAGTGCAGATAAAATACTTTCAGTTTTCATATGCACGGGTAAAAAGAGCTGTTTTCAGCCTGGATTTGAACATTGTCAGAGTTGAGGCCTGTCTCACATCCTCATGAAGACTGTTCCAGATTTTAGCTGCATGAAACTGAAACGCAGCCTCACCGTGTTTATTATTGACTCTGGGAACCACCAGGAGACCCCTCCCTGAAGTTCTCAGGGCCCGAGATGGTTCATACGGCTCTAACATGTCAGAGATGGACTTTGGTGGCTAAACCATGAAAAGACTTGTAACAAGCAGAGCTGTTTAAATTCTATTCTCTGAGTGACAGGAAGCCAGTGCAGAGACCGAGCACTGGACTAATGTGGTGGTATTTCCTGGTTCTTGTCAGGACTCGAGCAGCAGCGTTCTGGATGTTCTGCAGCTCTAACAGCTGGTTTAGAAAGGCCAGTGAGCAGCCGTTACAGTAGTCTAACCTCTGGAGACAAATGCATGGATGAGTCTCTCTAAGTCTGGTTTTGACACTATTCCTCTGATCTTAATGTTCTTCAGATGGTAAAAAGCTGATGATGTTATTGCTTTGATGTGGCTGTTTAAGTTCAGGTCTGAGTCCATGATTACCCTAGATTCTAACCTGATGTTTGGTTTCAGAGCGAGAGACTCAAGGTGACTGATAACACTTTGTCTTTGTGTCTGTGGACAAAGACAATGATCTCAGTTTTGTCTGAGTTTAGTTGGAGAAAGTTGTTTTGCATCCACAAACTGATCTGTTCGATGCAGTGACAGAGAGTATCTACAGACCCACCTGTATCAGTGACAGAGAGATCTACAGGCCCATGTTCACCGATCATGACAGAGGTACTACAGGCCCATGTTCACCTGTATCAGTGACAGAGAGTATCTACAGACTCACCTGTATCAGTGACAGAGAGTATCTACAGACTCACCTGTATCAGTGACAGAGAGTATCTACAGACTCACCTGTATCAGTGACAGAGAGTATCTACAGACTCACCTGTATCAGTGACAGAGAGTATCTACAGGCCCATGTTCACCTGTATCAGTGACAGAGAGTATCTACAGGCCCATGTTCACCTGTATCAGTGACAGAGAGTATCTACAGGCCCATGTTCACCTGTATCAGTGACAGAGAGTATCTACAGGCCCAGTTCACCCCAATGACACATTAAAAACATTAAAAACAAGAGCGACAGAATAAAACAGAGTACAATATTGAGAGGGTGCGCACGTAACTAGGTGTTGTAGGACTGTCTGAACAGGGGAGTTTTGAGTCTGGATTTGAAGAGTGGCAGGGAGTCTATGTTACGGAGGTCGGAGGGGAGAGAGTTCCAGAGCTGGGGAGCAGAGCGACTGAATGCTCTGTGCCCCATGGTGACGAGTTTGGCCGGTGGAACGGAGAGTTTGAGAGTGGAGGAGGAGCGGAGAGGGATGTGGAGGAGGTCAGATATGTACGGAGGGGCCAGGTTATGAAGTGCTTTGAATGTGATGAGGAGGATTTGAAGTTGAGTCTATGTTTATGGGAAGCCAGTGAGTTGTTGTAGGACAGGGGTGATGTGGTGAGAGGTAGGGGTCCGTGTGATGATTCGTGCTGCAGCGTTTGAAGGAGCTGCAGTTTCTGGAGGGATTTGTTGGGAAGACGAACAGAAGTGAGTTGCAGTAATCAATGCGGGAGGTAACGAGGGCTGTGGACGAGGATGGCAGTGGTGTGGGGGAGAGAGAGGGGCGGAGACGGGAGATGTTACGTAGGTGGAAATATGCAGACCGGGAGATGCTATGATGTGAGACTGGAAGGAGAGTGTACTGTGGGTTATGCCAATGGAACAAGGAGAGTGGACTGAGAAATGGTGTCAAAAGCTGCGGTGAGGTCAAGGAGGATAAGGATGGAAACAACCGGAGTCAGAAGCTATGAGGAGGTCGTTAGTGATTTTGAGCTGTTTCAGTGCTGTGAAGGGGACGGAACCAGATTGAAACTTCTCGTAGATATTGTTTGTGATGAGATGGTTATGGAGTTGAGCCGGCGACAGATTTTTCGAGTATTTGGAGACGAAGGGAAGGTTTGAAATGGGACGGAGGTTGTCAAAGTTGGTGGGATCCAAACCGGGCTTTTTCAGGATTGGTGTGACTGTGGCGGATTTGAGTGAGGGAGGGACAGTACCAGAGATAAGAGATGAGTGGATATATTGGTGATAAAGGGAGCAAGTGAAGGAAGGCCGGATTTAACAAGAGCTGTAGGGAGGGGTCAAGCGGGCAGGTTGAGGGTTTGGATTTGAGGATGAAATCGGAAATGACTTGAACGGAGGGGAGGATGAAGCTGGAGAATGTAGTTGTAAGAGATGAGTGGGGGGGGGAGTCTACTCCAGAGACTGCAGCTCCACATGTGATCAGGTGTAAATAATAAGGATTTAATACAAACAACTTTATATAAACTAACAATAAAAGTCCAGTCAGTTTCTTGACTTGATGATCTCATGATGTTAACACTTTTATGAATCTGCTGCTCAGAAATGACACAATAAACCATTAACTCACTAACTTTGATTCATAATTACTTATTATTAGTTTGTGATTTTAACCTCTTAAACCTCCGCCTGAGCTGAGCACGTTTCGTCCAGTTTGGTTTTACTCAAATCTAAAAGCTTCTTGAACAAAGCGACAAAACGTTGCCTGACCTGCCTAACGACATCATAGATATTTCAAAGACATAATAATAATAGTCTGGGAGACAAGATCGCAACAATAACAATATACCGGTGGGCGGATTAACAGACGGCATCAACCAATTAGAGCAACGCTGGATACGTCTCAGTAACAAGCGGCAGAAAGTCTTTCCAAAAACGCTTCAAAACGCCGTTTCTGCTCCGGTTTCATGGATCTATATTTCCAAATGATTTAAAACAGACGAAAGAGCCGCCATCTTGAATGTTTTGGAAAGCTCGTCTGATTGGACCGATGTGGGTAAATTGAGAAATGATTGGCTGCGAGGGCGTCTGCCAGGTAAACAAAAAACAAGGAACAAAAACGAGGATGAAAACACGATTAAAAAGGGATGAAAAAGCAAAAAACAAGACAAAATTGGCGACAAAAAAAAAAATCGCGGACCAGTTTTGTAGGTCTTAGCTTCAAATGACCATATACTCTGGCCTGTAGGCTGTAAAACTGGGTAAACTGGAAGAAAAATTGTGTCGGTTAAAGCTGGAGGTTAGAGGTTTAAATTGTCTTTGTAATGGCTTCGTTTAGTTTAGTTTAGTTTAGTTTATTATATTTCGTTGAGCAGTTAACCTGCTCAAAGGAGTGGGCATGAAGCCAAAGGCTTTATAAGCGCGCCACCCCAAAATAAAATAATTACATTACATTTAATATTTACAAGCTTAGCAGATTCATAAACAAAGGAAACATCTAGGCCAACAGTAACAATAAAAATAATGAGAATAAAATAAAAACAACAGCAAAATAAAGAACAAAGAATGTGCGTACTATTTATTGTTATAAAAGTTCATTAATACAGATTCTACTCTGAGATTCTTGCTACTTCCCATTGTCCGATTTACCATTCTTAATATAAATATTAATTGGGTTATTATCATTTATTTATATTTGTTTAATTGAGTTATACTGTGAAGTATGATGAGCCCTGATAATGAGGTGCATTAAAAAGCCAGAGGTGTAGAACGGGCCAGTTGCGAAGAGGGGCAGTAACTCCCCCTCAACAAACCCCCACCCAGGCTGCCCTAAACAGACTGATTTTGTAGATGATGTGCCTGACTGCTGAGTGGTGCATTACAAAGACAAGGTTTTGAGCCGTTGGGAGGGTCCCTCTCAACAGATATCATAACTTGCCTTACCCTAATTCTCCAATTTGGTAAATTTGAGCAACTAGAATTGAACAAACCGTTCCAAGCACAACACTCTTCCTGAATATATAGAGGATAACACACATAATTGATCCTACTGCGCCTCCTATTGGCAACACACTTTCTTGTTCCTCTGTATATTTCAAAAGTCTTTTGTGTTTCATTTATATCAAACCTCTTTACAAACATTTCCATTCATTCTAACTTTATGGTAATTAGTTTTAGTTTGGCCCGAAAATCTCAGATATAAAAATCCCTTTTTGCTTTCTCACAGAGAGAAAAAAGAGAAAAGTCTTTTTAAAAAGGCCTCAGAGACAGAACGCTCGTTTTATCTCCTTCAACAGCTTTCTAACCCCGAAAACAGACTCAAACTCCTGAGATTAAAAAACCTCTTTGTTCACAGCGAGTCCTGGTTCAAGATGAGAGGGAAAATATCGGCCGATATACTCGGATCGGACTCAACACATCCTGAGCAGACGGGCTCTAAAACCTTATATGAAGTAAACTAATAAACATAAAACCAGAGTGGGCTGATCGTCGGTTCAGACGACAGAGGGCAAATACATCCTTTCTTAACTTAAATAATGAACAAGTGTCTTGGGAAAAGCGGCGGTTTCTGTCTCTGAGGAAAGCATCACAGACAGAAATCTCTACACTTATGATTCTGAAGTTTAACGTGTGAACTGTTCTTTCCAGGACAATAACGGACGAGACGTGTTCTTCTGTTCGACGCAGAGGAGGATTCTGGAAACGGATTGCAGAAAGGCCGAGTGGAAGTGAGTCTTGTAGCTCTCATCCTCTGTGGTTTCTCCTGTGGTATCCTCCTTCCTGTCTCTGACCTGTGTTTCCTCCTTGGTCTTCTGACCTGTGGTTCCTCCTGTCTGCTGACCTGTGGTTCCATCCTGTCTCTTGACCTGTGGTTCCTCCTGTGGTTCCTTCCTGTCTCTGACCTGTGTTCCTCCTGTGAGTTCCTCCTGTC
The DNA here is from genome assembly GCA_007210695.1 of Neogobius melanostomus. Taxonomy (NCBI): domain Eukaryota; kingdom Metazoa; phylum Chordata; class Actinopteri; order Gobiiformes; family Gobiidae; genus Neogobius; species Neogobius melanostomus. The sequence continues at coordinate 54,808 of VHKM01000999.1, forward strand.
CTTCTGACCTGTTGTTTCCGCCTGTCTCTTTTACCTGTGTTCTGCCTGGTGTATCCTCCCCTGTCTTGACCTTTAGCTCCTCCTGTGGCTCCTCCTGTACTTCCTCCTGTAGCTCCTCCTGTACGCGCCCCCTGTGGTTCCCAACCTGGTGGGCTCCTCCTGTAGCATCCTCCTGTGCATCCTACTGGGGTTTCCTCCTGTTGGTTCCTCTCCTGTCTCTTGACCTGGTGGTTCCTCCTGGTCTCTGCACCTGTGGTTCCTGCCTGTTGTCCTTCCTCCGTCTTCTGATCCCGTGGTTCCTCGGCTCGACCTGTGTGGTTTCCTCCTGTGGTTCCTCTGTCATGGACCTGTGGTTCCTGCCTGTGGTTCCTCCTGTCTCTGACCTGTGGTTCCTCCGGTCTCTGACACTGTGGTTCCTCCTGTGGTTCCTCCTGTCTCTGACCTGCTGGTTCTCCATGTCTCTGACCTGTCGGTTCCTCCTGCTTGGTTCCGGTCCTCCTTTGTCTCTGACCTGTGGTTCCTCCCTGTCTCTTGACCTGTGGTTCCTCCTGTCTCTGACACTGTGGGTTCCTCCTGTTGTTACCTGTGGTTCCTCCTGGTGTTTCCTCCTGTCTCTGACCTGTGGTTCCTCCTCCTTGTTCTGACCTGTGGTTCTCCTTAGTGTTTCCTCACTATCTTCTGACCTGTGGTTTTCCTCGTGTTCCTCCTGTCTTGACCTGTGTTCCTCCTGTTGGTTCTCCCTCTGTCTCTGACCTGTGGTTCCTCACTCGTCTCTGACCCTGTGTTTCTCCTGTCTTGACTGCTGGCTTCCTCATGTGTTTCTCCTGTCTCTGATGTGGTTCCTCCTGTAATTCTTCTGGACCTTGTTCTTCCTGTGTTACCTCCCGCAGACACCCGGCTGGCGCTGTGCTTCCTTGCTGCTTTCCGGTGTCGCTCTGCTGTGTATCTGTTCTTGTGAGCATCTCGGGGCGCCCAGTTCCATTCCTCCATGGTCTGCATCACTTGCCTGCTGCTTGACCGACTTTCATGGACCGTCAAGGTACGTGGCTTCCCCGCGGTCTCTAACGCATGCAAACAGAACCCCCCCGACAACAAGGACCCCCCCCTCGACAACAAAGGGGGGGGGGTATGAAGGAAAGGGCTCCTCTTTTAGTGTCTGTTTCCTGAACCTGCTCCTCAGACCCTCCAGAGCTGATGGGTGCAGGGGCTGGTTCTCATACGCTGGCATGTAAACGCCAAACTTCTGATTATTATCAACTAGAAAATCCACCATCTTCTCCACCATTGTCCGTTTGCCGGGTTCTGGGCAGCTGCTGGAGCTTTTGCACCAGCCCCTATAGCGCCCCTGCAGTGGTGGGTCCACAGAAGGCACGCCTTCATGGTCTAACGGGCCTGTTGGTCTCATATAAGGGCTTCTTCAACCGCCTCTTTGTCTGACCCGTCACCTAGGACCTGTTTTTCGCCCTGGGAGGACACCTTACCAGGGCACCAAGCCCGACAACAGAGCTCCAGGATCATTCAGCTCAATTCCTCCACCACGTTAAGGTGGAGCTCCAGGATCATTCAGCTCAAACCTCCACCACGTTTAAGTGGAGCTCCAGGATCATTTCAGGTCAAACCCTTCCACCACGAGTTAAGGGTGGAGGCTCCAGGATCATTCAGTCAAACCTCTCACCCATTAAGTGGAGGTCAGGATGCATTCAGGTCAAACCCTCCACCAGTTAAGGTAGGAAGCTCCAGATCATTTCAGGTCAACACCCTCCCACCACGTTAAGTGGCAGGCTCCAGGAGGAGAGAAATAATGAAATGAACAATAATCCTCGTATCTCTGTTTCAGACATCAGTGGGCGCTGCTGGTTGGGCTGCACTGGGTGGAAACCAGGTCGACGACGGACGGACAGAACAGATGGGTTCTTTGGGTCCAGGAAGGTCAGATTACCAACCAGACTCGAACCCAGAACTGAACCAGACGAACCAGACTGAACCAGACTGGAACCCAGACTGAACCAGACTGATACCAGACTGAACCAGAACTGAACCCAGCTGAACCGCAGACTGACCCAGACTGAACCAGACTAAATAGTTGAACTCTGTTTCAGGTGCGCGCGGTTGAAGTTCGGACTCAGAGGCTCGGCTCTTTGCTACATTTGGTTGATCGTCCTGTGATCTGTCCTCCTGTGCCTTCACCTGCCTCAATCTACTTCAGATCAGTGGCCTCGTGAGTCTGTGACCTCATATGCGATACCCTTATAGGTACCCCACTATACCCCACACTGTGTGACACCATCTGCTACCCTTAGTACCCCACTTAACCCCACACGTGGTGACCTCAATCTGACATACCCTTATAGTACCCCACTATACCCCACACTGATGTGACACCAATCTGCATACCCTATAGTACCCCACTATACCCCCACACCGTGTTGGACTCATCTGCATACCCTATAAAAAAAGTACTCCCACCTTATACCCGCACACTGTGGACACCATCTGCATACTCCTATAGTACCCCCCACGCTGTCGTGGACACGATCTGCATACCCTATAGGTACCCCACTATACCCCACACTGTGACCTCATCTTGCATACCCTATGTACCCCACTATACCCCACAATGGTGAACACCATCGTGTGTGTGTAGTACCCCACTATTACCCCATCACTGTGACACCATTCTGCATTACCCTTATGTACCCCCTTCTACCCCACACTTGTGACACCCATCGCATACCCTATAGTACCCCACACTGTGGACACCATCTGCATACCCTATAACCCACTATTACCCCCACCACTGTGAAAACCATTCTGCAATACCCTAATAGTACCCACTATACCCCACACTGTGAGAACCATCTGCATAACCTTAGCTACCCACCACTGTGAACGAACCATCTGCAACCCTATAGTACCCCACACTGTGGACACCATCTGCCACTTAACCCTATAGTACCCCACCACTGTGACACCATCTTGCATACCCTTATAGTACCCCACACTGTGAACACCATCTGCATACCATATAGTAACCCCACACTGGTGACCCATCCTGCCATACCCTTATAGTACCCCACACTGTTGACACCCATTCTGCCATACCCTATAGTACCCACGTATACCGCCACACTGATGGAACCTCTGCATACCCTATAGTACCCCCACTAATCCCACATGTGACACATCTGCATACCCATATAGTACCCCACTATATCCCACACTGATGACACCATCTGCATACCTATAGTACCCCACTATAACCCCCACACTGTGAGACACCATCTGCATAGCCCTATGTTACCCCACTTATACCCCACACTGTGGGGACCCATCTGCATACACCTATATACCCCACTACTACCCCCACACTTGTGACACATGGCATAACCTATAGTACCCCACTATACCCCAACTGCTGACACCATGCTGCATAACCTATAGTACCCCACTATACCCCACACTGGTGACACCATTCTGCATTACCCATAGTACCCCATATACCCCACACTGTGTGACACCATCTGCTACCTATAGTACCCCACACACCCCACCTGTGACTACATCTGCATAAACTCATATAGTACCCCACTTACACCCCACACTGTGACACCAATCTGACATTCCATATAGTCACCCCACTACACCCCACACTGTGACACCATCTTGCATACGCTATAGTACCCCCACTCTACCACCCCCACACTGCTTGTGACACCATCTGCCCCTAACCCTATAGTACCCCACTATACCCCACACTGTGACCTCATCGCCAACCCTTATTTACACCCACATATACCCCAACTGTGACCACATTCTGCATACCCATATATACCCCACTACCACCCCACACTGTGTGACACCATCTGCATACCGCTATAGTAACCCCACTATACCCCACCTGTGACTCATCATGCATACCCTATATACCCCACTATTCACCCCACACTGTGGACACCATCTTGCATAACCTATAGTACCCATAATACCCCACCACTGTGTGACACATCTGCATAACCTATTAGTTTACCCCACTATACCCCCACCAACTGTGTGACACCATCTGCATAACCTATAGTACCCCCACTATACCCCCCACACTGTGACCTCATTCTGCATACCCTATAGTTTACCACAATACCCACCTGTGACAACCATCTGCATAACCATAGTACCCACACTGTGACACCATCTGCATTAACCTATAGTTACCCCACACTGTGACATCCATCTGCATGACCCTTATAGTACCCCACTACACCCCACACTGTGACACCATCTGCAATACCTATCCAAGGGGTTACCCCACCTATAACCCCACACTGTGTGACACCATCTGCATCCCTATATACCCACTATTACTCCCACCCACTGCTGTGACACCATTCTTGCATAACCCTATAGAGACCCCCACTTATACCCCACCCACTGTGTGAACCCATACGTGCAATAACCTTGTACCCCCACTATTACCCCACACTGTTTGAGACACCATCTGCATACCCTATAGTACCCACATACCCCCACACTGTACACCATCTGCGAATTCCCTATAGTACCCCACGCTATACCCCACACTGTAGACACCATCTGCTACCCTATAGTACCCCACTACACCCCGAACACTGTGACACCATCTGCATAATACTATCGTTTACCCCACAACTGTGTGACACCACTCTGCATTTACCCTATAGTACCCCACTATACCCCCACACTTGTTGGACACATCTGCATACCCTATAGTACCACACTGCTGACACCATTCTGCATACGCCTATTAGTACCCCACACTGTGACACATCTGCATAACTATAGTACCCCACACTGTGACACCATCTGCTACCCTAATAGTTACCCCACACGGTGTGACACCATTTTCTGCCACTAACCGATAGTTACCCCCTAACAACCCCCACACTGTGTGGACCCATCTGCATACCCTATAGTACCGCCAATACACCCCACACTGTGTGGACCACATCTGCCCTAACCTATAGTTACCCCACTACCACCCCCACACTGTGACACCATCTGCAGAACCTATCAGTACCCCCACATACCCACACTGCTGGACACCATCTCATACCATATGTACCCCACACTGTGTGACACCATCTGGCATAACCCTATACTACCCCACTCGTATACCCACACTGTGTGACACCATCTGCATACGCTATGTACCCCACTATACCCCAACACCTGTCGACACCATCTGCATACCCTATATAGTACCCCCACGTCTACCCCACACTGTGTGACACCATCTGCATACCCTATAGATACCCCACTACTACCACACACCTGTGTGACACCATCCTGCATTAAACCTATTAGTACCCCACTTTCACACCCCACACCTGGTGACCACCCAATCTGCATACCCTATAGTACCCACATACACCCCACACTGTTGTGACACCATTTCTGGCATACCTATCAGTACCCCACTACACCCCACAACTGTGTGACACCATCTGCATACCCTATATACCCCACTAACCCCCCACTGTGACACCATCATGCATAACCCTATAGTACCCCACTATACCCCACACTTGACACCATCTGCAATACCCTATAGTACCCCAACTATACCCCACACTGTGACACCATTGATACCCTTATAGTCCCCCACTTATACCCCACACTGTGTTGACACCATCTGGATACCCGTATAGTACCCCACTTTACCCCACACACTGTTGTGACACACTCTGCATTACCCTATAGTACCCCACTATACCCCACACCTGTGTGTGACACCATCTGCGATTACCCTATAGTACCCCACTAACTTCACACACTGTGTGGACACCATTGCTGCATACCCGTATAGTACCCCACATACCCCCACACTGTGCGACACCATTGCAATACCCTATCAGTACCCACTATACCCACACTGTTGTGACACCATCTGCATTTACCCATATATACCCCACTACACCCACACTGTTGACACGATTCTGCATACCATATAGTACCCCACTCACCCCACACTGATGTGACACATTGCTACCCTATAGTACCCCACGTTACCTCACACTGTGTGACACCATCCTGCATACCCTATAGTACCCCACTATACCACCACCTGTTACACCATCTGCATACCCTTAATAGTACCCCAATACTAGCCCCAACACTGGTGACACCATGCTGCATACCCTATAGTACCCCACCACTGTGTGCACCATCTGATACCCTATAGTACCCCACTTACACCCCCACTGTGGGACACCATCTGCATACCCTATTAGTACCCACTTACCCCACACTGTGACACATCTGCATACCCAATATAGTACCCCCTATACCCCACACTGTGACACCTCTGCATTACCCATAGTCTACCCCACTATACGACCCATCTGGCATAACCTATAGATACCCCAGCTACACCCACACGTGACACCCATTTGATACCCTATAGTACCCCACTGACGACACCATCTGCTACCCTATAGTACCACTATAACCCCACACGGTGTGACCTATCTCCATACCCTATAGTACCCCACTTACACCCCACACTGTGTGAACCATCTGCATTACCCATGATAGTACCCCACTTACCACACCACTGTGGACACCATTCTGCATACCCTATAGTACCCCCTATACCCCACACGTGACACCATCTGCATACCCCTATAGTACCCCTACTATACCCACACGTGACACCATTGCATAACCCTATAAGTACCCCACTATACCCCACACTTGACACCATTCTGCATACCCCTAAGTCCCCACTACACCCACCACTGTTGACACATCTGCATCCCTATAGTACCCCACACTGTGACACCATCTGCATACCCTATAGTACCCCACACTGTGACACCATCTGCATACCCTATAGTACCCCACAGGCCCCAGTGTCTGGAAGTCTTAATGTAAAATATTCATTCTTCTCACTTTTTCAGTAAATGCTTGATCAGTCTGAACTGTAAAAATCTGATCAGCAGAAAACAGATGTTTGTGTGATTTTACAGTGTGACATTAGGGAGAAAACTCACCGTTACATAAAACAAAATATCAAAATCAAAGTTGTGACTGATCTGAGGGTGTTTTAAAAAGTAAATCCAAACTCACTTTTTATGGAAAATAAGCCATTTCGTGTGCAATTTTTTGTTCATGATTTTATATTAAATATTAAGAATATTTTTTCAAACTGTGGTAGTTTTGTGCAGAACTGAAGAGAATAAACGTAATTATGTGGAAAAGTTAGAAAAAATTTTCATCTATAATATTTTTACAGACGTCAAACAAGTGGCACAAAAATCCAGTAACGTGAGATTAGGAGTAAATCTGTACAGGTCGATATAACATTTTAAACGTGGCACAGTGGTTAGAGCTCGTGCTTCACAGCTAGAAGGTCCCGGGCCTTTCTGTGGAGTTTGCATGTTCTCCCCGTGTCTGCGTAGGTTTCCTCCGGGTACTCCGGTTTCCCCTACCACTAAAAACATGTACAATAGGCCAGAATGAATGAGAGTGTGTTTGAGAGTGCACATGGGGGACGACGGATGGAAATTAACCCAAGGCTACAATCCGGCGTGGCTTGTTTACATGCATGAGACCCATGTATGTTCATTAACATGCACTGTCCCGACCAAATAAACCATTAAATATGAACATTGTCTCTGTTTCAGCCCGTGGTGGTCATGGCCGTGGTTCTGAACGGAGCGAATCTTTACGGATACGTCAAGTGTAAATTCGGGAGTAAAACCAGCCTCAAACTGTGGCCACAAATTACTTCGGACGCCAGTTCCTCAAACAGGTTCAGTCACTTTCATCTTTTTTAGTTTCTGTTTCAGTTTCTCTGACGTCTCTCTGTGTTTCAGGCTTTGTCCAAAGAAGAGGAGTCGTAACTGGATCGTTTCTCCTTCAGTCGGTTTATTTTAGTCTCAGATTAACCCTGGTTTAACCCTGAACGTGGCCGTGTAAATATGTACAGACCGGAGCTTCTTTATTAAAATATTTCTAACAGATGCTGCGTTTGTCGTCCTTGTGATGCTACAAATGTGTTCAGAAACAGTTTTACAGTCGTGTGGGATAACAAAATAATGAAAACAGTAAAGTCGTTCTTAGATTTATTTCATGTGCAATGATCGATTTCAACATAAATAGAGAAAAACAAAGACAATGTGCTTTTTCCTCTTGGTTTAGTCCTGGACCAAACCCGTATAGTATTATAGACATAAAGAACAGTCACATGGTAAACAGTTTCAAATGGAGTTGGATTAGAACAGGACTTAGTTTCTGGTTAGTTCTCTAACTGGTTGGACTTTCCACATGAACCAGAAACTGCCCAGAGTCCAGCGGCTCCTCGTGGATGATTCTTTAGTTTGTTTCTGATGAAGTTCAGGCTGAAGTGTCGAAGAGCCGCTCGATCATCTCCTCCACCTCCTCCGGACGGTATTTGTGATACTTCTCTGGGTTTTTGGTGAAGGAAATGTTGGCACATCTGGAGGAACAGAGGAATGAGGGAAATGTGGTTATGCAGAAGCAAACTGGACACAACGGGAAACTTTGGGCTGAAATTAAACACTCCTCAAACTGCAGCTGGAAGTTTATTTATTTGAGTAGTTTGTCTGCTCAAAAGGAGTGGGCCAAAGGCTTCTGAGCGCCCACCCCAAGAATAAAAACAATAACGTATAACAAATCATAAACAAGGGAACAAGTAATACAGAACAGCAAAATAAAGTGTTTTTCACAGACGCAGGGCTGAGCTGATTTGAGCAAATCAGCTCAAACTCCCATCAGAAACTGTCAACAACATCACCTTCCATCGTGTACATCGCATTGGACATAAACCTCCCAACTCAACTCGACCCCGGGCCATCATTGTGAAATTTGAACACTTCAAACAAAAGGAACTGGTTCAGCGACAAGGCAGACAGCTGAAAGGAACCCACTACGGACTTAATGATCAATACCCGCCAGAAATCAACCGCAGACGCAAACAGCTTTCCCCATCCGCAAAGACATGATACAGAAAGGTAAAAAAGCAACCATTACAGTAGACAAGTTATACATTGATGGACAACTATTCAAAGACAAGGACATTACACCATGGCTTTACTAACTGTAACTAACTGAAGGACAATTACGGACACAATCGACCTGGATTTAAATTTGCTCAATATGATTTACAGAACACCGAGAACGACATCGACCCTGAACATAACTTCTTTACAACATCTGTCAATGACTGCCAGTATTACACAGAGGACTTTACAATTGCAAATTCAAGAACGTTAATGCTTTTTCGGTAATTCACTTCAACAGTCGAAGCTTATATGCTAACATTGACCACATCAAGAGCTATTTAAAACAGTTTTCAAAGCCATTTAATGTAATTTTAATAACAGAAACATGGATTCATAATAACAGAGAAATGGACTTTAGTATCGAAGGTTATGAGTTTACAAGTATGAACAGACGAAACAAGCATGGTGGGGGGCGTAGCTATGTTTGTAGACTCAAACTACAGTTATAAAGTAATGGAAAATAAGACTATGGCAGTGGATGATGCACTTGAATGCCTTACTGTAGAAATACAAGGGAAAAAAGAAAAATATTATTGTAAGCTGTATCTATAGGACTCCTGACTCCGACATAGAGTTTTTTTCTAATTGGATGGAGGAGCACTTTTCAAGCTCTAATCAGAAAGTCATGTTTGTGGGGGGAGATCTTAATATCGATTTGTTAAATCCAAAGAAACACAAAAAGACGGACGAATTTATAAATACCTTATTCAGCATAGGTTTGTATCCCATAATAACTAAACCGAGCAGAATTACAACCCATAGTGCTACTCTAATTGACAATATTTTTTCAAATGAAATAGAAACTGAATTAATCAATGGACTAATGATAAATGACATAAGTGACCACCTTCCAGTTTTTGTAATATATAAAAATGATGATAAAAAAAAACAAAATAATGAAGAGGATACCATGTACTGGTTTAGAAGGGTTAAAACAGAGAAAAACTATCGATGCACTTAATAAGGAGCTACTGAAGCAAGATTGGAGTAATATATACAGAGAGATTGACACTAATAAAGCTTATGATAAGTTTGTGCAAGTATTTCAAAAGGTTTATGATCAAAATTGTCCAACGAAAAAATACAGTAATAACAGAAAGTGTATAGAAAACCCATGGAGTCCAAGGGTTTGTTAAATGCATGTAAGAAAAAAATTCACTTTACAAAAAGTTTATAAACAAAAGAACAAAAGAAGCGGAAGATAAATATAAGAAATATAAAAATAAACTGACAGGTATCATTAGAAAATGTAAACAGGATTATTATAATAAATTGTTAGATAGCAATAAGAATAATATTAAAGGTTTATGGAATATCTTAAATAGTATAATTAGAAATAAACCAAGAACGATTAATTATCCAAAATATTCAAAGATGAGGATAACACTTTAAATAATATGAATGAAGTAGTCGATACATTTAATAAATTCTTTGTAGATGTTGGACCGAATCTTGCTGCAAAATTACAAATGTTGAGAACTATAATTGTGAACTGATAGACACAAATCCTCTGTCCATGTTCCTCAAACCTGTGGAGGAAAAGGAGATACTGGACATTGTTAAAGGGTGTAAAAATAAAACCTCGACAGATTACCATGACATGGATATGAAACTTTAAAAGTGTAATTGAAAGTATCTCTAAGCCGTTAACATACATCTGTAACCTATCGCTGCAAACTGGACAATTTCCTGAAAGTATGAAAGTAGCAAAAGTGATTCCTCTGTTCAAGGCAGGAGATAAACATCTCTTCACAAACTACAGGCCTGTTTCCCTTTACCGCAATTCTCAAAAATCTTAGAGAAGGTTTATAACTCTAGACTTGACAGCTTTATTGAAAGTAATAAATTGCTCTCTGATAATCAGTTTGGTTTTAGGAATAATCACTCAACTTCACACGCTCTCTTTGATATAATTGAAGAAATAACTAATGCTGTAGATAACAAGAAATATGCAATAGGGTTATTTATTGACCTGAGTAAAGCGTTTGATACAATAACTATGATATACTAATTAATAAACTAGAACATTATGGATTAGGGGGTAGCTCTACAGTGGGTTTCCAGTTATTTAAAAAATAGAAACAATGTGTAAAAATAGGTGATTATCAGTCGAGTTGTCAAGAAATTGTGTGTGGTTTACCTCAAGGTTCCATTCTGGGCCCAACATTGTTTAATATGTACATTAACGACATTTGTTAAAACGTCTCAAGTACTTAAATTTATCTTGTTTGCTGATGATACAAATATTTTTGCATCAGGTGACGACTTACAGCAACTGTGTCGATTGTTAACTTGGAACTCAAAGTGTCAATAAGTGGTTCAAACAAAATAAACTATCTCTAAATCTGAGTAAAAGTAAAATGATGATATTCGGCAACCGTAATTCCAATGCTCAGGAAGCAATTCAGATAGAGGGTGTTGTCATAGAGCGAGTGCATGAAATCAAATTCCTTGGAGTTATTATTGATGATAAAATGACTTGGAAATCTCACATTAAATATATATCTACTAAAATATCAAGAAGTATTTCAGTAATAGCAAAAGCAAAGCACATTTTAAATATCAAAGCTCTACATATCTTATACTGTTCACTGATTTGCCATACTTATATTATTGTACTGTGGTTTGGGGTAGTACTTATAAAAACACATTAAAACCAATAGTATTGTTGCAAAAAGAGTTATCCGAGTAATTCATAAAGTTGGGTTTTTGGACCACACAAACTCATTATTTTAAAATCAAAGATCATGAAGTTTGTGACATTGTTGAGTTCCAAACTGTACAGATGTTATACAAAGCAAGATACAAACTGTTACCAGGCCAAATACAAAGAAGGTTCCAAGAACGTACTGGTCGTTATGAATTACGTGATGAATTGAACTTTAGGATTCAGAAACATAGTTCAACTTTGAAAAGCTTTAGTCCGACAGTTAATGGGTACAATTGTGGAACAAAATGGATATGGAGATGAAACGATGTCCAAACATCAACCTGTTCAAATATAAATACAAACAAAAGACCTTTGAAAAGTACAGAGAAGAAGAAATACGTAGCCACAAGGGGGAGTTGTAGGATCAATTCGCAATTGCATTCTATTAACTAAGACAGTGTTGTTGCTCTGAACGGTTGTCATTCTATTGCGCTAAATTACAAAATCGAGAATTAGGATAAGCGAGTTATGGATCTGCTGAGAGGGACCCTCCCAACGGGCTCATAAACCTCGTCTTTTAACGCACCACTAAGCATAGGAACATTATCTACATATACAGCCGGTTAGGGCAGCTGGGTGGGGGTCTGTTGATGGGAGTTACTGCCCTCTTCAATGGACCCGCTCTACACCCTGGCTTTTAACGCACTACAGTATGTAGGGCTTACATATTACATAATCCATTGAATACACACAACAACAACAACAACAACAACAACAACAACAACTACAACAAGAACAAAAAAAAAAAAAAAAAAAAAAAAACTGAATGAAGGAAATGACAACTGGGAAGTTGCAAGATCACGGATAATATAATATATTAATGTGCCTTTTGAACAAAGAACTAGTGCCTTCAGAAATTGTTATCTGTGTTTGGCAATGATATCCATCTGTAACCTTCTGTAACCATCTGTAAAGAAAGAGAAAAGAAAAAAAAGGATGTGTGTATGTATGCATATATGTGTATAAATAACTTAATGATCGCCTTTTTCACTTGCTTTGTATTAGTCATCGAGTACATGAAATGAGACAGTTGATGTAGTTGTGTTTCCTTCAGTTGTGTTTCCTTTCTGTTTCGTTAAACTCTATTAACTTATATTTATACGGACATTCTAGAGGTGCTTTGTGGGTGTGATCTGTGTTGAAACCACCGCTCTGGAGGGCTGTAGGTTCTCTTTTGCCGGTGGGGCAGTATGATGTTGCTTAATGAAGGATTGATAATGTAAATATAACAGGCAAATTGGGTCACGGGGGTACGTTGTGTGTGTGCTGTGTTCCTGCTCTTGTGTCTTGTACTCTGTAACATGCTCCCTGTACTATTGTGATTGATCAATTGTTTTCATTTCAATGATGTCGGGGGTGGGCGCTTATAAGCTTCTGCTTCGGCCCACTCCTTTTGAGCAGAAATTTAACTGCTCAAATAAATAAATAAACTAAACTAAACTAATAGTCAAGTCGTTCTTTTCCATGAAGTAATGACATTTAAGGTCTGACCTTTGGCCCTGTGGAAACCCTGGTGCTGACAGTGATCGCTGTAAACTTAGACACGAGAACGAACTTTAAAACGTGGAACTGATATCGGTCTCTTATAAAAACACTGACTCGTTTTCTCCCCGTGTTGCACTGACTCATCCTCTACGGTTGTAGTTTGTGTCGGTTACGGTTGTAGTTTGTGTCACCTGTGTAGAAAGGCCCTGTAGGCCGCAGACACCACTCGTTTCTGCTCGTGGCGGATGAAGTCTCTCTGCTCTTTGTCGGGAACGGCCCAGAACTTCTGGATCCGGCAGAGCTCCTCCAGACCTTCGTTAAAGCCCTGAGGAAACACCAGGAAAGGTTTGGACTGAAGTGTTTCTGATAAATATAGAGTTTGGTTCTTGGTAACTGACCTTGAACTTGTCCTTGACGACCTGCCGCTCTTTGTCCTTCAGCTGAAACACAGGGAGAGACTTTCAGCAGAATGTTTTAACACCTGTAAATGTGGTCATGTGTCAGAGTCAGACCTTGGCTCCAGGGTGCAGCACCGGCAGGTTCTTATCTGTCAGGTGTTCAGTCACTTCATCCAACTGTAGAGGAACACAGAGGAACATCATCAGAGCGACCTCTACCAGAGCTCTACAAGCCTTCATCTAACTGTAGAGGAACATCATCAGAGCGACCTCTACCAGAGCTCTACAAGCCTTCATCTAACTGTAGAGGAACATCATCAGAGCGACCTCTACCAGAGCTCTACAAGCCTTCATCTAACTGTAGAGGAACATCATCAGAGCGACCTCTACCAGAGCTCTACAAGCCTTCATCTAAATGTAGAGGAACATCATCAGAGCGAACCTCTACCAGAGCTCTACAAGCCTTCATCCAACTGTAGAGGAACATCATCAGAGCGACCTCTACCAGAGCTCTACAAGCCTTCATCTAAAGTAGAGGAACACATCAACGACCCACTACAACCACCAACTGTAGAGGAACATCATCAGAGCGACCTCTACCAGAGCTCTCAAGCCTTCATCTAACTGTAGAGGAACATCATCAGAGCGACCTCTACAAGCCTTCGTCTGACTACACTTCCCTCTGTGACAGATGTATTGATAGTTGTAGAGATACATGTGTAGTTTTGTAGATGTATGAGTGACCTGCGCTGGTAGGTGAGGATCTGCTGCTCGATGAGTTCTCTGTAGGAATTTTCTGCTCTTTTCTGAGTCACAGTCACCAACTGGATCAGCTCCGACCTGAAACAAACACACCATTAACCAAGATTCCGTGTCCAGAAGTGGTCATACAGTAGCGACTAAACCCGGTCTAAAGCCTGCGTCATACAGTAGGACTAACAGCCTGGTCATAACAGTAGGTCTAAAGCGGGTCTACGAGTAGGACTAAAGGCGCTGGTCTACAGTAGGTCTAAAGCCCGGTGCGAAGAAAGGACTAAAGCCCGTCTACAGAAGGTCTAAAGCCCGGTCTACAGGTAGGCTAATCGCCTTGGATCTACAGTAAGGTCTAAAGCCCGTCTACATAGGACTAAAGCCGGTCTACAAGAAGGTCTAAAGGGCCCGTCATACAGTAGGGTCTGAAAGCCAGGCTCTTACAGGAGACTAAAGCACACGGTCTACATAGGTCTAAAGCCGGTCTACAGTTCAGTCTAAAAGCGGGCTACAGCAAAGGTCTAAAGCCCGGTCTACATTAGGCTAAAGCCCCGGTCTACAGAAGGACTTAAAAGCCGGTCTACATTAGGGACTTAAAGCCGGTCTACAGAAGGACCTAAAGCCGGTCTAGCAGAAGGTCTAAGCACCAGGTCTACATTTAGACAAAGCCTGAGTCTACATCTAGGACTAAAGCCCGGTCTACATTAGGAACTAAAGCCTGGTCTACGTAGGATAAGCCCAGGTCTACATTGACTAAAAGCCCGTCCTACAGCAAGGACTCAAAAGCCCCGGTCTATACATTTAGGACTAAAGCACCGGTCTACATTTTCAGGACTAAAGCCCGGTTACAGAAGGACTAAAGCGGTCTACATTAGGACCTAAAGCCTGGTCTACAGAAAGGATCTAAAGCCGGGGTCTTACATGTAGGAACTAAAGCCGGTCCTACATTAGGACCTAAAGCGCCGCGCTACAGAAGGACAAAGGCCCGGTCATACAGAAGGTCTAAAAGCCCGGTCTTACATTAGGTCTAAAAAGCCCCCCTCTCCAGGTAGGTCTAAAGGCACCGGTTCACAGGTAGGACTAAAGCCCGCGTCTTACTAGTAGGTCCTACAGCCCAGGTCGTAATTAGGACTAAAGCCGGTCTAACATATAGACACTTAAAGGCCTGGTCTACAGTAAGGACTAAAGCCGGTCTACAGAAGGACTAAAGCCCGTCTACAGTGGACTAAAGCCCGTCTACAGAAGCGACTAAAGCCCGGTCTACATAGACTAAAGCCTGGTCTACATAGACTAAAGCCTGGTCTTTACAGTAGGACTACAAAGCCGCGTTACAGAAGGACTAAGGCCCGGTCTACAGGAAGACTAATCAAGGCCCGGTCTTACATTAGGCTTAAAGGCCCGGTCTACAGAAGGACTAAAGCCCCGGTCCCTCTACAGAAAGAGTCTAAGCCCGGTCTACATTAGGACTCAAAGCCTGGTCCTACATTAGTCTAAAGCCGTCTACAGTAGTCTAAAGCCTGTCCTACCATTAGGACTCAAAGCATCCGGTCTACATTAGGACTAAAAGCCTGGTCTACATTAGGACTTAAGCCTGGTCGTTACAGTCTGACTAAGCGCTGGTCTACGTAGACTAAGCCCTTGTCTACATTAGGACTAAAACCTGGTCTACCATCATAGGACTAAAGCCTGGTCTCCAGTAGCGTCTAAAGGGCCTGGTCTACAGAAGGTCATAAAGCCGGTCTACGTAGTTAAAGCCTGGTCTTACAGTAGGTCTAAAGCCCTGCGTCTACATAGGTCTAAAAGCCTTGGTCTTACAGATAGGACTAAAGCCTGAGTCGTACAGTAGGACATAAGCACTGGTCTACAGTAGGGACTAAATGCCTGGTCTCAGTAGGACTAAAGCCTCGGTCTACATTTAGGAACTAAAGGCCTGGTCTACATAGGCTAAAGCCTGGTCTACGTAGGTCGTGTAAAGCTGTCTTACGTAGGTCTAAAGCCGGTCTTAAGTAGCTCTAAAGCCCGGTCACAGTAGGACTAAGCTCTGGTCTACAGTAGGAACTAAAGCCTGGTCTACATTTTAGGACATAAAGCCTGGTCTCAGTAGGTCTAAGCCTGCGTCTACAGTAGTCTAAAGCTGGTTCTACTTAGGGACTAAGAGCCTGGTCTACATTAGAACTTTAAAGCCTGGTCACAGTAGGTCTAAAAGCCTGCGTCTACAGTAGTCTAAAGGCCGGTCTACATTAGACTAAAGCCTGGTCTACATTAGGACTAACAGCCTGGTCTACATTAGGACTAAAGCCTGGTCTACATAGGACTAAGCCTGGTCTGCAGTAGGTCTAAAGCCTGGTCTACATTAGTCTTAAAGCCCGGTCTACATTTAGGTCTAAAGCCTGGTTAACATTAGTCTAAAGCCTGGTCTACAGTAGGAAGGCTAAAGCCTGGGTCTAACAGTAGGACTAGCTGGTCTACAGTAGGTACCTAAAGCCTGGTCTAACAGTCAGGATAAAAGCCTGGTCTAACCAGTAGGACTAAAGCTGGGTCTACAGTAGGAACTAAAGCCTGGTCTAACAGTAGGACTAAAGCCTGTCCTACATTAGGACTAAAGCCTGGTCTAACATTAGGACTAAAAGCTGGTCTACATTAGGACTAAAGCCCGGTCTAACAATTAGGTCAAAGCCCGGTCTACATTAGGTCTAAAGCCCAGGTCTACATTAGGTCTAATAGCCCGTGTCTACATTAAGGTCTAAAGCCCCGTCTACAGTAAGGATCCTAAAGCCCGCGGTCTACAGAGGTCTAAGCGCGGTCTACAGTAGGACTAAAGCCGTCTAAGTAGGACTAAGCCTGGTCTACAGTAAGGACTAAAGCCCGGTTCTATCATTAGGATAAAGCCCGGTCTAACAGAATGGTCTAAAGCCCGTTACAGTTAGGACTAAAAGCCCCGGTCTACAGAGGACTAAAGCCTGGTCTACCAGTAGGACTAAAGCACGGTCTAACAGAAGGACTAAGCCTGGTCTAACCAGTAGGACTAAAGCCCGGTCCTACAGTAGGACTAAAGCCTGGTCCTACAGAAGGACTAAGCCCGGTCTACAGTAGGACTCAAAAGCCCGGTCTACCATTTAGGACTAAAGCCTGGTCTAACAGTAGGTCTAAAAGCCCGGTCCTACAGTAAGGTTCCTAAAGGACCTGGTCTACAGTAGCGTCTAAAGCCCGGTCTTTACAGTAGGACTAAAGCCTGGGTCTACATTAGGCTAACCTGGTCATACATTAGGTCTAAAGCCCGGTTACAGTATGACTAAGCCCCGGTCCTACATTATGGTCTAAAGCCCGTCTACAGTATGATAAGCCCCTGGTCTGACAGTAGGACCTGAAAGCTGGTCTACATTGGTACTAAAGCATGGGTCTACAGTATTGGACTAAAGCCCGGTCCTACAGTAGGTTCTAAAGCCCGGCTAATCAGTATGAACTAAAGCCTGGGTCTACATTAGGACTAAAGCCTGGTCTAAATCAGTAGGTCTAAAGCCCGGTCTACATTAGCGTCTAAAGCCCGTCTACATTAGGTTAAAGCCCGGTCCCTAACCAGTAGGTCTAAAAGCCCGGTCTTCAGAAGGTCTATAAGCCGGGTCTTAAGTAGGACACAAGCCCGGTTACGACATGTAGGAGTAAAGCCTGGTCTACAGTAGGAACTAAAGCCCGGTCTACATTAGGAATAAAAGCCCGGTCTACAGAAGGTTAAAGCCCGTCTAACAGTAAGGACTAAAGCCCGGTCTACAGAAGGAACTAAAGCCTGGTCTAGCAGTAGGAACTAAAAGGCCCGGTCACAGACGGACTAAAGCCCTGGTCTACAGTAGGAACTAAAAGCCCGGTCTACAGTAGGACTATAAAGCCTGGTCTACAGAAGGACTAAAGCCCGGTCTAGCAGTAGGACTAAAGCCCGGTCTACATTAGGATAAAGGCCTGGTCTACAGTAGGTCTAAAGCACCGGTCTACAGTAGGTCTAAAGCCTTGTCTACAGTAGGTCTAAAGCCGCGGTCTACAGTAGGACTGAAAAGCCTGGGTCCTACATTAGGACTAAAGCCTGGTCTTACATTAGGTCTAAAGCCCGGTCTACAGTATGACTAAAGCCCGGTCTTACATTAGGTCTAGAAGCCCGGTCTACAGTATGACTAAAGCCTGGTCTACATTAAGGACTAAAGCCTGGTCTACAATAGGACTAAAGCCTGGTCTACAGTATGACTAAAGCCCGTCTAACAGTAGGTCAAAACCCGGTCTAACAGTAATGACTAGAAGCCTGGTCCTACATTAGGAACTAAAGCCTGGTCTACAGTAAGGACTAAAAGCCTGGTCTAACAGTATGACTAAAGCCTGGTCTACATTAGGACTAAAGCCCTGGTCTACAGTAGGTTCCTCAAAGCCCGGTTACAGTATGACTAAAGCCTGGTCTACAGTGGACTAAAGCTGGTCTCAGTAAAGACTAAAGCCCGTCTACAGTAGCGTCTATAGCCTGGTCTACAGTAGGTCTAAAGCCTGGTCTACAGTATGACTTTAAAGCCGGTTAACAGTAGCGTCTAAAGCCTGGTCTACAGTAGGACTAAAGCCCGGGTCTACAGGTAGACTAAAGCCTGGGTCTACAGTATGACTAAAGCCGGTCTACAGTGGTCTAAAGCCCGGTTACAGTAGGACTAAAAGCCCGGTCTACAGTAGGGTCTAAAGCCCGGTCTACAGTAAGGACTAAAGCTGGTCCCTACATAGGACTAAAGCCTGGGTCTACATTAGGTCCTAAGCCCGGTCTACAGTAGGTCTAAAAGCCGCGGTCTACATAGGACTAAAGCCTGGTCACATTAGGTTAAAGCCGGTCTACATTAGGTCTAAAGCCCTGGTCTACAGCTAGGACTAAAGCCTGGTCCTACATTAGGACTAAAGCCCGGCTCTACATTAGGTTCTATGCCCGTCTACATTAGGTTATAAGCCCGGTCTACAGAAGGTTAAAGCCCGGTCTACAGTAGGACTTAAAGCCTGGTACTACTAGTAGGACTAAAGCCGCGGTCTAGCAGAGGAACTAAAGCACCTGGTCTACAGTAGGTCAAAGCAATGGTCGGAGGGCCATTGGACTTAAAGCTGGTCTAACAGTAGGACTAAAGCCCTGGTTCTACATTAGGACTAGCCTGGTCTACATTAGAGGACTAAAGCCTGGTCTACATTTAGGACTAAAGCCTGGTCTACATTAAGGACTAAAGCCTGGTCTACCAGTAGGCTCTTTAAGCCCGGCTAAACCAAAGTAGGTCTTAAAGCCCGGTCTACAGTAGGACTAAAGCCTGGGTCTACATTAGGACTAAAGCTGGTCTATACAGTAGGTCTAAAGCCTGTCTATCCAAGTAGAGACTAAAGCCTGGTCTTACAGTAAGGTTCTAAAGCTGGTCTACAGTAGTACTAAAGCCTGGTCTACAGTAGGACTAAAGCCTGGTCTACATTAAAGTCAAAGCCTGGTCTACAGTAGGTCTAAAGCCCGGTCCCTAACAGTAGGACTAAGCCTGGTCTAGTACAGTAGGAACTAAAGCCCGGTCTACATTAGGATAAAGCCTGGTCTACATTAGGTCTAAAGCCCGGTCCTACAGTATGACTAAACCGCCGGTCTTACAGTAGGACTAAAAGCCTGGTCTAAACTAGTAGGAACTAAATGCCGCGGTCTACAGAAAGGTCTAAAGCCTGGTCTACTAGTAGGAACTAAAGCCTGGTCTAACATTAGTCTAAAAGCCCGTCTACAGTATGAACCTAAAGCCCGGTCTAACAGTAGCTAAGGCCTGGTCTACAGTAGGACTAAAGCCGGTCTAACAGATAGGTTCTAAAGCCTGGTCTACAGTAGACTAAAGCCCTGTCTACAGTTAGTGACTAAAGCCCGGTCTACAGAAGGTCTGTAAAGCCTGGTCTAGCAGTAAGGACTAAAGGCCTGGTCTACAGTAGGGACTAAAGCCTGGTCTACAGTAGGACTAAAGCCTGGTCTACATTAGGACTAAGCTGGTCTACAGTATGACTAAAGCCTGGTCTATCAAAGTAGGTCAAAGCCTGGTCTAAATTAGGACCTAAAGCCGGTCTACAGTAGGACTAAAGCCTCGGTCTACAGAAGGTCCGCTAAAGCCTGGTCTACAGTAGGATAAGCCTTGTCCCTAACAGTCAGGTCTATAAAGCCTGGTCTAGCAGAAAGGTTCTAAAAGCCTGGTCTACAGTAGGACTTATAAGCCTGGTCTACAGAAGGTCTAAAGCCTGTGTCCTACTACAGTAGGCTAAAGCGCCTGTCTACAAGTAGGTCTAAGCCTGGTCTACCATTACAAGAAGGTCTAAAAGCCTGGTCTACAGTAGGACTAAAGCCTGTCTACAGTAGGACTAAAGCCTGGTCTACAGTAGCACTAAAGCCCGGTCTACAGAAGGTCTAAAGCCCTGGTCTACAGTAGGACCTAAAAGGCCGGTCTAAACAAGAAGGTCTAAAGCCTGGTCTACAGTAGGACTAAAGCCGCGGTCTACAGAGTCTAAAGCCTGGTCCTACAGTATAAAACTAAGCCTGTCTAAGCAGTAAGGACTAAAGCCCGGTCCTACATTAGGTCTACAAGCCGGTCCTTACAGAAGGTCTAAAGCCTGTCTACAGAAGGTCTAAAGGCCTGGTCTACATTGGTCTAAACCTGGTTACAGTAGGACTCAAAGCTGGTCTACAGTAAGGTCAAAAGCCCGGTCTACCATTAGGTCTAGAAGCTGGTCTACAGTAGGACTAGCCTGTCTACAGTAGGTCTAAAGCCTGGTCCTACAGTAGAAACTAAAGCCTGGCTACAAGTAGGAACTAAAAAGCCTGGCTACAAGTAGGACTAAAGCCTGGTCCTACTCATTAGGACTAAAGCCGGTCCCTAAGAGGCTCTACAAGCCCGGTCTAACAGTAGGATAAAGCCGGTCTAACAGTAGGTCTAAAGCCCGGTCTACAGAAGGTCTAAAGCCTGGTCTACATTAGGTCTAAAGCCTGTCTACATTGGGACTAAAGCCACGTCTACCAGTATGACTAAAGCTGGTCTACAGGTAGGACTAAAAGCCTGGTCTAACAGTAGGTCTAAAGTCCTGGTCTACATCTGGGACTAAAGCCTGGTCTACAAGTAGTCTAAAGGCCTGGTCTACTTGGGGACTAAAGCCTGGTCTAACATTAGGTCTATAAAGCCCGGTCTACATGTATGACTAAGCCTGGTCTACAGTAGGATAAAGCCTGTCTACAGTAGGTCTAAAGCTGGTCTACATTGGGACTAAGCCTGGTCTACAGTAGGACTAAAGCCTGCTCTACAGTTACGGATACTAAGCCCGTCCTTAATATTGGGACTAAGCCTGGTCTAACAGTAGGACTAAAGCCTGGTCTACATTAGGACTAACGCCTGGTCTATACAGTAGGACTAAAGCCCGGTCTTACAGTTAGGACTAAAGCCCCGGTCTACAGTATGACTAGCCTGGTATCAGTAGGTCTAAAAGCCTGGTCTACATTGGGACTGCAAAGCCTGGTCTACAGTAGGTCTACTAAAGCCTGGTCTAGTCAGTAGGACCACAAGCCTGGTCTACCATTAGATAAAGCCGGTCTACATTTAGGACTAAAGCCTGGTCTACAGTAGGACTAAAGCCCGGTCTAACAGTATGACTAAGCCGGTCTACAAGTATGACTAAAGCCTGGTCTACAGTAATGTACTACAAGCCGGTCTACATTAGGACTAAAGCCTGTGTACTACATGTAGGACTAAATAGCTGTCTAACAGTGAAGGGACTAAAGCCCGGTCTACCAGTACACTAAGCCTGGTCTACAGTAGGCGTCTATAAGCCCGGTCTACAGTATGACTAAAAAGCTCGCGGTCTACAGTATGACTAAAGCCGCGCTCTCAGTATGACTAAAGCTGGTCTACATTTAGGCTACTACAGCCGGTCTACCATTAGGACAAAGCCGGTCTACTATTAGGCCTCAAAGCCTGGTCTAACATTAGGACTAAAGCCCTGGTCTTACAGTAGGACTAAAGCCCGGTCTACAGTACGGACTAAAGCCCTGGTCTAGCATTAGGACTAAAGCCCGGTCTAATACAATTAGGAACTAAAGCCGGTCTACATTAGTACTAAAGCCTGGTACTACAGTATGACTAAAGCCTGGTCCTACCAGTAGGTTAAACGCCACCAGGGTCCTACAGTAAGGACTAAAGCCCGGTCTACAGTAAGGACTAAAGCCCGGTGTTACAGTATGACTAAAGCCCCGGCTACAGTAGGACTATAAGCCCTGGTTCCTACAGTAAGGACTAAATGCCACGGTCTAAACAGTAGACTAAAGTCCCGGTCTAACAGTAGGACTAAAGCCCGGTCCCTACAGTATGACTAAAGCCCGGTCTACAGTAGGACTAAAGCCCCCTACGGTCTAAACATTTAGGCTAAAGCCTGGTCTACATTAGGACTAAAGCCCTGGTCTACATTAGGTGCTAAAGCCCGGTCTACAGTATGACTAAAGCCGTCTACATTAGGTCTAAAAGCCCGGTCTACAGTAGTCTAAGCCCGGTCACAGTAGTTGAGCTAAGCCCGGTCTACAGTAGGAGGACCTAAAAGCCGGTCTACAGTAGGTCTACAAGCCCGTCTATTACAGTACTGACTAAGCTGTGTCTACAGTTAGGTCCTAAGCCCGGTCTACAGTTATGACTAAAGCTGGTCACATTTAGGACTAAATGCCTGGTACAGTAGGACTAAGCCCGGGTCTATACAGTAGGTCTAAAAAGCCGGGTCTACAGTAGGACATAAAGCCTGGTCTAGAAACATTGGACTAAAGCCTGGTCTCAGTAGGACTTAAACCCGGTCTACAGTAGGACTTACTTCTCAGCTCTTCAGATGTAGTTGTAGTTGTTGTGGCGAGTGAAGGATGGCGCTCAGTAGCCTGGTCTTCATAAACTGGATTTGGACAAGGTTGAGCTGGCAGGTTTCCCCAGGACTTACTGAAACGTTTAAAACATAGAGTTTAAACTACAAACTCTCTACTAATACAAACCTCTCCATTAACTACAAACCTCTCATTAAACTACAAACCTCTCCATAACTACAAACCTCTCCAATTTCTTCAAATTCTTTCCCGCAATTCTTTCTAATTTTATCAAATTTTTAACCCATTTTTTTTAAACCATTTTCCCTCACATTTCTTCTCAATATTGTGAATCTGCGTATGTTTTCAAAAACTCTCGATTGATCATGAAGTATATTTGGTGATATATTTTGTGATATATGCGTTGTGTATATGTGTATTTGTGATATGTGTAATGTTATGTGATATGTGTTATATATGAGTATTGTGTTGTGTATACAGTATTGGTAATATTTGTGTGTATATGTGTTTATGGTGTAGGTTTGTGTGTATGTGTTGTGTATACTGTGTTATATATGTGTATGTGTTGTGTATACAGTATGTGTGTGTATATGTGTTGTGTATTTGTGGTGTAATTGTGACTCACAGATGTAGGACTGAGCAGGACGTTTGTTGAAGTCGAACGTGTAGCTTGCTGGAGGAAGAACTCTCTGAAAGAAGGAAAATCGATTAAATGCGATAAAGGTTTAGAGGAGGCGGACTCGGTACAGACGGGCCAAATGGAGGGGGACAGGAATAACGAACGGACCAATGAGGACCTTACCTCGGGGGTCCAGGGGATGTTGTAAGTGTCGCCCAAACGAAGCGAAGCAGCGGAAAAAAAGCAGAGAACGGGAGATAAGGGGAAAGAGTTAGAGCAGCAAGCAGAACCACCGGGGTCCCACCACAGAAAAACATGTTAGGAATCAGATCTGTAAAAATCCCAGTGATCTTCCTGACAGATTTATTGAGCTTTGAACCCGGCAGGTCTGTTTTTCCCCTGGGGTTGGTTTAAGGTTGGGGACGTGGCAGCTCTGTTTCCCTGGGGTTGGTTTGTAAGGTTTGGGACGTGGCAGCTCTTGTTCCCTGGGGTTGGTTTGTAAGGTTTTGGGACGTGGCAAAGGTCTGTTTCCCATGGGTTTTGGTTAAGGTTTGGGACGGTGGCAGCTCTGTTTCCGCCTGGGGTTAGTTTAAGGTTTGGGACGTGGCAGCTCTGTTTCCCTTGGGGTTGGTTTAAGGTTTTGGGACGTGGCAGCTCTGTTTCCCTGGGGTTGGTTTGTTAAGGTTTGGGACGTGGGCAGCTCTGTTTCCTGGGGTTGGTTTAAGGTTTGGGACGTGGCAGCTCTGTTTTCCCTGGGTTAGTTTTTGTAAAAGGTTTTGGGACGTGGCAGCTCTGTTTCCCTGGGGTGGTTTGTAAGGTTTGGGGAACGTGGGCAGCTCTGTTTCCTGGGGTTGGTTTGTAAGGTTGGGACGTGGCAAGCTCTGTTTCCCCTGGGTTTTGGTTTAAGGTTTGGGACGTGGCAAGCTCCGTTTCCCTGGGGTTGGTTTAAGGTTTGGGACGTGGCAGCTCTGTTTCCCTGGGGGAGTTAGTTTAAGGTTTGGGACGTGGCAGCTCTGTTTCCCTGGGGTTACGGTTTAAAGGTTTGGAGACCTGGCAGCCTCTGTTTTCCCTGGGGTTGGTTTAAAGGTTGGACCTGGCAGCTCTGTTTCCCTGGGGTTGGTTAAGGTTTGGGACGTGGCGCTCTGTTTCCTGGGGTTAGTTTAAGGTTTGGGACAAAATGGCAGCTCTGTTTCCTGGGGAGTTTAAGGTTTTGGGACGTGGCAGGTCTGTTTCCCTTGGGGTTTAGTTTTGTAAGGTTTGGGACCGGCAGCCTCTGTTTCCCTGGGTTAGTTTGTAAAGGTTGGGACGTGGCAGCTTCCTGTTTCCCTGGGGTTAGTTTGTAAGGTTGGGACCGGCAGCTCTGCAGCAGAGTGAGTCAGATCATTAAGCAGAAAGACACAGAAGTTAAAGGAGTTTTAAGGGAAGCCGCCAGAGAGAGAGACCCGTTGTGGGGAGTACGCCTTGTGAGGCCAAGCATGGCACCCGGCCGTCTCGTGGAACGTCCAGGAGCTGCTGAGAACAGGATCGCCTACGACACAGAGCCAGAGTCACCCCACACAGAGGAGGACCCAGAGTCACCACACGAGGAGGAACCAGGAGTCACCCACACGAGGAGGACCCAGAAGTCACTCACACGAGGAGGCCCGAGTCACCCACACGAGGAGGAACCCCAGAGTCACCCACACGAGGAGGACCCAGAGTCACCCACAACGAGGAGGACCCAGAGTCACCCACACAGGGAGGACCCCAGAGTCACCACACGAGAGGACCCAGAGTCCACCCACACGAGGAGGACCCGAGTACCCACACGAGGAGACCCAGAGTCACGCCGGGAGAGTCCCCACCGAGGCCAGAGGTCACCCACACGAGGAGGACCCAGAGTCACCACACACGAGGAGGACCCAGAGTACCCACACGAGGAGGACGACTCAGACACCACAGTATTTGTACCAGTATTAGTATGATCCTTACGTTGCTGGTGATTCGTGGACCCGTTCCGGTCTTTGGGCATGTTGTATTCTTTGTCTGGATCATTCTGAAAACCACAGTGCACATGAGTTTAAAGCTGAAATCAATCAACTGAATGAATCCACAGAATGAGGGGGAACGCTGAGGTGCAGGTTGGGAAATATAAAAATGTCATAAAACAAAAACGTTTATTTCATTGGATACTTTTGATCCCCACTACATTATTAGAAATTCTAAATGGGAAATACCCAACATGTGGCGGATCAGTTTGAATTTGACCAAATCAGCGAGTTTCATATATGTTTACTATGGAAAGAAAACAAAGAAACACAGTCTTCGCTTTGGGGGAACCATAAACTATATATGTTTGGAATTATTTCTAACATCAGGATGAAGGTGACTTAAACATAAGAGCTCTTTAATACATGACCGAGTGAGAGGAGGCATTAACACTGAACAATAAACATACATGACCGAGTTGAGAGGAGGCATTAACACATGAACAAATAACATACGATGAACCGAGTGAGAGGAGGCATTAACAATGAACAATAACAACATGACCGAGTGAGAGCGATGGCATTAAACACATGAACAATAACATACATGACCGAGTGAGAGGAAGGCATTAAACACATGAAACATAAGCGGTTGGAAGACCTTGATGCTGTCGGCGAACTCCTCCAGGGCTTTTGCCGTATGGTCTCCATGGAGCTGATCAGAGCCGGGCAGTTTGTTCTTGGTGCTGGCGGCCGTGCCTGGACACAGAGACATTAGGAAGGCTGGCTCTGCAGTTAATGTAGTAGTACTTGTAGTAGTAGTAGTAGTAGTTTAGTAGTTAGTAGTAGTAGTAGTAGAGTAGTAGTAGAGTCAGTAGTAGTAGTAGTAGTCGTAATCGTATGCAGTACTGCAGGCGGGTGTTCGAAGTCCGCCTTGTTGAGGCTTCAAGGTGGCGGATGGATGGGGAAGATGGTTGAAGGAGGCCGATGTAGTGCGTGGCGAAGATCGCCCTGACGCGCTGCAAGACACGCATGTTATCTCCTCCAGCATCAGGTTATCCCGCCTCCTGGCAGGACGCATGGGGAATAGCACCCCACCAAATTAAGACTTTTATTTTGAAAATGCTAACAAATTTAAGGTTTATTTAAAATGGGTGCAGATGGTGTCACCCTGTAATTAAGGCCGGTAATCGCAGATGGTGTACCTGTATTAAGGCCGGGGTATGCAGATGGTTCACATTGTATGAAGGGTATGCGGATGGTGGGTCACCTGTATGAGGGTATGCAGATGGTGTTCACCTGTATGAGGGTATGCAGATGGTTGTAACCTGTATGAGGGTATGCAGATGGTGTCACCTGTATGAGGTAATGCAGAATGGTGTCACCTGTATAGGGATATGCAGATGGTGTCACCTGTATGAGAGTATGCAGATGGGTGCCCTGTAAATGAGGGTATGCAAGATGGTGTCACCTGTAATGAGGGTATGCAGATGGTGTCACCTGTATGAGGGTACGCAGATGGGTGGTAACCTGTAATGAGGTATGCGGATAGGTGTCAATGTATGGGGTATGGCAGATGGTGTCACCTGTATGAAGGGTATGCAGATGGTGTCACCTGTATGAGGGTATGCAGAGTGTCCACCCTTATGAGGGTATGCGGAATGGTGTCACCTGTATGGAGGGTATGCGATGTGTCACCTGTATGAGGGTATGCAGATGGGTGTCACCTGTATGAGGTATGCAGAATGGGTGCACCTGTATGAGAGTATGCAGATGGTGGTCACTGTATAGAGGGTATGCAAGAATGGTGACCTGTATTGAGGGTATGCGGATGGTGCCACATGGTATGGAGGGTATGCAGATGGTGTCACCTGTAATGAGGGTTGCAGATTGGTGTCACCTGTATGAGGGATAGCCAGATGGTGTCACCTGTATGAGGGTATGCGATCGGTGTACCTGTATGAGGGCGGGGTATGCAAGATGGTGTCACCTGTATGAGGGTATGCAGATGTGTTCACCTGTATGAGGGTATGCAGATGGGTGTCACCTGTATGAAGGGTATTGCAGATGGTGTCACCTGTATGAGGGTTGCGGATGGTGTCACCTGTATGAGGGTATGCAGATGGTGTCACCTGTATGAGGGTAGCAGATGTGTCACCTGTATGAGAGTAATGCGGATGGTTCAACTGTATGAGGGTATGCGGAATGGTGTCAACTGTATGAAGGTTGCAGATGGTGTCACCTGTCATGAGGGTATGCAAGATGGTGTCACCTGATATGAGGGTATGCAGATGGTGCACCTGTATGAGGTATGCAGATGGTGTCACCTTGATGAGGGTATGCAGATGGTGTCACCTGATGAGAGTATGCAGATGGTGTCACCTGTTGAAGGGTATGCAGATGTGTCACCTGTATTGAAGTATGCGGATGGTGTCACCTGTATGAGGGTAATGCAGATGGTGTCACCTGTATGAAGGGTATCGATGGTGTCACCTGGTATGAGAGGCGGGGGTATGCAGATGGTGTCCTGTTGAGGGTATGCAGATGGTGTCACTGTAATGAGGCGGGGTAAGATTCGACGTGTGTATAGGGTAAATGCGGATGGTGTCACTGTAACGAGGGTATGCAGATGGTGTCACCTGTAATGAGGGCGGGGGTATGCAGATGGTGTCACCTGTATGAGGGTATGCGGATGGTGTCCACCTGTATGAGGGTATGCAGAATGGTGTCACCTGTATGAGGGCGGGGTATGCAGATGGTGTCACCTGTATGAGGGTATGCGGATGGTGTACCTGTATGAGGGTAAATGCAGCATGGTGTCACCTGTACGAGGGTAATGCGGATGGTGTCAACTGTATGAGGGCGTGGGTATGCAGAATGGTGTCACCTGTATGAGGGTATGCAAAATGGTGTCACCTGTAAATGGAGGGCGGGGTAATGCAATGGTGTCCACCTGTATGAGGGTATGCGGATGGTGTCACCTGTAATGAGGGTATGCAGATGGTGTGAACTCACCTGTACGAGGGTATGCGGATGGTGTCACCTGTAATGACGGGTATGCAGATGGTGTCACCTGTACGAGGGTATGCAGATGGTGTACCTGTATGAGGGTATCGGATGGTGTCACCCTGTATGAGGGTTTGGCAGAATGGTGGTCACCTGTAGAGGTATGCAGAATGTGTCACTTGTATGAGGGGTATGCGGATGGTGTCACCTGTAATGAGGGTATGCGGATGGTGTTCACCTGAATGAGGGTATGGCAAGATGGTGTCACCGTGTATGAGGGTATGCAGATGGTGTCACCTGTATGAGGGTATGCAGATGGGTGTCACCTGTTACGCAGGTATGCAATGGTGTCACCTGTATGAGGGTATGCGGATGGTGGTCACTGTAATGAGGGTATGCAGAGGTGTCACCTGTACGAGGGTTAATGCAGAATGGTGTCACCTTTATGAGTATGCAGATTTGGTGTCAACTGACGAGGGTATGCAGATGGTGTCAACCTGTATGAGGGTAATGCGGATGGTGTCACACATGTATGAGGGGTATGCAGATGTGTCACCTGTATGGAGGGTATGCGGATGGTGTCACCTGTATGAGGGCGGGGTATGCAGATGTGTCACCTGTATGAGGGTAAGCAGATGGTGTCACCTGTATGAGGGTATGACAGATGGTGTCACATTGTATGAGGGTAATGGGCGGATGGTGTCACTGTATGAGGGCGGGTAATGCAGAGGTGTCCACCTGTATGAGGGTATGCAGATGGTGTCCCCTGTATGAGGTATGCAGATGGGTGTACCCTGTATGAGGGTATGCGGATGGTGTCCTGTACGAGGGTATGCAGATGGTGTACTGATGAGGGTATGCGGATGGTGGTCACCTGTATGAGGGCGGGGTATGCACGATGGTGTCACCTGTAATGAGGGTATGCAGGATGGTGTCACATGTTATGAGGGTAATGCAGATGGGTCACCCTGTAATGAGGGTAATGCGGAGGGTGTCACCTGTAATGAGGGTAATTGCGGATGTGGTCACCTTGTATAGGGTTGACAGATGGTGGTCACCTGTAGAGGGTATGCGGATGGTGTCAACCTGTATGAGGGTAATGTCAGATGGTGTCACCTGTATGAGGGTATGCAGTTGGTGTCCATGTATGAGGTAATGCAGATTGGTGTCAACTGTTATGAGGGTATGCGGATGGTGTCCCTGTTAAATGAGGGTAATGCAGATGGTGTCAACCTGTATGAAGGGTATGCGGATGGTGTCACCTGTTATGAGGGTAATGCAGATGGTGTCACTGTATGAAGGGTTGCAGATGGTGTCACCTGTAATGAGGGTATGCAGATGGTGTCACCTGTATGAGGGTATGCGGATGGTGTCACCCTGTATAGGCCGGGGTATGCAGATGGTGTCACCTGTATGAGGGTAATGCAGATGGTGTCACCTGTATGAGGGTATCAGAGGTGTCCACCCCTGTATGAGGGTATGCGGATGGTGTCACCCCTGTATGAGGGTATGCAGATGGTGTCACCTGTATGAGGGTATGCAGAAATGGTGTCACTGTAATGAGGGTATGCGGATGGTGTCACCTGTATGAGGGCGGGGTAGCAGATGGGTGTCACCTGTATGAGGGTATGCAGATGGTGTCACCTGGTATGAGGGTATGCAGATTATTGGTGGTACCCCTGTATGAGGGTTATGCAGATGATGTCACCTGTATGAGGGTATGCAGATGGTGTCACCTGTATGAGGGTATGCAGATGGTGTCACCTGTATGAGGGTATGCGGATGGTGTCACCTGTATGAGGGTATACAGATGGTGTCACCTGTATGAGGGTATGCAGATGGTGTCACCTGTATGAGGGTATGCGGATGGTGTCACCTGTATGAGGGTATGCGGATGGTGTCACATGTATGAGGGTATGCGGATGGTGTCACATGTATGAGGGTATGCAGATGATGTCACCTGTATGAGGGTATGCAGATGATGTCACCTGTATGAGGGTATGCAGATGGTGTCACCTGTATGAGGGTATGCAGATGGTGTCACCTGTATGAGGGTATGCAGATGGTGTCACCTGTATGAGGGTATGCAGATGGTGTCACCTGTATGAGGGTATGCAGATGGTGTCACCTGTATGAGGGGTATGCAGATGGTGTCACCTGTATGAGGGTATGCAGATGGTGACACCTGTATGAGGGTATGCAGATGGTGTCACCTGTATGAGGGTATGCAGATGGTGTCACCTGTATGAGGGTATGCAGATGCACCTGTATGAGGGTATGCGGATGTGTCACCTGTATGAGGGTATGCAGATGGTGTCACCTGTATGAGGGTATGCGGATGGTGTCACCTGTATGAGGGTATGCAGATGGTGTCACCTGTATGAGGGTATGCAGATGGTGTCACCTGTATGAGGGTATGCAGATGGTGTCACCTGTATGAGGTATGCAGATGGTGTCACCTGTATGAGGGTATGCAGATGGAGTCACCTGTATGAGGGTATGCAGATGGTGTCACCTGTATGAGCGAGTCGAAGGTCTTCTTCTGGTGATGTTCTGGGATGATCTCACAGAGCAGGGAGTACTCGCTCTGGGCCAGCTTCACGAAGGCGCTGATGCAGTGGATGTACGAGTCGATCTCTATGTCCAACACGTCATCTTTGCCTTCGCACACACACACGGACACGCGTCAACAACACGCCAACAACACGCCAACAACACACTCTTAAATATCCCATGATAAACATGAAATACAATGAGACACTTTGGCTAAAAATAAAGTATTACATTAGGAGTACTGACGATAAATACTGAGCCCAAAGTGTGTTGTTATAATAATAATGACTATTTCCATGACAGATCAATTGTAATTTTAAACATTTATCATCTATTCATTTATTTACTGTTTTCCTTATTTTTTATCCTATTTTTGTAAACTTGAACAGTTTTATTGAAGTAAATTGTCTTTCATTAAGTTTCATATGAATTGCAGCTCACGTGTTATTGATATTGATAATATGAACTATTTAGAACAAGGGTTTCTGAGATTCACATTTTTCCGTTGGATTCAGCGGCATCATGTTGGTCCATAATAATAATAATATACTTATATAATATAATAATAATAATAATAATATACTTCACATTTTGTTACAGTAACGAGGCTGATCAACATTACCTGCATCCCTTTTTACGTTTATAATTGAAATGTGATTGTTCTGATCCAGTTGTTTAATTGAACTTATATTCTCAGTGAAACAGTGAAAATACATCAGGTAAAATGGCCTCGACACAAGAACTGGCTTCATCTACAGCTTCGATTCCAAAATAATATCGACAAATAGTTTTTTTTAATGGAAAACACTGCCTCGTCGCTCAGACTAAACCCAGTCCTTTTAGATCAAGTCCGAGCTAAACCTGAAAAGCCTGGAACTCTTTCTCGCGGCTAAAGGTGCTTTATTATTTATTTATATTTGTGAATATTTCCGGTGTTCCGTGACTTACCCGAGTTGCTCTTGTCTCCGGCGTCTGACAGCAGTTTGAGTCTCAGCTCGTGATCTGTTCGATTTAAACGTTTATCAAACAAAACTAACCCGTACTATCACCAATACTAAACTAACCATCACCAAATACTAAACTAACCCGTCCCATCACCAAATACTAAACTAACCCGTCCATCACCAATACTAAACTAACCCGTCCTATATACTAAACTAACCCGTACTATCACCAAATACAGCGCCTCTGGAAAGTACTAATACACCTTGAACTTTTGCACATTTAGTCATGTTACAACCCTAAACATAAAGATTTATTTTGAATGTTTTACTGAAAGTTCACACACAAGTAACAGACAACTGTGAGTGAAGCCAAATGATACATGATTCTGTTATTTTTCAAAAAATAGAAAAGTGAAAAGTGGGGCGTGCATAAGTATTCATACAGCATGACTTAATACTTTGTGGAACCCCCTTTTGCTGCAATAACAGCAGCAAGTCTTCTGGGTATGACTACAAGGTTTGCACATGTAGAGACTGACATTTAGCCCATTCCTCTTTACAAAACAACTCAAGCTCTGTCACATTAGAAGGAGAGCGTTGTGAACAGCAGTTTCAGGTCTTTCCACAGATTTTCAATAGGATTTAGGTCAGGACTTTGACTGGGCCATTCTAACACATTAATATGTTTGTTTTTAAACCATTCCATTGTAGATTTAGCTTTGTGTTTAGGGTCATTGTCCTGCTGGAAGGTGAATCTCCGCCCCAGCCTCAATTCTCTTGCTGACTCCAGCAGGTTTTCCTCCAAAATGTCTCTGTATTTGGCTCCATCCATCTTCCCAACTATTCTTACAATCTTCCCAGTCCCCGCTGAGGAAAAGCAGCCCCATAGCATGATGCTCCCCCACCATATTTGACACTGGGATGGTGCACTCAGGACGATGAGCAGTGTTAGGTTTGCTCCATACATAACGTTTTGCATTTGGGCCAAAAAGTTCAATTTTTGTCTCATCTGACCAAAGCACTTCTTCCACATGGTAGCTGTGTCCTCCATATGACTTCTAGCAAACTTCAAACGGGATTTCTTATGGCCTCCTTTCAATAATGGCTTCTTCTTCCACTCGTCCATGAAGGCCAGATTTGTGTAGAGACTTATAGTTGTCCCATGTACAGATTCCCCAGCTCAGCGGCAGTACGTCACAGCTCCTCCAGAGTTATCTTAGGACACTTGGTTACATTTCTGACCAGTGCTCTCCTTGTTCGGTCTGTTAGTTTAGGTGGACGGCCGTGTCTTGGTAAGTTCGCAGTGGTGCTATACTCTTTCCATTTCTGAATGATGGATTGAACAGTGCTCCGTGAGATGTTCAAATCTTGGTAAATCTTGTATAACTTAACGCTGCTTTAAACTTCTCCACAGCTTTATCCCTGACCTCTCTGGTGAGCTCCTTGGCCTCATGATGTTGTTTAGTGACCAATACACTCTGACCATAGCTCTGAGGCCCTCACAGAACAGCTGGAATTATACTGAGAGTAGATTACACACAGGTGCCTCTATTTAATGGTTAGGGCAAGGTGTGAACATTCTGCAGTCATTAGGAATGTTATAAAGGCAATGAATGCACTCAGGAAATGCTGTATGAATACTATGCACGCCCCACTTTTCAATTTTCTATTTTTTTAAATAACAGAATCATGTATCATTTTGCTTCACTTCACAGTTGTCTGTTACTTGTGTGTGAACTTTCAGTAAAACATTCTAAATAAAATCTTCACGTTTAGGGTTGTAAACATGACAAAATGTGCAAAGGTTCAAGGTGTATTA
This sequence comes from Neogobius melanostomus, assembly GCA_007210695.1. Lineage (NCBI taxonomy): Eukaryota > Metazoa > Chordata > Actinopteri > Gobiiformes > Gobiidae > Neogobius > Neogobius melanostomus. The sequence goes on from VHKM01000999.1 coordinate 88,981, forward strand.
GTACTTTCGCAAGGCACTGTACTAAATTAACCCGTACCTTCACCAAATTCAGGCGCGAAAGAGCCCATCCACCGGGAAAAAGCTAAACTAAACCGTTACAGAACCGTCACCAAACACAGCCCCATCCACCGGAAACGGACTAAAGCGAGAGAAAACCAGCCGGAACCCACTACGAAACAGGACCTAGCAGAGCTTCTGAACTTTAAAGAAGAGGAAACTAAAACTGGAATCACTGATCCATTAAAGACTCCATCAAATAAAAGTTTGAATCATTTAGTAAAGTCCAGGACTGCAGATGGAAAATAGCTACTTTGCTAAATCTGGTACAAATCATCTCTTCTTTTGTAAAGACTAATGGTTTTGTACACTGTCCCTGTTTCAATAAACAATAAACTAACTAACTAAACAGGTCATGGTTTTATTCTTTGAGATATTAGACTTTTCAGAGGGATTTCAGAAGTTTATTATTAGGGCTGGGCAGCGTTAAACAGGCTGGAATCAAAACAATGAAAGCAACGAAATATCTGGACAAGTTTTGATGCTGTTGATCCAGGAACAGACTGGCTGTTTTAGCTCAATTTTGCCTAATTTTTATTTTTTTTACATATTTTTTGCCTAATGTTTGCCCCATTTCTCCCATTTTTTTCTTATTTTGCTCCAATTTTTCTCGTTTTCCCAATTTCTTCCCTCATTTTTGATTATTTTCATTTCTAATATTTTCCTCTCTTTCCCCCATTTTTCTCTATTTTGCCTCATTTACTTAATTTTTATTTACACATTTTTTCCTTATTTTTGTTACAATTTCTCTGAATTTTCCTCATTTTTTTAGGGAAGTATCGTTCAGGTATCGGTATCGAGAACCAAGTATCGTTAAAGTCCTGGTATGGTATAAAACATAACGGTGCCCAGCCCTGTGTGTAATCACTGAAACCTTCAGAAATCATCACTTTGCTTCCAGGTGAAAGTTTATATGTGTCATTAGACTGTGCGCCTGTAGGGGCAGTGATAATCATTTTACAGATTCTGCATTAGACTGTGCGCCTGTAGGGGGCAGTGATAATCATTTTACAGATTCTGCATTAGACTGTGCGCCTGTAGGGGCAGTGATAATCATTTTACAGATTCTGCATTAGACTGTGCGCCTGTAGGGGCAGTGATAATCATTTTACAGATTCTGCATTAGACGTGCGCCTGTAGGGGCAGTGATAATCATTTACAGATCTGCAGATGTGCGCCTGTAGGGGGCAGTGATAATCATTTTACAGATTCTGCATTAGACTGTGCGCCTGTAGGGGCAGTGATATCATTTTACAGACTGTCGCTGTAGGGGGCAGTGATAATCATTTTACAGACTGTGCGCCTGTAGGGGCAGTGATAATCATTTTACAGATTCTGCATTAGACTGTGCGCCTGTAGGGGGCAGTGATAATCATTTTACAGATTCTGCATTAGACTGTGCGCCTGTAGGGGGCAGTGATAATCATTTACAGACTGTGCGCCTGTAGGGGCAGTGATAATCATTTTACAGACTGTGCGCCTGTAGGGGGCAGTGATAATCATTTTACAGATTCTGCATTAGACTGTGCGCCTGTAGGGGGCAGTGATAATCATTTTACAGATTCTGCATTAGACTGTGCGCCTGTAGGGGCAGTGATAATCATTTTACAGACTGTGCGCCTGTAGGGGCAGTGATAATCATTTTACAGACTGTGCGCCTGTAGGGGGCAGTGATAATCATTTTACAAATGTAAGTCAGTGATGTCATTCGGGGACAGTTACCTTCCAGCGGCGTGAGGTTAGAGCCGCCCTTTTTCCCGTCCAGCCCGTGCTGCGAGTACTGTTCAGAAGGTTCTGCGCTTTTCGAATGGTCCCTTCACCGCCGGGACAGGAAGTGACGTGCAGAGAGGACAGGAAGTGACCCAAAGCCGAGGAGAAGCAGAGAGAAGAGAGAGAGAAGAAGAGCCTCGACAGTCAGAGGGATGGAACAGCGTCGATTCTATAATCCTATGTATGAAGCTTCAGTGTTGGACTGTGCCAGCAGGGGGCGCTGTATTACAATCATCAGGACATTCAGAGGAGTTAGTTTCAAAGACAACAGTTACTACAGTTAGCTTCATCAGCAACAACATCTGCGAGAAGCAAAGAGAGGTGTGAACGTGGTGCTCTCTCACTCTTTTCACTGTATTAACCTCTTCACCCTCTTTTTCTCTTTCTCCAGTTTGGCTTTACCCAAATCTAAAAGCTTCAGGAAAAAAGTGTCAAATAGAGACAAAAACGAGGATGAAAAAGCAACAAAAAAGAAAGGAAAAAATAAGGAAAAAAGTCTGTTTTGTAGTTCTTAGCTTCAAATGAGGCATAACTTTTAGATTTGGGCTGTACAGGAGAACATGCACTTAGTGGGGGTTAAGAGATTAAGCTGCGTCTTTTTTTACGTTAATATGAAGCGGATTTGAATAAAACAAGGAGAGAAAGAGTTTGAGAGCGATAGTTTATTTAAGGAGATTGAAAACTAAACCTGAAACGTCTCTTTGCTTCTCGCAGATGTTGTTGCTGATGAAGCTGAAACGTAATAACTGAGCACGTGATGTTTAACAGCAGATTCAGACGTTTATCTGCAGCTCGAAGTTTATGTATGAAAAACAGAATGACATCGTCGTCCTAATCAATGGCACTGTTCCATCCTGGAGGAGTGAACGGGCGGGGTTAAAGAGGGCGGGGCCTAACAGCGTCACACAAAGGTTAGACACATTTCCACAAACAGACTAAGATTCCTTTTGTGAGAGCGGCCGATAGAACGTCTGCACAGCTGAGCTAAAGCGGGAAATCCATCATCTCACTGAGACAAAAGGAAACGTTTCTGAAAGAAGCTGAAGCTCATTCTGGTTATTCTGTGAAGCTCATGTTGAAAAAGTGCCTCCAGTTTCACAAAACGACTTTCCGTCTGTGTGAGGTTTAGATCTGATGACAAACTGTGAGCTCGAACTTATTCACTTCAAAATGCTTCTCTTTGTCAGGGTTAAAGTGTTAAAGTCGTGATGTTTCAGAATATCACAGCTTTGACTTTTCCTTTTGTGAAACCAGAGGAGGCCGAGCTCTAAGCCTACAGCAGGGGCGACACTGAGCAGCTGAGTTACCTGGGATGTAGACTGTCATCAGGACGAGAAGAAGAGGAAACATGTTAGTTTGTGAATTTGAACCAGTGAAAGGAGAGTTTTAGACGGAGCTGGTTTGATAAAAAAGGCTCGTTTATTTATTTAAGGGAATACACGAGAAACAAAAGTCTTTTCTTTAAACATGTGAAATATTAACGTTAAAGACTTTTCTGAGCCTGTTTGTTCTTCATAAGATGCAGGACGTTTTGTTCTGGGCTCGTTTCATTGGCAGAAACAGCTCCTAGTTTTGGCTTTACCCAAATCTGAAGCTTCTTCAAAATAGCTACAAAAATGTGTGGTGAAAACGCGCTGTAGGTCTTAGCTTTCAAATGAGGCGTGACACTGACCTAAAGCTTTAGTCCAGAAGCTTTCAGATTAGGGTAAAGCCGAACTGGAGAAAATGCACTTGGTTAAGCGGGGGTAAGAGGTGAAACTATCTTTAAGTCAGAAACATTGTATATTTTTTTCCAAAACTGTGACACACAGTTTCCGACAAAGACGCGTCACAACAAAGTAAGTGCTTTATTGTCATTGTACAAACATATAACGAAAGTGTTCAGGTGTTAGTCCTGAGCCGCCGCAGCTGAGCCAACCTGACGTATTGCCTTTATTGCAGAACAGTATTTTGTCACATGTTTCTATTGTAACAGCAAAGCTCCGGATCCTGAATGTTACGTGATATAATAAAGTTTGATTACGTGAGGAAACAGCTTTGCTCAGCTGACGAGTCCGAGAACAAACGAGCAACACGTTATGTTGTTGTGCAGCTCTGAGTGTGAGAACAAAGCACTGAAGCATCTCATGAAGAACGAGTCCGCCTTAAGCCTCAGATCTGCAGCTTCTGTCACTGAAGCCACGGTTTTTCTTTATATCACCCGAGTTTACCAAACCAGCTCATGTTTGAAGGATAATCAGACTTAGTGAAGGTTCTCCCGTGTTCCCCGAGATCAGCCGTGATGAACCCGCCCCCAGACGTGGAGGACGTGCGTGCTTTGGGCGGAGCTTTACCTGGTCTCTTCGGGAGCTTCTTGGTGGGCGTCTCTTTGCGTTTGGTCTGGACTGCAGTGAGTAAAGCGCTCCAGAGGTGGCGCTGTTCTTCCTGAAGTGGTCCTTCAGGCCTTTGATGGAGCGAGTCACTGCGAGGAAGCGGATCCTGGTAATAAAGTTCATGAAGTCTGAAACACAAGAGACGATCAGGTCAGAGCGGGAACTTATAATGTTCTGTGTGGTTACTGAAGAACTGTTGTCCTCGCCTGATGATGAGAGCCGTCACAAACACTGACAGAACGTGTCTCCTGCATGAATGAGAGCCGTCACAACACTGACAGAACTGTGTCCTCCCTGGATGAATGAGAGCCGTTCACAAACACACTGACAAACTGTGTCCTCCCTGGATGAATGAGAGGCCGTCACAAAACACAGACAGACTGTGTCCTCCCTGGATGAAGAGAGCCGTCACAAACACACTGACAGAAACTGTGTCCTCCCTGAATGAACGACGTCACAGAACACTGACAGAACTGTGTCCTCCCTGGATGAATGAGAGAGCGTCCCACAAACACTGACAGAACTGTGTCCTCCCTGGATGAATGAGACCGTCACAAACACTGACAGAACTGTGTCCCCCCTGATGAATGAGAGCCGTCCCAAACACTGGACAGAACTGTGGTCCTCCCTGGATGAACGAGAGCCGTCACAAACACTGACAGAAACGTGTCCTCCCTGGATTGAATGAGAGCCGTCACAAACACTGACAAACTGTGTCTCCCTGGATGAATGAGAGCCGGTCACAAACACTGACCAGAACTGTGTCCTCCCTGATGATGACAGCCTCAACAAACAACTGACAGAAACTGTGTCCTCCCTGGATGAACGAGAGCCGTCACCAAACATGACAGAAACTGTCTCCCTGGGATTGAACGAGAGCCTTCACAAACACTGACAGAACTGTTGTCCTCCCCTGATGAATGAGAGCCGTCACAAACACTGACGAACTTTCCTCCCTGGATGAATGAGACCGGTCACAACACACTGACAGAACTGGCCTCCCTGGATGAACGAAGAGCCGTCACAAACACTGACAGAACTGTGTCCTCCCTGCGATGAATGAGAGCCGTCACAACACCACTGACAGAACTGTGTCCCCCTGGATGAATGAGAGCCGTCCACAACGACTGACAAACTTGTGTCCCCCTGGAGGAATGAGAGCCTCACAAACACCATGACAGGAACTGGTTCCTCCCGGAGAATGAGAGCCGTCACAAAACACCCTGACAGAACTGTGTCCTCCCTGGATGAATGAGAGCCGTCACAACACACTGACAGAACTGTGTCCTCCCTGGATGAATGAGAGCCTTCACAAACACACTGACAGAACTGTGTCCTCCCTGGATGAACGAGAGCCGTCACAAACACACTGACAGAACTGTGTCCTCCCTGGATGAATTGAGAGCCGTCACAAACCACTGACAGAACTGTGTCCCCCTGGATGAATGAGAGCCGTCACAAACACACTGACAGAACTGTGTCCTCCCTGGATGAATGAGAGCCTTCACAAACACACTGACAGAACTGTGTCCTCCCTGGATGAATGAGAGCCGTCACAAACACACAGACAGAACTGTGTCCTCCCTGGATGAATGAGAGCCGTCACAAACACCACTGACAGAAACAAGAGGAAAATCTACTGCAAGTCAATAAATCAGAATCGTTACAACTTTAGGGCTTAAGGCTTTTATTGTGAAACGCTGCACATTTTCACAGATTTTTTCCCCACTTTTTTATTTCACAAAATAAAAGCACACATTTAAACCTGCCTCTGTTCTTCAGATGTTGTTACTAAAAATGAAAACGGCCCTAAAGTTTAGTCCCTTTGTCTTTAGCCGCTCTGTCTGCCACAAAGGAAATGCCCATATTGGATTACAGCCTTTCTTGCTACACGTGGATACCTAACTCGTCCTTACCCTGGTTGCGTCCGTACTCCGTGAGCCAGCCGGAGATGCAGATGACGTCCTGTAGAGCAGCTTCAGGCAGATGTTCCAGCACCACCTCCTCCGGCACCTCCAGCTCCTCGTCTGCCCCGAGAGCGTCCAGGATGAGGATGGGGGCACGGGTTTACTGTAGCGGGTCAGCAGGCTACGGAACTCCGCCTCCAGGAGCTCCTTCCCCTTTTCAAACAGAGACTTCTGCAGACGCACAAGAGGAGTAACTTACAGTGTTAATGACAGTGTTCTACTGTGTTAAGATTAAGAGCTGAGCAAGTTGTTAATGACAGCGTTCTACTGTGTTTAAGATAAGAGCTGAGCAAGTGTTAATGAACAGTTTCTACTGTAAGGATTAGAGCTGAGGCAAGTGTTAATGACAGTGTGTCTACTGTGTTTAAGGATTAAGAGATTGAGCCAAGTGTAGATGACAGTGTTTACTGTGATTAAGGATTAAGAGCTGAGCAAGTTAATGACAGTGTTCTACTGTGTTGCAGATTTAAGAGCTGAGCAATGTTTAATGACAGTTGTTCTACTGTGTTAAGATTAAGAAGCTGAGCAAGTGTTAATGACAGTGTTCTACGTGATTAAGATTAAGAAGTCTGAGCAAGTGTTTAATGACAGTGTTCTACTGTGATTAAGGATTAAGAGCTGAGCAAGTGTTAATACAGGTTCTACTGTGTTTAAGGTTAAAGAGCTGAGCATGTAATGACGCGTTTACTGTGATAAGGATTAAAGAGCCTGAGCAAGTGTAATGACAGTTCTACTGTGATTAGGATTTAAAGTCTGAGCAAGTGTTAATGACAGGTTCTACTGTATTAAGGATTAAGACCTGAGCAAGTGTTAATGGACAGTGTTAAATGGTCACATTTTATATAGTTCGCCTTCTACCTGCTTAGCACTCAAAAGGCTTAATCAAGGAACCAGTCACCCATCCACACGCTTCATTCGATAACACCAGGTACGCAGACACTGGTAGGCGAGTTGGTTGAAGTGTTCTTGCCCCAAGGACACAACACAGGTGGCACTGCGGATTCGAAACCGCGACCCCCTGGTCACAAGACGACCCGCTCATACTCTCTGCACCCACCGTCGTCCCGGTCGTGTTCTACTTGTGTGTTTAAGGATTAAACCTGAGCAAGTGTTAATGACCAGGTGGTTCTACTATTGTTTGAAGGATAAGCCTGAGCAAGTGTTAATGACAGTGTTCTACTGTGTTTAGGATTAAGAGCTGAGCAAGTGTTTAATGACCCAGTGTTCTATGTGTTTAGGATAAGACCTGAGGCAAGTGTTAATGACAGTGTTCTAACTGTGTTTAAAGGATTAAGAGCTGCAGCAAGTGTTAATGACATGCGTTTCTACTGTGATTAAGCGCATTAAGAGCTGAGCAGTGTTAATGGACAGTGTTCTACTGTGTTTAGATTAAGAGCTGAGAAGTTTAATGACAGTGTTCTACTTGTTTAAGGATTAAGAGTGAGCAAGTGTAATGACAGGTGTTCTACGGTTTCAGGATTAAGAGCTGAGCAAGTGTAATGACCAGTGTCTACTGTGATTAAGATTAAGAGCTGAGCAAAGTGTTAATGACAGTTCTACGTGTAATTAAAGGCTGAGGAAGTGGTAATACATGTTCTACTGTGTTTAAGGATAAGAGCTTGAGCAATGTTAATGGACAGTGTTCTACTGTGATTAAAAGGGATAAAGAGCTGACAGTTTAATGGACAGTGTCTACTGTGTAAGAGCTGAGCAAGTGTTAATGACAGTGTTTACTGGATTAAGATTAAGAGCTGAGCACAGTGTTATGACAGTGTTCTACTGGTGTTTAAGGATTTAAGAGTCTGAGCAAGTGTAATGACAGTGTTCTACTGTGTTTAGGATTAAGAGCTGAGCAAGTGTTAATGACAGATGTTCTACTGTGTTAAGGATTAAGAGCTTGAGCAAGTGTTAGATTGACAGGTTCTACGTGATTAAGGTTAAAGCTAGAAGTGTTTAATACAGCGTTTCTACTGTGTTTAAGGATACGGCTGAGCAAGTGTTATGACAGTGTCTACTGTGTTTAGAGTCTGAGCAAGTGTTATGACCAGTGTTCTATCGTGTTTAAGGATTAAGAGCTGAGCAAGGTTAATGACAGTGTTCTACTCTTGTGTTTAAGATTACGAGCTGACAGTGTTAATGCAGTTCATACTGTGTTAAGGATTAAGAGTCTGAGCAAGTGTTAATGACAGTGTTCTACTTGTGTTTAAGGACATGTAAGAGCTGAGAAAGTGTTAATGACAGTTGTTCTACGTGTTTAAAGATTAAAGCGGAGCATGTGTTATGACATGTTCTATGTGATTAAGGATAGAGCTGAGCAGGTTAGGACAGTGTTCTACTTGTGTTTAGGATTAAGACTGGCAGGTGTTAATGACAGGTCCTACTGTGTCCTCAGGATTAAGAAGCTGAGCAATGTAATTGACAGTGTTCTACATGTGATTAAGGAGTAAGAGCTTGAGCAAGTGTTAATGACAGTTTCTACTGTGTTAGATTAGAGCGAGGACCAGTGTTTAATGACAGTGTTCTACTGTGTTTAGGATTAAGAGCTGAGCAATGTTAATGACCAGTTCTACGTGTGATTAAGATTAAAGCTGATGCAACTGTTAATGACAGTGTCTACTGTGTAAGAGCTGAGCAAGTGGTTAATGACAGCGTTCTACTGTGATTAAGAATTAAGAGCTGAGCAAGTGTTAATGACAGTCTACTGTGTTTAAGATTAAGAGCTGAGCAAGTGTAATGACCAGTTTCTACTTGTTAAGATTAAGAGCTGAGCAAGTTGAATACAGGTTTCTACTGTGTTTAAGGATTAAGAGCTGAGCAAGTGTTAATGATCCATGTTTTCTACTGTGTTAAGGAATTAATAGCTGCAGCAAAGTGTTAATGACAGCGTTCTAACTGTTGTTAGGATTACCGAGCTGAGGCAAGTGTTAAGGACCAGTGTTCTACGTGTTTAAGGATTAAGAGCTGAGCAATGTTAATGACAGTGTTCTACTGTGTTTAAGGATTACGAGCACTGAGCAAGTGTAATGAAGTTTCTTACTGTGTTTAAGATAAGAGTGAGCAAGTGTTAATGGACAGCTGTTCTACTTGTGTTTAAGGATAGAGTGGAGCAGTGTTAATGACAGTGTTCTACTGTGTTTAAGGATACGAGCTGAGCAAGTGTTAATGACAGTGTTTCTACTGGTTTTAGGATTAAGAGCTGAGGAAGTGTCTAATGACATGTTACTGGTTTAAGTTTCGGAGTCGAAGCCACAGTGTTAATGACAGTGTTCTACTGCATTTAAGGATAAGATCCTTGAGCAAGTAGTGTAATGACAGTGTTCTACTGTTAGGATTAAAGAGCTGAGCAAGTGTTAATGAACATGTTCTACTGTGATTAAGGATTAAGAGCTGATGCAGGTTAATGACACGTTCTACTGTGTTAAGGATTAAGAGCTGAGCAGTTTTAATGACAGCGTTCTACTGTGGTTTAAGATTAAAGCTTGAGCAAGTGGTAATTACAGCTGTTCTACTTGATTAAGATTAAGAGCTGAGCAAGTCGTTAATGACATGTCTACTGTGTTAAAGGATAAGAGCTGAGCAAGTGTTAATGACAGTGTTCTACTGGTTTGAAGGATTAAGAGCTGAGCAAGCTGTTAATGACAGCGTTATCTACTGTGATTAAGGATTAAGAGCTGAGCAAGGTTAATGACAGCGTTCTCTACTGGTTTAAGGATTAAGAGCTGAGGAATTTAATGACAGTTTCTACTGTGATTAAGGATTAAGAAGCTGAGCAAGTGTTAATGACCAGTGTTTACTGTGTTAAGGATTTAAAGTGAGCAAGTGTAATGACCAGTGTTGTCTACTGTGTTTAAGGATTAAGAGGTGAGCAATTAATGACCATTTTCTACTGTGGTTTAAGGATTAAGAACTGAGCAAGTGTTAATGAGCAGCTTCTACTGTGATTTAAGGATTAAGAGCTGAAGCAAGTGTTAATTGACAGCTTCTACTTGGATTAAGGATTAAGAACTGAGCAATGTTAATGACAGTTTCTACTTTGATTAAGGATTAAGAGTTGAGCCAATGTTAATGCAGCGTTCTACTGTTTGGGTTTAAGGATTAAGAGCTGAGCAAGTGTTAATGACAGCGTTCTACTGTGTTATGAAAGATTAAAGAGCTGAGAAGTGTTAATGACAGTGTTCGTACTGTGTTTAAGGATAAGAGCTGAGCGCAATGTAATGGACAGCGTCTACTGTGTTTAAGGATTACAAAGCTGGCAAGTGTTAATGACAGTGGTTTCTACTGGTTAAGGTTAGAGCTGAGCAATGTTAATGACATAGATTCTACTGTGATTAAGGAATTTAAGAGCTGAGGCAAGTGTTTAAATGACAGTGTCTACTGTGTTTAAGTATTAAGAGCTGAGAATGTAATGCAGTGTTCTACCTGTGTTTAAGGATAAGAGCTGACAAGTGTTAATGAACAGCTCTCTACTGGATTAAGGATTAATGAGCTGAGCAATTAATGACCCAGCTTCTCTGTGTTTAAGATTAGAGCTGGAGGAAGTGTTAAGAAGTGTTCTGACTGTTGATAAGATAAGAGCTGAGCAAGTGTGTAATGACCAGTGTTTACTGTGATTAGTTTAAAGCTGAGCAAGTGTAAGACGTGTTCTACTGTGTTTAAGGATTACGAGCTGAGCCAAGTGTTATTTACCGTTTCACCCTTGTTTTAAGATAAGCTGAGGCCAAGTGTTAATGACCAGTGTCCGTACTTGTTTAAGGAATTAAGAGCTGAAGCAATGTAATACAGACGTTCTACTGTGTGAAGGATTAAGAGCTGAGCAAGTTGTTAATGACAGTGTTGCTACTGTTGGTTAATGAATTAAGCAGCGAGCAATTGTAATGACAAGTGTTCACTTGTGAAGGATTAAAGAGTCTAGAAAGTGTAAATGACAGTGTTCTAGCTGTGTTTAAGGATTAAGAGCTTGAGCAAGTTGTTAATGACAGTGTTCTACTGTGTCTTAAGGATTAAGAGCTGAGCAAGTGTTAATGACATTTCTACTGTGATTAAGGATTAAGAGCTGAGCAAGTGTTCAATGACAGTGTTCTACTGTGTTTAAGGAAAGAGCTGAGCAATGTAATGACAGCGTTTCTACTGTGATTAAGGATTAAGAGCTGAGCAAGTGGTTAATGACAAGTGGTCTACTGTGTTTAAGGATTTAAGAGCTGAGGAAGTGTTAATGACCAGCTTCTACTGTGATTAAGGATTAAGAGCTGAGCAAGTGTTAATGACAGTGTTCTTGACTGTGATTAAGGTTAAGAGCTGAGCAAGTGTTAATGACAGTGTTCTACTTGTTTAAGGATTAGAGCTGAAGCAAGTGTTTAATACAGCGTTCTACTGTGTTTAAGACTAAGAGCTGAGGAAGTTGTTTAATGACAGTGTTCTACGTGTTAAGGATTAAGAGCTGAGCAGTTGTTAATTGACAGCGTTCTACTGTGGTTAAGGATTAAGAGCTGAGCAAGTGTTTAATTGACAGTTGTCTACTGGTTAAGATTAGAGCTGAGCAAGTGGTTAATGACAGTGTTTCTACTGTGGTTTTAAAGGATTAAGACCTGAGCAGTGTTAGTGGAACAGTGTTCTACTGCTGATTAAGATTAAGACTGAAGCAAAGTGTTATTGACAGTGTCTCTACTTTGTCTAAGGACTAAGGCTGAGCAAAGTGTTAATGACAGTGTTCTTACTGTGTTCCAAGAGCTGAGCAAGGTTAATGCAGTGTTCTATGTGTTTAAGGATAAGAGCTGAGCAAGTGTTAATGACAGTGTTTCTGGTGATTAAGGATTTAAGAGCTGAGCAAGTAGTAATGACAGTGTTCTAACTGTGTTTAAGATTAAGGCTGAGAAGTGTAATGACAGCGTTCTACTGTGATAAGGATTAAGAGCTGAGCAAGTGTAATGACAGTGTTCTACTGTGATTCAGGATTAAGAAGCTGAGCAAGTGTTAATTGACAGTGTTCTACTGTGTTTAAGGATTACGAGCTGAGCAGTGTGTAATGACAGTGTTCTACTGTGTTTAAGGATTAAGAGCTGAGCAAGTGTTAATGACAGTGTTCTACTGTGTTTAAGGATTAAGAGCTGAGCAAGTGTTAATGAGGCAGTGTTTACTGTGTTTAAGGATAAGAGCTGAGCAAGTGTTAATGACAGTGTTCTACTGTGTTTAAGGATTAAGAGCTGAGCAAGTGTTAATGACAGTGTTCTTACTGTGTTTAAGGATTAAGGCTGAGCAAGTGTTAATGACAGTGTTCTACTGTGATTAAGGATTAAGAGCTGAGCAAGTGTTAATGACAGTGTTTCTACTGTGTTTAAGGATTAAGAGCTGAGCAAGTGTTAATGACAGTGTTCTACTGTGTTTAAGGATTAAGAGCTGAGGAAGTGTTAATGACAGTGTTCTACTGTGTTTCAGGATTAAGAGCTGAGCAAGTGTTAATGACAGTGTTCTACTGTGTTTAAGGATTAAGAGCTGAGCAAGTGTTAATGACAGTGTTCTACTGTGTTTTAGGATTAAGAGCTGAGCAAGTGTTAATGACAGTGTTCTACTGTGTTAAGGATAAGAGCTGAGCAAGTGTTAATGACAGTGTTCTACTGTGTTTAAGGATTAAGACTGAGCAAGTGTTAATGACAGTGTTCTACTGTGTTTTAAGGATTAAGAGCTGAGGCAAGTGTTAATGACAGTGTTCTACTGTGTTTAAGGATTAAGAGCTGAGCAAGTGTTAATGACAGTGTTCTACTGTGTTTAAGGATTAAGAGCTGAGGAAGTGTTAATGACAGTGTTCTACTGTGATTAAGGATTAAGAGTGAGCAAGTGTTAATGACAGTGTTCTACTGTGTTTAAGGATTAAGAGCTGAGCAAGTGTTAATGACAGTGTTCTACTGTGTTAAGGATTAAGAGCTGAGGAAGTGTTAATGACAGTGTTCTACTGTGATTAAGGATTAAGAGCTGAGCAAGTGTTAATGACAGTGTTCTACTGTGTTAAGGATTAAGAGCTGAGCAAGTGTTAATGACAGTGTTCTACTGTGGGTTTAAGGATTAAGAAGCTGGAAGGAAAGTGTTTAATGACAGTGTTTCTACTGTGATTAAGGATTAAGAGCTGAGCAAGTGTTAATGACAGTGTTCTACTGTGTTTAAGATTAAGAGCTGAGCAAGTGTTAATGACAGTTTGCTACTGCTGATTAAGGATTAAGAGCTGAGCAGTGTTAATGACTAGTGTTCCTACTGTGTTAAGATTAAAGAGCTGAAGCAAGTGTTAATGACAGCGTTCTACTGTGTTTAAGGATTAAGAGCTGAGCAAAGTGTTAAATGACAGTGGTTCTACTGTGTTTAAGGATTAAGAGCTGAGCAAGTGTTAATGACAGCTTTGCTACTGTGTTTAAGGATAAGAGCTGAAGCAAGTTGTTAATGACAGTGTTTCTACTGTGATTTAGATAGGATTTAAGAGTGAGCAAGTTTTTAAATGACAGCGTTCTTACTGTGTTTAAGGATTAAGAGATGAGCAAGTGTTAATGACAGCGTTCTACTGTGTTAAGGATTACAGAGCTGAGCAAGTGTAAGACAGCGTTCTACTGTGTTTAAGGATTCAAGAGTGAGACAAGTGGTAATGAACAGCGTTCTACTGTGTTTAAGGATTAAGACCTGAGCAAGTGTATAAGTGGACAACCGTTCTACTGTGATTTAAGGATTACGAGGCTGAGCAATGTTAATGACAGCGTTCTACCTGTGTTTAGGATTAAGACACTGAGCAAGTGTAATGACAGTGTTCTACTGTGTTTAAGATAAGACCTGAGCAAGTGGTTAATGACAGTCTACTGGTAGAGGATTAAGAGCTGAGCAAGTGTTAATGACAGTGTTCTACTGTGTTTAGGATTAAGAGCTGAGCAAGTGTTAATGACAGTGTTCTACTGTGTTAAGGATTAAGCTGAGCAAGTTGTTAATGAACAGCGTTCTACTGTGTTTAAGGATTACGAGCTGAGCAAGTGTTATGACAGCGTTCTACTGTGTTTAAGGATTAAGAGGCTTGGAGCAAAATGTTAATGACAGTGTTCTACTGTGTTTAAGGATTACGAGCTGAGCAAAGTGTTAATGACAGCGTTCTACTGTGTTTAGGATTACGAGCTGGAAGCAAGTGTTAATGACAGCTGTTCTACTTGTGATTAAGGATTAAAGAGCTGAGCAAGTGTGAATGACAGATTCTACTGTGTTTAAGATTAAGTGTAAACAGTGTAAAAGTTTAAAGTGTTAAAGTGTAAAGGTGTTGAAAAGTGTAAAGGTGTAAAAGTGTATAAGTCGTACCACCGTGTTGAGCTCGGGGCTGCGGTGTTATTGTCTGGAAATACTCCACACCTTTTGGATCTTAGCGATACAGGCCAAGTACTCGTCCAGAGCGGTCGGACTGAAGAGGAGAGGAAGGAAGAACACTTTAGTCAGAGCGAAAGAACCCGCCACGCCATGTTGGAGGAAACATCTGGAAAACTACGGTCCAGAATTAAGTTCATTAAAGTTATGGCAAAGGAAGACAGTTAAGAGACACGAGCTGAAGCCGTCTCGCCTGGACCTTTCCTAAAGCTACTCTGCACCGCAGGTCATTAGAAAACCTTGGAGCTCCTCACCGCCTCTCGGATGATGTCGGTCCGTGTTCCTTGGCCACGTGGTAGTATCCATCACGCGTCCCATTGCAGCTCAGAGTCTTGTCCACGGTTCTCCTGGAGCCGCTTGCCAGGTTCTCCGTCCTGGTTTGGTGAACCGGTTAGAGGAGTTCTCCCTAGCTGCATCAGACACTCTCGAACGCGACAGGATGGACACCTGAAGGAGACGAGGAGGATCAGAGCAGGAAGGGATCTCAGAGACGAGGAGACCAGGAAGAGGATCTACAGAACGAGAGGATCAGAGCAGGAAGAGGATTCTACAGAGACGAGGAGACCAGGAAGAGGATCTACAGAGACGAGGAGACAGGAAGAGGATCCTACAGAGACGAGGAGATCAGCAGCAGGAAGAGGATTACAGGAGACGAGAGACCAGAGCAAGGAAGAGGATCTACAGATACGAGGAGACCAGGAAGAGGATCGTACAGAGGACGAGGAGACCAGGAAGAGGATTCTACGAGACGAGAGACCAGGAAGAGGATCTACAGAGACGAGGAACCAGAGCAGGAAGAGGATCACAGAGACGAGGAGACCAGGAAGAGGATCTTACAGAACGAGGAGACCAGATTCAGGAAGAGAATGCTACAGAGACGAGCGAGACCAAGATCAGGAAGAGGATCACAGAGACGAGGAGACCAGCAGCAGGAAGAGGACTACAGGACGAGGAGACCAGAGCAGGAAGAGGATCTACAGAGACGAGGAAGACCAGGAAGGGATCTACAGAGACGAGGAGACCCAGAGCAGAAGACGATCTACAGAGACGAGGAGACAGGAAGAGGAGTCTACCAGCAGACGAGGAGATCAGGAAGAGGGATCTACAGAGACGAGGAGATCAGGAGAGGATCTACAGGACGAGGAGACCAGAAGAGGATCTACAGAGACGAGAGACCAGGCAGGAGAGAGGATCTACAGAGACGCAGGAGACCAGATCAGGAAGGGATCTACAGAGACGAGGAAGACCAGGAAGAGGACATACAGAGACGAGGAGATCAGGAAGAGGATCATACAGAGGAGGAGACCAGGAAGAGGATCTACAGAGACGCAGGGAACCAGGGAAGAGGATCACAGAGACGAGGAGACCAGGAAGAGATATACAGATGACGAGGAGACCAGAGCAGGAAAGAGGAATCTACAGGAGACGAGGAGACCAGAGCAGGTAAGAGGATCTACAGAGAGAGGAGACCAGAGCAGGAGAGGATCTACAGAGACGAGGAGACCAGAAGCAGGAAGAGGATCACAGAGACGAGGAGACCAGGAAGAGGATCTACAGAGAGAGGAGTCAGAGCAGGAAGAGGATCTGACAGAGACGAGGAGACCAGGAAGAGGATCTTACAGAGACGAGGAATCAGAGCAGGAAGAGGATCTACAGAGACGAAGGAGACCGAGCAGGAAAAGGGATTCTACAGAGACGAGGAGACCAGAGCAGAAGAGATCTACAGAGACGAGGAGACCAGAGCAGGGAAGAGGCATCTACCAGAGACGAGGAGACCAGGAAGAGGATCTACAGAGACGGGGAGACCAGGAAAGAGGATCTACAGAGACGAGGAGACAGGAAGGGATCTACAGAGTACGAGGAGATCAGAGCCAGGAAGAAGAGGATCTACAGAGACGAGGAGACAGGAAGAGATCTACAGAGACGAGAGAGACCAGGAAGAAGGATCTACAGAGACGAGGAGGGACCAGGAAGAGATCTACAAGACGAGGAGATCAGAGGCAGGAAGAGGATTACAGAGACGAGGAACCAGGAAGAGGATCTACAGAGACAGGAGACCAGGTAAGGAGGATCTTACAGAGACGATTGGAGACCAGGAAGAGGATCTACAGAGACGAGGAGGACCCAAGAGCAGGAAGAGGATCTAACAGAGACGAGGAGACCAGGAAGAGATCTACAGAGACGAGGGAGACCAGGAAGAGGATACTACAGAGACGAGGAGGACCAGGAAGAGGATCTACAGAGACGGAGGAGACCAGAGCAAGAAGAGGATCTTACAGAGACGAGGAGCCCAGAGCAGGAAGAGGATCTACAGAGACGAGGAGACCTAGAGCAGGAAGAGGATCACAAGAACAGGAACCAGAGCAAGAAGAGGATCTACAGAGACGAGGAGACCAGATCCAGGGAAGAGGATCACAGAGACGAGGAGATCAGAGCAGGCAAGAGATCTACAGAGACGAGGAGACCAGACAGAAGAGGATCTTTACAGAGACGAGGAGACCAGACCAGGAAGAGGATCTACAAGACGGAGGGAGACCAGACCAGGAAGAGGATCTACAGAGACGCAGGAGACCAGAAGAGGATCTACAGAGACGAGGAGACCAGGAAGAGGATCTACAGAGACGAGTGAGACCAGGAAGAGATCTACAGGAGACGAGGAGACCAGAGCAGGAAGAGATCTACAGAGACGAAGGAGACCAGAGCAGGAAGAGGATCACAGAGACGAGGAGACCAGAGCAGGAAGGATCTACAAGACGAGGGAGGACCAAGCAGGAAGAGGATCTACAGAGACGAGGAGATCAGATCAGGAAGAGGATCTACAGAGACGATGGAGACCAGAGCAGGAAAGAGGATCTACAGAACGAGGAGACCAGAGCAGGAAGAGGATCTACAGAGACGAGGAGACCAGGATCAGGAAGAGGGATTCAGAGACGAGGAGACCAGATCAGGAAGAGGATCTACAGAGACGAGGAGACCAGAGCAGGAAGAATCTACAGAGACGAGGAATCAGACCAGAAAGGATCTACAGAGACGAGGAGACCAAGCAAGGAAGAGGATCTACAGAGACGAGGAGACCAGAGAGGAAGGATCTACAGAGACGAGGAGACCAGAGCAGGAAGAGGATCTACAGAGACAGGAGATCAGACCAGGAATAGGAATCTAACAGAGACGAGGAGACCAGAGCAGGAAGAGGATCTACAGAGACGAGGAGATCAGAGCAGGAAGAGGATCTACAGAGACGAGGAGACCAGATCAGGAAGAGGATCTACAGAACGAGGAGATCAGAGCCAGAAGAGGATTCTGACAGAGACGAGGAGACCAGAGCAGGAAGAGGATCTACAAGAGACGAGGAGATCAGACCAGGAAGAGGATCTACAGGAGACGAGAGAGACCAGAGCAGCGAAGAGGATCTACAGAGACGAGTGAGACCAGAGCAGGAAAGACGATCTTACAGAGACGAGGAGCCAGGAAGAGGATCTACAGAGAGAGGAGATCAGAAGATGATCATACAGAACGAGGAGATCAGAAGAGGATTTACAGAACGAGGAGAATCAGGAAGAGATCTACAGAGACGGACGGAGATCAGGAAGAGGATCTTACAGAGACGAGGAGATCAGGAAGAGGTCTAACAGAGACGAAGGAGACCAGGAAGAGGATCTACGAGACGAGGAGATCAGGAGAATCGACACAGCACAGGCAGAGGGTTTTCCTTCATCAGGAGACGTTAATGTTATATTTAGATTTTTAAGAGCTGCACAAGGTTTCATCCAAATTATCAGTATACATTATGATTTAATGGGTTGAAAAAAACAATCACTTTAACATTTTTGGTTGCCCCAACATGATTCTAACATATATTATTAACCGGCCAGATAAAGTACATTTAAGACATTAGAACGTGCCCGTTCCCAGCGCGTGTCGCACGCTTAATGCTGACGGGAGGAAAGACGCTTTTCTTTTTACTTTTACAACACGGAATGGAGAGATCCAGAGGACAGGAGCGCGAAACTTTCTTTGATTCAGCTTATCATGCAACTGGTAAAATGATTACAGCCACATTATAAGATATCCAATCTGTGTGTAAAGCTCAGTGAACTTTGGACGTGGGAGATGCTATCTGACACGCCTCTCTCTCCCTGAGCGTCTTGTGGAAGAGGAAAATAATTCAAAAACCCTAAAGCAGCTGCAATGAACCATAGTCACAGAGGACAGAAGTCCAGTCTGATGCAGGTCAGGACTGTGTCATTTTCATTAGTAAACAAATGAATTATAAACATGGGCTCTTTACAAAAAACACACATTTTTGAGGCCTTTGAGCTGGTATTTCTTAAATACACAACAAATAGGTAGCGATAGCCCTGATAAAACCCCTGGAAGCCACATGTGTCTGGGTAATGAACAGTGTGTTTAAAGGCCATTATATCAACTGATAAGAAATAGTCACATTAATATTCTATCCATATACCTTACCTTTAAAATCTGACACTAAACCTCCATCTGATTTCTGAGTCTAAAGTGTTTTAGAGGCTCTCACCATGCCCTTGGTGAGCTGGTCGCTCTTCTCCAGGTTTTCTCTGATGAACGAAAGCGTCTCCTGCTCCTGAACATCACAATAATCACTTTATTAACACTTTAACATCGTTATTTTCCCTGTAATGTTGTGACGTTAGCCGCGTTAGCCGCATTAGCATTAGCTTTAGCATTAGCTCGGACCTGCTTCAGTTTCTCCTCGATCTCCCGTTTCCGCGCGGAGTCCTCTGTGGGAATCATCCTGGAGCTGATGCCCAACAAGGCTCTGTCTGGAGAGGAAAGAAACTGAGAGATATTCACATTAAAGGCGCTGTTTGGGCTCAAGCAGGAGGCTAACTGTGGAGATGCTAACTGTGAGATGTTAGCGCAGTCAACACACGGACTTCCGGCTCCTCTGACCGTTTCCGGCAGCTGTCAAAACAAACCACACAAACCTTTTAACTCTTACCCCAATCAATTTCTCCAGTTTCACCCAAATCCAAAAGCTCACAGCCTATAGACCAGAGTAACGCCTCATTTGAAAGCTAAGACCTACAAAACTGACCTTTTTTCATCGCTGTTTTGACGCTTTTTTTTTTTTCATGAAGTTTTAGATTTGGGTCAAGCCAAACTGGAGAAAACATGTTGGGTTCAGGTGGAGGTTTTATCATTTTTAAAAGTAAAAAGTTACAAAATATATGACTTTTTTCAGTAATATAACTTTACTATATTACTTTATTATTAACCTCTTAACCCCGCCTGAACTGAGCACATTTTCTCCAGTTCGACTTTAACCAAATCTCTTGAAAAAGTGTTAAAGCAGCAACAAAAAGAAAACGAGGATGAAAAAGTCACAAAAAACAAAACAACACAAACAATAGGGGAATATATTAGTCATTACAATTTAAGGAACTCGAGTTACAAGAGCATTTAAATGTACAAAATAAAACGCACTAAATCAAGTTGGAAGTTTGTGAATAAGATCTTTGGTTAACGGCGTCAAACTAAACATAAGAACATGGACAAATATGGAAGGAAAAGGAAATGTTGACTGCACTTTTGCTCTGTGGCTTTATTACTATTTTATCTTTTTATTTTGCCAAAAATAACTCATTAATAAAATACTACATTTTAAAAACAGTAAAACGTATTACAAACATATTACATTTTAAAACGGTTACTTATAGAATGTACCATTTTAAACTTGCCCAACACTGATAATGAACAGGTCAAATATTATTATTATATTTTAGTGTTTTTAATTTAAGGCTAATTCATATTTTTTGTTGAGTCAGAAATCTTGCAAACACCACAATGTCTATTTAATAAAGTGAATATTCAGAAAGACTGGAAACTGTTTTTATGAGCCGTGTTTAACCCTGACAGACAGATTTAGGTCATTTTGTTGTTTTTATTAGTGTTTGTGACTCTTGTTTGTCCCTCAGACTCGTGTCTTTGTCCCGGTTCAGTCCAGGTCTTTGTCCCTCAGATTCGTGTCTTTGTCCCGGTTCAGTCCAGGTCTTTGTCCCTCAGACTCGTGTCTTTGTCCCGGTTCAGTCCAGGTCTTTGTCCCTCAGATTCGTGTCTTTGTCCCGGTTCCAGTCCAGGTCTTTGTCCCTCAGATTCGTGTCTTTGTCCCGGTTCAGTCCAGGTCTTTGTCCCTCAGACTGGTGTCTTTTGTCCCGCTCTCTTCCGTCCGTCGGAATGTGCTCTTTTGTGTTTTGGGGAGTGTGGACTTTGTCCCTGCAGGGCTCCATCTGTTGGGCAGCAGCTGGAGGAGACAAAGGCGTGATGTGGAGGTGTAACTGTCTCCTGCTGCTTTGGGCCTGAGGCGGGCGGGTCTGGTTTCACTCACGGACAATAGAGACAAACTTTCAGAGGGACAATAAGAAAGGAGACACACTTTCAGAGGGACAATAAGAAAGGAGACACACTTTCAGAGGGACAATAAGAAGGAGACACACTTTCAGAGGGACAATAAGAAAGGAGACACACTTTCAGAGGGACAATAAGAAAGGAGACACACTTTCAGAGGGACAATAAGAAGGAGACACACTCGGCTGATTCAGAACAAACTACCAGCTTTAGTCACATCTTAAATATAACACACCCCTGCTGGATTTGTTTCATTTCTTTTTAGGCATTTCTCAAATGAATGAAAACACTCATGGTCAGTGATGTTTTGAAGACATTTATTGTGAAAGAATGTGTGAACTCATTTGAAATCCCAGAACAAAACAAAAACACAAAGTTTACTCACCCTTTAAACTGACGGACAGCTCTCTCAGCCAATCACAGCCAGAGGGGCGGGCTTAGCTCACTGTTGTTGAGACGCTGCTCTGAGTCTGAACCTTCGGTCTCTGTCGGACTTTCTCTGGATTCACACGAAAACTGCGCTCAAACCAAAGGAATTACCGACACAAACCACTCCGGGGGGAACTCTGCTCATCTGTTATGCCACATTTCTGCCCCTAAAGTGAGTATTTAACCGGAAAATCCTCCATTCTGCGGCCAATCCTCCGTTAGTAACCGTTAGTAACGTTAGCCTCCATCCATCAGCGACACGGGACATTTTTACACTTTTCCCTTTAAAATACATCACAAAACTGACTTATTTTAGTTTCTACACTTTACAAACTCACGTACTCTGTTCACTAAAGCCTCACGAAGCGCTTAACCGTTCATGTCTGCTTCTTCTGTGGATTACGCAGCGTTTTCCCGTTGATTCAAACCCAGCCCGTGACATGAGCTCAGATTTACGGCTCAATAACTGCGTTTGTTTCGTGTTTATGAACTTTAATGTGGATTTATTATGTGTGTTAATGTGTGTTAATGTGTGTTAATGTGTGTAGGTTCGTAAAGCTGCTGTTTCTTTAGTTTTTCATGGTGCACCTGCTGCTGAGAGGAACGACAGGAACACGGGGAAAGTGATAAGTTAAGATAGCACAGGGGTTATTACAGATGTTAGGGTTAGACTGGATGTCATTAAAAGGGTTATTAACAGATGTTAGGTAACTGGATGTCATTAAAGGGTTAATTACAGATGTAGGTTAGACTGGAGTCATTAAAGATTATTACAAGAGTTAGGGTCCAGACTGGATGTTATTAAAGGGTTATTTTACAGATGTTAGGGTCAACTGATGTCATTAAGGATTATTAAGATGTTAGGGTCCATACTGGATGTTTAATTTAAAGGGTTATTACAGATGTTAGGGTCAGACTGGATGTCATTCAAAGGATTATTACAAGATGTTAGGGTCAGATGGATGTATTAAAGGTTTATACAGATGTTAGGGTTTAGACTGGATGTTCATTAAAGGGTTATCGATGGTTAGGGTCAGACTGGATGTATTAAAGGTTATTACAGATGTCAAGGGTTAGACGGATGTCCATTAAAGGTTATTAGCAGATGTTAGGGTTAGTACTGGATTCAATTAAAGATTATACAGTGTTTAGGGTCAGACTGGATGTCATTAAAGGATTATTAAGATGTTAGGGTTAGACTGGATGTTATTAAGGGTTATACAGATGTTAGGGTTAGACGGAGTCATTAAAGGGTTATACAGATTTAGGTTTCAGATGGATGTCATTAAAGGTTATGAAGATGTTAGGGTTAACTGGATGTCCATTAAAGGTTTATGACAGATGTTAGGGCAGACTGGAATGTATTAAAGGGTTATTACAGAATGTTAGGTCAGACTGGATGTAATTAAAGGTTATTTACAAGATGTTAGGGTTAGACTGGATGTTATTAAAGGATTACAGATGTTAGGGTCAGACTGGATGTTATTAAAGGGTTAATACCGATTTTAGGGTTAGACTGGATGTCATTAAGGGTATTACCAGTGTAGGGTCAGACTGATGTTTAAAGGGTTATTACAGAGTTGGGTAAGACTGGATGTCATTAAGGGTTATTACAGATGTCAGGGTCAGACTGGATTGTCATTAAGGGTTTATTACAGATGTCGGGTAGACTGGATGTCAAATAAAGCGATTATACAGATGTTAGGGTCAG
Organism: Neogobius melanostomus; assembly: GCA_007210695.1. NCBI lineage: Eukaryota > Metazoa > Chordata > Actinopteri > Gobiiformes > Gobiidae > Neogobius > Neogobius melanostomus. Next base: position 112,050 of record VHKM01000999.1, read on the forward strand.
ACTGATGTCATTAAAGGGTTATTACAATGTCAGGGTCAGTACTGGATGTTATTAAAGGGTTATTACAAGATGTTAGGGCCAGACTGGATGTTATTAAAAGGTTTATTACAGATGTTAGGGTCAGACTGGATGTTATTAAAGGTGTTATACAGATGTTAGGGTCCAGACTGGATGTCCATTAAAGGGTTTAGTTATCAGTGTTTAGGGCAGACTGGATGTATTAAAGGTTATTACAGATGTCAGGGTCAGACGGAGTCATTAAAGGGATTATTACAGATGTTAGGGTCAAGACTGGATGTATTAAAGGATATTACAGATGGTTAGGGTCAGACGGATGTTTTATTAAAGGGTATACAGATGTCAGCGGTCAGACTGGATGTCATAAAGGGTTATTTACAGATTTAGGGTCAGACTGGATGGTTATTAAAGGTTTTACAGATGTTAGGGTCAGACTGGATGTTATTAAAGGGTATATTCAGAATTTAGGGTCAGAAACTGGATGTTATTAAAGGGTTATTACAGATGTTAGGGTCCAGGACTGGATGCCATTAAGGGTTATACAGATGTTTAGTCAACTGGATATTAAAGGGTTATTACAGATGTTAGGGTCAGACTGGATGTATTTAAAGGTTATTACAGATGTTGGGTCAGCTGGATTATTAAAGGTATTACAGATGTGGTCAGACTGGATGTTTAAAGGTTATACAGATGTTTAGGGCGAGATGTCATTTAAAGGGTTATACAGAATGTTAGGTCAGACTGGATGTCATTAAAGGGTTATTAAGATTCAGGGTCAGACTGGATGTCCATTAAAAGGATTATTACAGATGTAGGGTCAACTGGATTTATTAAAGGATTATTAACAAGATGTTGGGCAGACTGGATGTCATTAAAGGTTATTACAGATGTCCAGGGTCAGACTGGAAGTCATTAAAGGGTTATTACAAGATTTAGGTCAGACTGGAATGTCATTAAAAGGGTTATACAGATTGTCAGGTCAGATGATGTCATTAAACGGTTATTACAGATTCAGGGTCAGACTGGATTTATAAAGGTTATTACAGATGTTAGGGTCAGAACTGGATGTCATTAAAGGGTTATTAACAGATGTCAGGGCAGACTGGATGCATAAAGGGTTATTACAGATGTCAGGGTCAGACGGATTCCATTAAAGGGTTATTACAGATGTCGGGTCAGACTGGATGTCATTAAAAGGGTTTATACAGATGTTTAGGGTCAGACTGATGTATTAAAAGGGTTATTACGATGTTAGGTAGACTGGATGTTATTAAAGGGTTATTACAGATGTTTGGGTCAGACTGGGATGTCATTAAAGGGTTATTACAGATGTTAGGGTCAGACTGGAATGTTATTAAAGGATTATTACAGATGTTAGGGTTTAGACTGGATGTTATAAAGGATATTACAGATTTAGGGTTAGACTGGATGTATTAAGGAATTATTACAAGATGTTAGGGTTAGACTGATGTCATTAAAGGTTATTACAGATGTCATGGTTTAGACTGGAATGTTATTAAAGGTTATTAGCAGATGCAGGTTAGACTGGATGTCATTAAAGGATTATTACAGATGTTAGGTCAGACTGATGTTATTAAAGGGTATTACAGATGTCAGGTAGACTGGATGTTATTAAAGGTTATTACAGGATGTCAGGTTTAGACTGGATGTTTATTAAAGGGTATTACAGATGTCGGGATTTAGACTGGATGTTATTAAAGGGTTATTACAGATGTCAGGGTCAGACTGGTTCATTAAAGGGTTATTACAGATGTTTAGGGCAGACTGGATGTCAATTAAAGGGTTATTACAGATGTTAGGTCAGACTGATTCATTAAAGGGTTTACAGATGTTAGGGTCAGACCTGGATGTATTAAAGGGGTTATTACCAGATGTAGGGTCAGACTGGATGTTATTAAAGGGTATTACAGATGTCAGGGTCATGACTGGATGTATAAGGTTATTACAGATGTCAGGGTCAGACTGGATGTTATTAAAGGATTATTACAGATGTCAGGGTCGACTGATGTTATTAAGGGTATTACAGATGTTAGGGTCAGACGGATGCATTAAAAGGGTTATTACAGATGTTAGGGTCAGACTGGATGTCATAAAGGTTATTACAGATGTTAGGGTTCAGACTGGATGTATAAAGTTATACAGAATGTTAGGGTCAGACTGGAGTCTTAAAGGGTTATTACAGTATGTTAGGGTCACTGGATGTTATTAAAGGATTATACAGTGGTTAAGGGTTAGACTGGATGTTATTAAAGGATTATTACAATGTTAGGGTTAGACGGATGTCAATTAAAGGGTTTTACCGATGTTAGGGTCCAGACCGGATGTCATTAAGGGTTATTACAGATGTTGGGTTCAAGACTGGATTCATTAAAGGGTTATTACAGATGTTAGGGTTAGACTGGATGTCATTAAAGGGTATTACAGATGTAGGGTCAGACCTGGATGTTATTAAAGGGTTGTTTTTATTACAGATGTAGGTCAGACGATGTCATTAAAGGGTATTACAGTGTCAGGTCAGACTGGATGTCATTAAGGGTTATTACAGATGCAGGGTCAGACTGATGTCATTAAAGGGTTATTACAGATGTTAGGGTTAGACTGGATGTCTTAAAGGTTTTATACAGATGTAGTGTCAGACTGGATTCATTAAAGTTATTACAGATGTTAGGGTCAGACTGGATTATAAAGGGTATTACAGATGTTAGGGTTAGACTGGATGTTATTAAAGGGTTATACAGATTCAGGGTCGACTGGATTCATTAAAGGGTTTATTACAGATGTTCAAGGGTCAGACTGATGTCATTAAAGGGTTATTACAGATGTTAGGGTTAGATGGATGTCATTAAAGGGTTATTACAGAGTTAGGGTCAGACTGGATGTATTAAAGATTATTACAGAGTAGGGTTTAACCTGGATTCATTAAAGGGTTATTACAGAGTAGGGTCAGACTGGATGTCATTAAAGGGTTATTACAGATTTAGGGTCAGACTGGATGTCAATTAAAGGGTTATTAACAGATGTTAGGCAGACGAATGTCATTAAAGGATTATTACAGATGTTAGGGTCAGACTGGATGTCATAAAAAGGGTTATTACAGATGTTAGGGTCAGACGGATGTCATTAAAGGTTATAACAGATGTCAAGTTTAGATCGGATGTTATTAAAGGTTATTACAGATGTTAGGGTCAGACTGGATGTTATTAAAAAGGGTTATTACAGATGTTTTTAGGGTCAGACTGGATGTCATAAAGGGTATTACAGATGTTAGGGTTAGACTGGATGTTATTAAAGGTTATTAAGATGTTAGGGTCAGACTGATGTTATAAAGGTTATTACAGATGTTAGGGTCAGACTGGATGTCATTAAGTATTAAGATTTAGGGTCAGATGGAATGTTATTAAAGGGTTAATTACAGATGTAGGGTTCAGAACTGGATGTCATTAAGGGTATTACAGATTTAGGGTCAGACTGGATGTTATTAAAGGGTTATTACAGATGTTAGGGTTAGACTGGATGTTATTAAAGGTTTATTACAGATGTCGGGTCAGACTGATGTCATTAAGGGTTATAACAGATGTCAGGTTTAGACCTGATGTTTATAAAGATTATTACGATGTTAGGTAGACGGATGCATTAAACGGGTTTATTAAGATGCAGGTTTAGACTGGATGTATTAAAGGGTTATTACAGATGTCAGGTCAGACTGGATGTCATTAAAGGGTATTACAGATGTTAGGGTCAGACTGGATGTCATTAAAGGTTTAACAGATGTCAGGTTTAGAGTTTTGGGATGTCATTAAGGATTATACAGATTTAGGGTTAGAAACGATGTTATTAAAAGGGTATTACAGATGTTAGGGTCAGACTGATGTTATTAAAGAATTATTACAGATGTATAGGGTCAGACTGGATGTTATTAAAGGGTTATACAACTGTTAGGGTCAGACTGGATGTTATTAAAGGGTTATTACAGATGTTAGGGCAGACTGGAATTCATAAGGGTTATTACAGATGTTTAGGGTTAGATCTGATGTTATTAAAGGGTTATTACAGATGTTTAGGTCAGATGGATGTCATTAAAGGGTTATTAACAGATGTTAGGGTTAGACTGGATGTCATTAAAGGGTATACAGATGTCAGGTTTAGACTGGATGTTCATTAAAGGGTTAATTACTACAGATGTAGGGTTGGGAGGGACTGGATGTTATTAAAGGGGTTATTACAGATGTCAGGTTTAAACTGGATTTATTAAAGGTTATTACAGATGTAGGGTTGACTGGATGTATTAAAGGGTTATTACAGATGTTAGGTAGACTGGATGTTATTAAAGGGTTATTACAGAGTTAGGGCAGACTGGAGTTATTAAAGGGTTATTACAGATGTTAGGGCAGACTGGATTTACTTAAAGGTTATTACAGATGTCAGGGTCAGACTGGATGTCATTTAAAGGGTTATTACAGATGTCAGGGTCAGACTGGATGTATTAAAGGGTATTAACAGTTGTTAAGGTCAACTGGAATGTATTAAAGGGTATGACAGATTTAGGGTCAGACTGGATGTTATTAAAGGGTTATTACCAGATTTAGGTCAGACTGGATGTTATTAAGGGTTATTACAGATGTTAGGGGTCAGACTGGATGTTAATTAGGGTATACAGATGTTAGGTCAGACCTGGATGTTATTAAGGGGTTATTACAGATGTAGGCAGATGGATGTATAAAGGGTTATTACAGATGTTAGGGTCAGAACGGATGTTATTAAAGGGTTCATTACAGATGTTAGGGTCAGACTGGAGTCATTAAAGGGTTATTTCAGATTAGGGTCAACTGGAATGTCAAATTAAAGGTTATTACAGATGTAGGGTCAGACTGGATGTCATTAAAGGGTTATTAACAGATGTTTAGGGTCAACTGGATGTCATTAAAGGGTTTATTTTTAAAAAACCAGAAAAATTTCCCAAGGGTTTTTCCCAGAAACCTGGATGTTATTAAAGGTTATTAACAGTTGTCAGGGTCAACTGGGATGTTTATAAAGGGTTATACAGATGTAGGGTCAGACTGGAGTTATTAAAGGTTATTAAACAGATGTTTATGTCAGACTGGAGTTAATTTAAAGGGTTATTACAATGTCAGGGTCCAGACTGGAGTTATAAAGGGTTATACGATTGTTAGGGTCAGACTGGAATGTTATTAAAGAATTATTACAGATGTCAGGGTCAGACTGGATGTTATAAAAGGGTTTTAGACAGATGTTAGGGTCAGACTGGAGTTATTAAAGGATTATAACAGATGTCAGGGGTCCAGACGGATGTTTGAAAGGGTATTACAGATGGTTAGGGTCAACTGGAGTTATAAAGGTTATTACAATGTCAGGGTTAGACTGGATGTTATTAAAGGGTTAACAGAATGTTAGGGTCAACTGGATGTTATTAAAGGGTTATTACAGATGTTAGGGGTCAGACTGGATGTTTATTAAAGGGTATTACAGTTCAGGTTTAGACTGATGTTATAAAGGTTATTAAGATTTAGGGTCAGACTGGATGTTATTAAAGGTTATTACAAGATGTTAGGGTAGAAATGGATGTTATTAAAGGTTATTACAGATGTCAGGTTTAGACTGGATGTTATTAAGGGTATTACAGATGTTAGGGCAGACTGGATGTTATTAAAGGTTATTACAGGATGTAGGTTAGACTGGATGTTATTAAAGGGTTATTACAGATGTAGGGGTTAGGTGGATGGTTTTAAATGTGTTTCATTGAAAATCTCTGGGGCCCCCAAATCATAATAATTGACTCTATTCAAAGGATTTGTTACTATTTATAGCTAAAATGAACAAAAGCAACATCTACATTGCAGAAGCTAAATACTATAAAGTGGTACATTATCCAAATAAATGATTTTTGCCTCCCAAACTGATTTTTCAATGTGCCTTGGTGTTTTGTAGACCACTTTGCAAGGCCCCCTGTACTGTCTCTTGGGCCAGGGGGCCCCCTGACCCCTTTGGGAGCACAGAGTTAGAATATAAAATTAAATCACTATAGAGTTCGGGAAATTCCATCAGTTACCAATGGAGATCGCCCATCTTTGCAGCTGTTAGCATACATTTCTATTGACTAACATTAGCTAAACAGTGAAAAAAGTGTGAGAAAAAGCCGGGAACAGCTCGTTAGATGCTGAAGTTAGCTGTGGTGTCCATAGTGTTTAATGTGAACAATAACTTTTTAAAATCTCATTAGTTTTACATTGCTGCTAATCCATAATGCCAGCGGTATGACAATCCACATTCCCGAACTCTAAATACAGTATATCATACTGGGTCAATCTGTGCAGTCGTGCTACTGTCCCCTGTGCACAGCATGGCCAGTATTATACATTTAATGTCATACTCTAACAGTCAGGGGAGTGGTAGTAATAAATCTATATCAAATATTCATTTTGCTTAATCTCGTCTCAAGTAAATCACTCAGCAGGAATTCATCTGTCAGAACCAAAACAAAACTGAAAACTCCAATGATTTCGTGTTGAATAATGACGTGGAAATCAATCTGGAGACGTTTATTTCCATATAAAATAATCTGGAGACGTTATTTATAATCTGGAGACTTTATATTTCCTATAAATAATCTGGAGACGTTATTTCCATATAAAAAATCTGGAGGTTTATTTCCTATAAAATAATCTGGAGACGGTTTATTTCCAATAAAATAATCTGTAACGGTTTATTTTCCATATAAAAATAATCTGTAGACGGTTTATTTCCATTATAAATAATCTGGAAGACGGTTTATTTCCAATATAAATAATCTGTAGACGTTTATTTTCCATATAAATAATCTGGAGACGTTTATTTTCCATATAAATAATCTGTAGACGTTTATATTTCGCATATAAAATAGACTCTGGAGACGTTTATTTCCGACATAAAATAAATTCGTGGAGACATTTATTTCCATATAAATAATTTGGAGACGTTATTTCCATATAAAATATCTGTAGAACATTTAATTTCCATATAAAATAATCTGGAGACGGTTTCTATTCATATAAATAATCTGTAGACATTTCATTTCATATAAAATAATCTGGAGACGGTTTATCTTCATATAAATAATCTGGAGACGTTTATTTCCATATAAAGTAATCTGGAGACGTTTATTTCCATATAAATAATCTGGAGACTTTATTTCATATAAAATAATCTGGAGACGTTTTATTTCCACATAAAATATCTGGAGACGGTTTATTTTCCATATTAAACATAATGCTGGAGACCGTTTTTTCCACATAAAATTAATTGGAGACGTTTATTCCACATAAAAATCTGTAGACGTTTATTTCCATAATAAAATAATCTTGGAGACGTTTATTTCCACAAAATTTATCTGGAGACGTTTAATTTCCACATAAATATAATCTGTGACGTTTATTTCGCATATAAATAAGATCTGGAGACGTTTATTCACAAAATAATCTGGAGACGTTTTTTCCACATTAAATAATCTGTAGAGGTTTATTTCCATACTAAAATAATCTGTGTAGACGTTTATTTCCATATAAAATAATCTGGAGACTGTTTTTTCACTATAAAAAATCTGTAGACGTTTTATTTTCATATAAAAATCTGGAGACGTTATTTCACAAAAATAATTGAGACGTTTTTTTTTCCATATAAATAATCATCTGGAGAGTTTATTTCTCAGCATAAAATAATGCTGGAGACGTTTTTCATATAAAATATCTGAGCGTTTATTTTCACATAAAATAATCTGTAACGTTTATTTCATTAAATTAATCTGGAGACGTTATTTCACAAAATGAACGTGGAGTTTATTTCCACATAAAAATCTGTAGACTGTTTATTTCATATAAAATAAATCTGGAGACGTTTTTTCCAGCATAAATAATCTGGAGACGTTTATTTCCATCATAAATAATCTGTAGACGTTTATTTTTTCCTAAATAAAAAAAAATTTAAATCACCTTTGGAGACGTTTATTTCCATATAAATAATTGGAGAGTTTATTTCCACATAAAATTAATCTGTAGACGTTTATTTCCTATAAAATAATCTGGAGAGTTTATTTCCATATAAAATAATCTGGAGACCGTTTATTTCCATATAAAAATAATGCTGGAGTACGTTTATTTCCATATAAAATAATCTGGAGACGTTATTCATATAAAAATAATCTGGAGACGTTTATTCATTAAATAATCTGGAGACGTTTATTTCATATAAAATAATCTGGAGACGTTTATTCCATATAAAATTATTGGAGACGGTTATTTATACTGAGAGAAAACTCCCTTCATATTGAACATGTTCCTGTGTTTGCTGTGTTTGTGCTGAAAGTTCTCGCTTGCTGTTGTCCGTTTCGTAACGACCAAAGTTTTTTAAAAGCTGAGCTGTTTTGTTTTGAACTGTTGTGACGTTCATTTGGTTCTCAGACGAAGAGCATAACCCATCAAGTTAACAGAAACAGAAGGGTTCATTTAAGCTGACAGCATCATCTGATACTTTTTATTGAGATGATCGGATTTTTTCACTCGTTGCAACAAACACTAACGTCGCCAAAGACAAAAAGATAAAACGACTCACAGGCATTTTGATAAAAAGTAAATATGTCCCCTACTTAGGATTGAATGACGCTGAGTGATGTCAGTAATATCAGGTTTCTTATGGACTTGTTTCTGGAAGTGAGGATCGATGATGATACTGAATCGATGATGACCTTTTCATCCGTGTGCCGATGGCCTGACTCTCAGGTTATTTCCAAGGTCTTTCTCCCGTTAATCACTCGCGCTGAAACAGCCTCGTCTCAGTCTAAACTTAAATCAAACACAGCACGCAAACTTTCCTTTGCCCTGTTGTTTTGTCCTAACGTTTGCCGGTGACAACAGGGCTGTCTTCTACGCTGTAACCTCAGCAGTTGTTTTCTCTTTTATACTTTTTTAATGGGGGAAAAAAAGCATTTAAGGTCGGAGTAAAGCTTTGATAGCCTGATATATTACTATAATGATTTCCAATGATATCACACATAGTTACGGCGGCAATTTGAATACCGAAGTACATAATGCAAGTAATACAACATGTAAATATCTGCAGAGCTGAGCTTTGGAGCTAATGCTAAACTGGTAGATGCTAACCGCTTAAACACTGAACAGCTGGGTTTCTTCAAACTAAACGTGCGTTTTTGGTTCCGTGTTTTTTAACTGTTTTTCGTTGAGCATGATTACGAGGACATAAAAACGAACCACTGTCAATCAGATCGTCTTTCATCTTTCGTCCTGAGTAGAGATATTATTACATGTTGTAAAGTACTGGCATCTACTTGGGTATCTCCAAAATGGCCGCCATACAACAAAAAGTCATGACTGAAAGGCATGTATAGCTTAACGGAACAGAGGACAGTGTTTTTTCCAGACACTGAGATCTTGTTCTTTACTGAGCTTAGACCAGTTGATACGTACTGTCTGGCTCTTGTGTGGTGCTCAGTCACACAAACATGAAAAAGCTGTTGTTAGCATTTTGGCCTCTCCAGTTTATTTCTATAGTGCCAAACGTGAAGTGAAGTCTGGAAGGCGACCGAGCTCTTCTTCCACAGTCACAAAGACCAGACAGGTGCGTATCGCTGGTCTAGGCTGCAGGTAGAACAGGATCTGAGTCTGGAAAACTCGGCCCTGTTCTTTAAGTCTTGCTCGGCTCAGATTTTGGAGATGTGCGGGCTCTCCTTCCTGTCTAAAATGTCGCTTTACTTTTTTTTTTACCTTTGGAGTAAAGAACCAGGTAAAAGTTCTTCAGAGCTTCAGCTTTCAGTCCCTGACGCTGATCTGGGTCTGTGTTCAGGTCTCAGGGGGAGGATGCATACGTCCGAAGCCCTCGCCTCTGCCCCGCCCTCTTCAGGTGTGTCCAGGTGAAGCTCTGGACCTGAGCGTCAGCCGGCTCCAAACTCGCCATGACCCCGCCGCCCAAGCTCCGCCTCCCCCGGGAAGAGCTCCGCATCACCAGCAAGAGCCCGCTCCACCGAAAACCTCTGCCGCTCGTGTCATGATCGGAGAGAGAGACCACAACACGTAACGCTCTGGTGGTATACACGATACTACAGACTCTCTGGGCAGACTACTACAACTACGTCACACTATTACAGATCTACTACAGTACAGACTTAACTAACAGACTATACAGACTACTATAGAACTGCTGCCACGCCTCAGTCTCTGATCCTGAAGGCAAGGCAAGGCAATTTTATTTATACCGGCATTTCATACACAAGGCACTCAATGCGCCTGTGATCCCCTGTGATAAAACGAGTCTTATATTGAGGCAGCTCTACAAACGGGCGAACAGTGACATAAATCAATATCTCAGTATTTTCCCAAAACGATGATGAACTGATACTTTTACAACATCAGACATTTATTCATGGAAAAATCTGCTGATTTATTTTGTTTTACCACACTTTTATTTAATTTTTTTCACAACTGTTAACAATTTTACCCCCCCCCCCATTCCCTTTTTCGCCAATTTTTTCCCTCAATTGTTCCCTTTGTTTTCCCCATTTTCATTTTCTTGACATTTGGAGATCAACTATTTTCATACTTTTGTTGCTCCTGCTCCTCCAGACCAATGATTTTCGATCTGAATCTTGTGGACGATCTTTCTATTACTACATCCAAAAACCTGCTCCTCAGACCTCCTCTGGCTCGTTTGTAAATCTGCAATATCTTGTGTGTGTAATCAGAGGCATGTTTTAGGAGGCCCTCGCTCTTCAAGAACCTCCGCCTCCAACAGCACCACACAGGTCCATCACATCCACCGAGGAGCTCACAGGTCCAGATCCTAAACACATGTCCATCACATGCCCGAGGAGCTCACAGGTCGATTCCTAAACACATGTCATCACATCCACCGAGGAGCTACAGGCTCGATCCTAAAACCATTGTCTCAATCCACCGAGGAGCTCACAGGTAGATCCTAAACACATGTCTCATCACATCCACCGAGGAGCTCACCAGGTCAGATCCTACACACATGTCCATCAATCACCGAGAGCTCACAGGTCAGATCCTAAACACTTGTCATTCACATCCACCGAGGAGCTACAGGTCAGATCCTAACACATTGTCATCACATGCACCGAGGAGCTCACAGGTCAGATCCTAATAACAATGTCCATCCCCAAACCATCCCCCCGAGGAGCTCACAGGTAGATTCCTACACACATGTCCATCACATCCACCGAGAGCTCACAGGTCAGATCCTACCACACACTGTCCTCACATCACAGAGGAGCTACGGTCAGATCCTAAACACATGTCATCACATCCACCGAGGAGCTCACGGGTAAGATCTACAACAGTCATCACATCACCGAGGAGCTCACAGGTCAGATCCTACACACATGTCATCAATCCCCAGGGAGCTCACAGGTCAGATCTAAACACACATGTGTCATTACATCCACGAGGACTCACAGGTCAGATCTACACACATGTCCATAGCAGCTCTGTCTGTTCTTGAGGCTCTGGTTCGCCAGTCAGTCACAGAGAGGAGGGCTGTATGCTAAGTATCGCTAATACTAACGCCGTGACCTCGAGCCTCTGACCACGCTCAGGTCTGCAGCTGTGCCCCTCCTGGGTGAGTGTGGCCCCTCCCTCACTGACGGTGGGTGGAGTGTGGCCCCTCCCTCAGCTGAACGGTGGTGGTGTGGCCCTCCCTCACAGATGGTGGGTTGAGTGGGGCCCTCCCTCACAGATTGTGGGTGATGTGGGGCCCTGCCCTCACAGATGGTGGGTGAGTGTGGGCCCTCCCTCAAAGATTGTGGGTGATGTGGCCTCCCTCAGATGGTGGGTGAGTGTGGCCCCTCCTCACTGATGTGGGGTGCGGTGGCCCCTCCCTCACAGATGCGTGGGTGAGTGTGGCCCTCCCTCACTGATGGTGGTGAGTGGTGGCCCCTCCCTCACTGATGGTGGGTGAGTGGCCCTCCCCACAGATTGTGGGTGAGTGTGGCCCTCCCTCACAGATGAGTGGGGAGTGGTGGCCTCCCTCACTGATGGTGGGTGAGGTGTGCCCTCCTCACAAGAATGTGGGTGAGTGTGCCCTCCCTCACAGATGGTGGGTGAGTGTGGGCCCTCCCTCAAAGATGGTGGTGAGTGTGGCCCTCCCTCACTGACGGTGGTCGAGTGTGGCCCTCCTCACAGATGATGGGTGAAGTGTGGCCCCCTCACTGATGGTGGGTGGTGTGGCCCTCCCTCAACAGTGGTGGTGAGTGGTGGCCCGCTCCCTCACGATGGCTGGGTGAAGTAGTGGCCCCTCCCCACTGAATGGTGGGTGGTGTGGCCTCCCTCACAATTGTGTGAGTGTGGCCCCTCCCTCACGATGGTGGGTGAGTGTGGCCCTCCCTCACATAGATGGTGGGTGAGTGTGGCCCCTCCCTCACAGATGGTGGGTGAGTGTGCGCCCTCCTCAAGATTGTGGGTGAGTGTGGCCCTCCCTCACAGATGGTGGGTGAAGTGTGGCCCTCCTCACAGATGGTGGTGAGTGTGGCTGCCCTCACAGATGGTGGGTGAGTGTGGCCCCTCCCTCACTGATGGTGGGTGAGTGTGGCCCTCCCTCACTGATGGTGGTGAGTGTGGCCCTCCTCACTGCATGGTGGGTGAGTGTGGCCCCCCTCCCTCACAGATGGACAGAGCAAGTCCAGCTGGCTGCTCAGCGACAGAACAGTCCACCGTAAAGTACTACAATCTCTAATCACTCTGCAAGAGCCATCAATTAGTTCAACGTCCCAAAACATAAGTCACAGCGAATGTCTCTCCCAAACCAAACCAAGTGACAACATGAATAAATCACTGTTTGTGAAACAATGTTTTGCTGATCATGGAACTATTTCGATCGTGTTGCTGCGTTCGCTCTCTGTCTGTCCAAACAAATCACTGAAAGAGAAACACAGCAGAGTGAAAGATGTAACGTGGGATGTGGCGTCCTCGGGGCATCTGGGTGAACGGGCCTGTCAGTGAGTCAGCTGATGACTGTGACCCTGAGGGGGACAGTAAAGGCCAGCACAGTATGGTTCCCTGCAGGTCCCGCCTGAAGGCACGTGTGGGCCCCTCCGCACTGCTCTAATGGAATCGCAGAACTGCCCTCCTATTGGCGTCATCACATAAACTGCAGCGCCTCCATTGTCACACACATATACTGCAGCGTCTCCTATTGGTCAACACATACTGCAGCGCTGGCCTATTGGTCACACCACACAATACTGCAGGCTCCTATTGGTCAACACACATATACTGCAGAGCGCCTCTATTGGTCACACACATATACTGCAAGCGCTCCTATTGGTCTACACACATATACTGCAGCGCCCTCCTATTGGTTCACTCACATACTTGCAGCGTCTCCTATTGGTCACACACATATATGCACGCGCCTCCTATTGGTCACACACATATACTGCAGCGCCTCCTATTGTCACACACATATACTGCGCGCCTCTATTGGTCCACTCACTATACTGCGCGCCTCTATTGGGTAACACATATATGCAGCGTTCCTATTGGTACACACTACTGCAGCGCCTCCTATTTGGTCACACACACATACTGCAGCGCCTCCTATTGGTCACACACACATCTGCAGCGCCTCCTATTGCAACATATACTGGCGCCCTCTATTGGTCCACAATACTCAGCGCCTCCTATTGGTCACACAACATATACTGCAGCGCCTCTATTGGTCACACAATAACTCAGCGCTCCTATTGGGTCAACACATATACTGGCAAGCGCTCCTATTGTCACACACACATACTGCAAAGCCTCTATTGGTCACACAATACTGCAAGCGCTCCTATTGGTACACACATAACTGCAGCGTCTCCTATTGGTCACCACATACTATGCAGCGCTTATTGTCCACACATATACTGCAGCGGCCTCCTATTGGTACACACATACTGCAGCGGCTCCTATTGGTCAAGCCCATACTGCAGCGCTCCTATTTGGTCACACAATACTGCAGCGGCTCCTCCTTGGTCAACATAGCGCGCATCCTATTGGGTCCTCAACACAATCTGCAGCGTCTCTATTGGTCACACACATATACTGCAGCGCCTCCTATTGGCCAACATATACTGCAGCGCCTCCTATTGGTTCACACACACATACTGGAGCGTCTCCTATGGTCACACACATATACTGGCAGCGCCTCCTATTGGTTCACACACACATACTGCAGCGTCTCCTATTCGGTCACAACACACATACTGCAGCGTCTCCTATTGGTCACGACACATATACTGCGCGCCTCCTATTGGTCAACGACATATACTGCAGCGCCTCCTATTGCACACACAATACTGCAGCGCCTCCTATTGGTCACACACACATATGCGCGCCTCCTATTTGGTCCATCACATATACTGCAGCGCTCCTAATTGGTCAACCAACATACTGCAGCCGCCTCCCTATTGTGTCCACACACATACTGCAAGCGCCTCCTATTGGTCACACATATACGCGCGTCTATTGGTCACACAAACATACTGCAGCGCCTCCTATTGGTCACACACATATACTGCAAGCGCCTCCTTATTTGTCAAACACTACTGCAGCGCCTCCATTGGTCAACACATATACTGCAGCGCCTCCTATTGGGTCCACACACATCTGCAGCGCCTCCTATTGGTCACACACAATACTGCAGGCCTCCTATTGTCCTCCACACATACTGCAGGCTTCCTATTGTCACACATATATGCAGCGCCTCCTAAATTGTCACCACATAATACTGCAGCGCCTCCTATTGGTCACATCACATATACTGCCAGCGCCTCTATTGGTCACACACACATATACTGCAGCGCCTCCTATTGGCAACACATACTGCAGCGTCTCCTATTGGTCACACACAATATCGCAAGCGCCTCCTATTGTCACCACACATACTGCAGCGTCTCCTATCTGGTCACACACACATCTGCAGCGTCTCCTATTGGTCACACACACAACTGCGCGCCTCCTTTGTCCACACACATATACTGCAAGCTCTCTATTGTCACCACACATACTGCAGGCGTCTCCTCCTTGGTCACACACACATACTGCAGCGCCTCCTATTGGTCAAACACATATACTGCAGCGTCTCCTATTGGTAACACACATACTGCAGCGCCTCCTAATTGGTCACAAATACTGCACGCGTCTCCTATTTGTCACAACACATCTGCAGCGCCTCCTATTGGGCAACACACATATCGCACGTCTCCTATTGGTCAACACATATACTGCAGCGTCTCCTCATTGGTCACACACTATGCAGTCTCTATGGTCACACACATACTGCAATTGCGCCTCCTATTGGTCACAAACATATACTAGCAGCGCCTCCTATTGGTCAGACATATACTGCAAGCGTCTCTATTGGTCACACTATCTGCAGCGTCTTATATTGGTCACCACACATACTCAGCGTCTCCTAATTGGTCACACACATATACTTGCAGCGTCTTCTATTGGTCAACACATATCTGCAGCGCTCCTATTGGTCACTCACACATACGGCAGCGCCTCCTATTGTCACGCACCTACTGCAGCGTCTCTATTGGTCACTCACATATACTCAGCGTCTCACTATTGGTCACACACATATATGCAAGCGCCTCACTATTGTCACACACCATAACTGCAGCGCCTCCTATTGGCACCACACATACTGCAGCGCCTCCTATTGGTCACACACATATATGCAGCGCCTCCTATTGGTCACTCACACATACTTGCAGCGTCTCTATTGGTCACTACACATACTGCACAGCGCCTCCTATTGGTCACACACATAACTGGCAGCGCCTCCTATTGTCACTCACCATATGCAGCGCCTCCTATTTGGTCAACACATATACTGCAGCGCCTCTATTGTCACTCACACATACTGCAGCGTTCTATTGGTCACACACATACTGCAAAGCGCTCCTATTGGTCACACACATATACTGCAGCGCTCTATTGGTCACACACAATCTTAGAGCGTCTCCCTATGGTCACATCACACATACTGCAAGCGCCTCCTATTGGTCACACACACATATACTGGCAGCGGCCTCCTATTGGGTCACACATATACTGCAGCGCCTCCTATTGGTCACACACATACTCGAGGCGCTCCCTATTGGTCACACACAATATACTGGCAGCGCCCTCCTATGGTCACACACATACTGCAGAGCCTCCTATTGGTCCACCACATCACTGGGCGCCTCCTAGTGGTCACAAGTCTGTTTTCTCGGCTCCATTGTGTCTCTCCTGCTGTCTGCAGCCCGAGCCTCACGACGAGTACCTGACTCGCTGAGCTCCGACGGCAACAAACTCAGCAATGATCCACCACTGGAAATAACTGGTATACACCGATGGGTCTGTCCCAAAACTCATGAAAGTTAGAGCAGGCTATCTGCAGTGCACTGCGTTTGTGTCCCAGTAAAACCAAAGTGGAAATCAGCTCGGATAGGTTTAGGAAACTCTTGTGATTTAGACCAAGATCAGAGGAAGATCTGAATAAAGAGATTAAAACATTCACCAGTTTGATCCTATAGATTTGGAGAATAATAAAATACTCTTGTCTATTTATTCATTTAAAATCATTATTTATAAAGATAAAGCGAAAGAATAAAGTTAACAACCGGCTGATTATCGGTCAATTGGTTTTCATTAAACACTTCCAAGTTTTTCTTAGTTTCCCCAATTCAAAATAAAAAAACTTCTCGCATTTTTCACTTTTTCAAAATGGTCTAATGTGTTTATTCCCACATTTTTTTCAATGTATCCACTTTTTTCTCGTTTTTTTTCTTTTAAATGTTGATGACAACAGCAACAAACTCGACATATAAAGATGTGATATTTCGTTTTGGTTTTCCTACTTTCGATACTTTGTTTTTTCAATCCCAGACGGGATGGTTTAAAATCAGTTTTATCTCTGACTGTAGTGTGTCTTCAGGACGATCAGGCCCGCGCTGCACCTCCTCACACCTCGCTCCTGCAGCAGCTGGACTCTCAAGGCGGAACAGGAGGAGAGAGGCCACGGTCAGTCTGGCCGCCCACACACACTTCAACGCACAACAGGTACAGATCTACTCAGCAGGAGATTCAGATAAATGACTGGGCCAGTGTACACTGCTATTGTTCAAAGTTCCACTGCGTCATGCTCCAATGCTAGTTTATAATTTTAGCAACCTTAAGGGATTATACAACGTTTTAAATGATAAATACAGTGTGTAAAATGGCTTGGTATTGTGTGTGACTTTACCGCTTAACTATTTTCTTATCGTTATGAATCACACACATGAGCTCTATAAGGGAAATGGGGGAAAAGTGAAAAGTGTTTTTTCTGGCCTTTGTCAATCTGTTCCAGGGCAATTCTCTTCTGAGCAACAAACCAACTGTAAAGTAGATGTTGCAGCACTTTTTACAGATTTCTGATGTTTGATGTGCCTGCTCTAACTCTGACAGTCTGTAAATATTGAAAATGAACCCTATGTGTTTTCAGGAGTAACAAAGGCGCCGTGGGAACTCTGTCACCACATTTACACCAATAACCACAACTCAGACAACCTCTGAGCCCAAGAGCTCCAACAGAGCCGCCGTTCAACGTACGTAAAACACTTGCCTACGCTACCCCTTACGCATGCTAAACTTACGTTACTACGCTACGCTACCCTTCCCCTACGCTACGTATGCTACACTACGCTACCCTACCATTACGCTACGCTACCCTACGCTACGTAACTACCTACGCTAGGCTATGACCCTAGCTACGCATGCACACTACGCCTACCTACCATAACGCTACGGCTACCTACGCTACGCTATGCTAACAACTACGCTACCTATCCATACGCTACGCTACCCTACGCTACGGCTAAACTACGCTACCATACGCTAACGCTACCTACGCTACGCTACCCTACATACACTGCAACTACCCCTACGCTACACCTACACTACCCTACGCTACCCTACGCTTACGCTTACCCTACATTACACTACCACTACCCTACGCTACACTACACTACCCTTACCGCACACTACTACCTACTCTACACACACTCCTACTACTCTACAACTACACTACGCTACTCTACTCTACATACACTACGCACACTACGCTACTCTACTCTACCTTTCGGCTACTTACCACTACACTACGCTACTCTACTCTACACTACACTACGGCTAACACTACGCATACTCTACGCTACGCTACGCTTACCTACACTACACTACGCACACTACATAACACTACGCTAACTACCGCTACTACCCTACACTACCTACCGCACCCCCCAAACACGCTACTCTACACTACATACGCTACCTAGCTAACAAACTACGCCTACCCCTATGCTACAACTACGTACCATACGCTACACTACACTTACGCTACGCTACCCTATGCTACAGTACGCACCATACGCTTACACTAAAAACATTTTACCGCTTAAAACGCTAATGCTACACTACGCTCCATACGCCCTAACTACACTAGGCACGGCTAGAACATATGCTACAGTACGCTACAACTAGCTACACTACACACGTCCACTAACTACACTACGCTATAGGGATGGGACGAAATATCGTTTGGCGAAATATTCGCGATACAAAACGTGACGAAACGCATCGAGTTCGAAAAAAAAATGAATCGGCGACAATTATTATTTTTCAAAGTTTTTTTATTTGTAATTTTTTTTCCATGTAAAGCGCTTTGAGTGTCCGAAAAAAATATATATATATATCGGGGAATGGTGCACAGTGCGTCGCACGTCAAGGTACTGGTCAAGGCGTGTTGCAACACAACAAACTGCAGACTACAGCAAGCGACAAAAATAGCAGTAGCACAACGTGCCTTGCCCCCAACCAGAGCCGTTTTTTCCTAACACGGCAAACTAGCAAGGTGCGTAGGTGTTTTTCATTATTAAAATCACACAGTTGTTACGGGGACAGGCTCTCTGAAGAGCTAAGAGAGTGTTCTTTGCTTGGCCTGTTAGGGCCTTGTGTTTTCCCTGTGTGCAACTGAAACAAAAAAAACAAGTTGTTATTATACAGTAATATTTTTTCCTTTTTTGATATCGTATGCGGTGACGTATCCTTTCGTGACTCTGACATATCGAGTGCATCGTATCGAGAGTTAAGTGTATCGTCCCATCCCTACTAGCACCAACGCTACACTACACTACACTACGGCTACGCTACACACCCTACTATCGCTACACTATGCTACCATAATACGCTACACTACCCTACGACTACGCTAAATACGCTACTACACTACCTACGCTACACTACACTAACACTACGCTACATACGTACGCTACACTACGCTTACCCTACCTACACTTACGCTACTTCTACGCTACACTACACTACGCTACCCTACGCTACACTACGGCTTACCATACGGTACGCTACACTACGCTACACTACACTACCTAGCGCTACGCTAACAACTACGCTACACACACTACCCTCGCTACGCTAAATACTTACGCTACCTACATACACTCACCGCTCACCTTCGCTACCATACGGTTACGCTACATTACGCTACGCTACCCTACGCTACACTCGCTACACTACGCTTACCTACTCCTACACTCGCTACCATACGGTTACGCACCAACTATGCTACGCTACACTAACGCTATATCTACCTATACGCTTAACCATAACGGTACGCTACAGCTACGCTACACTACCCTACGCTACGCTACGCTAAAACTACGCTACACTAGCACTACCTACGCTAACTAAACGGCTACAACTACGCTACATACGCTACAACTACGCTACACTAGCTACCCTAATACCTACCTACAACTACGCTACCATACGGTACGCACCACTACGCTACACTACGCTCCTCCTACGCTACACTACAAATAGGGCTTAAACCCTACACTACGCTACCCCCTACTCTACCCTACGCTACGCTACCTAACTGCACACTACGCTACATAGGTACGCACACTACGCTACCACTCCTACCCTACGCTACACTACGCTACATACGGTACGCTACCTACGCTACCCTAACGTACACATGCTACCCTCTGCTACTCAACACTACGCTAATGCTGCTTAACTCTACACTACGCTAATACCTACCCCTAGCCTACACTACGCTCCCTACGCTACCTACACTATGCCTCTAACTACGCTACACAACGGCTATGCTACTCTACACTACGCTACGCTACCGCTACACTACACCTACCGCTACCTACGCTACCCCTACACTATGCTATCTACACTACCTACACTAGCTATGCTACTCTACACTATCTACGCTTTACCCTACAACTACGCTACACTACTCTAACACTACGCTACCTCTACCATAACGCTACCTACCTACGTACCCTACACTAACTACGGCTACGCTACGCTACTGCTACACTCACGCAAGCTACCTAGCTACGTACATACCTACCTACATACGCTACGCTATACCCTACACCACGCTACCTACCATACGCTACCTAACCTACACTACGCTACCCTAACCTACACTACACTACGATATGCTACTTACACTACGCATACGGCTAACAACGTTATGCTAACTCTACACTTACGCTACGCTACCTACACTAACGCTACGCTACCTACGCTATGGCTAACTCTAACGCTACACTACGCTACAATAATACTATACGCTAACCCTACCACTACACAACGCTACATTATCTAACTTACCTACGCTACTCTACACCACAGAGCGCTTCATGATGGAGTGAATGAACAGCTTTGATAATGCGTCGACAGTAACTGCCTGAAGTCAGATGAGATCAAGCGGCAGGCCGCTCCCTCACTAAATTTCACAGAAGAACTTACACCTCCTGCGGCTTACCGGCCCCCAGCAGCTCAGCAAGCGCCCCCACAGGAGGCGAGAGGTCACTGAGAGGAGCCTGAGAGGTTTTATATTTCACACATTTATTATCTAGATTAGGGCTGGGCACGTTAATCAGTGATGAAAGTATCACAACGGAACAGAAAATAAATATAAATCTTTATATATCCAAGTGTTTGATGCTGTTTAGTCATCCAACATTAAAGGAAAAAAAGACAAGTTTGTTTTTTTTAAATTGGGAAAAAAGTGAAAATTAAAAAAAAATTGGGGGGCATGAAAACTTGGAAACACTTTTGGGTAAATTTAAAAAAATAAATTTAAAAATTGGACAAAAAATGAAAAACAAAATGAAAATTGAGGAGGAAAACCGCAAAATGGTGAAAAGATAAGACAAACCTTGTAGTGTTTTTTTTCTGCCCTTTAGTGTTAAAGGAAGTTTTGGTTGTTTCACTCAACAATGATCAAATGATTAAGTAGTAAAGTGCTTTATTTGTCATTGGTAAAGCGAAACGAAAAGTGTTCAGGTCCTAAGCTGACCGTCATTGTGGGAAAATGTAAGGAAAAGGAATAAATGAACATTAATACTTTTCCATATGAAAATATTTTAGTATAGGTAGAAAAAAAGCGGATGCCCACTCTCTACAATTGACAAATTTATCAGAAAGTAACATCTGCTGTGGCCGCTCAGGTTCCTCGAGTCAGGTTGAACGATGCGCGCTCCCTCCAGCTGGTTCAGACGCCAGCCGCCAGAGAGGCGGAGCCAACAAAGCCAGGAGGAGGAGGCAACATCAGGAGCAGAACCTGGAGAACAGGAGGCACAGGGCGAACTGCACGCTGCTCAGCTCCAAACGCAAGGCTACGTTCTCTCAACTAAAACACTCTCAGTTTTATCTCTGTCAGATATAAAAACAGTTTCAAATCGGAAGTATTCACACCTGGCTTATTATTCCCAATACTGACATGTTTGGTATCCACGTGTAGCAACGAAAGGCTGTGACGGAAGACGCTGTAATCCAATATGGTAATTCTCCTTGTGGGAGACAGACAGCAGCGGCTAAAGACGGGAGAAATATACACAGGGACTAAACTTTAACCACATCGCCTTTACGTCGCTCCAATAAACCTTCCGCACTTTACAGACTCCGCACTTTACCGACTCACACTTTACAGACTCCGCAACTTTACGACCGCACTATTCAGACTTCCGCACTTTACAGACTCCGCACTTTACAACCCGCACTTTACAGACTCCGCACTTTACAGACCCGCACTTTACAGACTCCGCACTTTACAGACTCCGCACTTTAACAGCCGCACTTACAGACCCGCACTTTACAGACCTGCACTTTAACAGACTCCGCACTTTACAGCTCCGCACTTTAAAGACTCCGCAACTTTACAGACATTCGCGCACTTTTACAGACTCCGCATTTACAGACTCGCACTTCTACAGACTCCGCACTTTACAGACTCCACACTTTACAGACTCGCACTTTACAGACTCGCACTTTACAGACTCCGCACTTTACAGACTCCGCCTTTACAGACTCCGCATTTACAGACTCCGCACTTTACAGACTCCGCATTTACAGACTCGCGCACTTTACAGACTCGCACCTTTACAGACTCCGCACTTTTACAGACTCGACTTACAGGACTCCGATTTACAAACTCAGCACTTTTACAGATCCGCAACTTTTACAGACTCCGCACTTACAGAATCACACTTTACAGACTCCAACTTTACAGACTCACCTACAGACTCCACACCTTTACAGACTCACACTTTTACAGACTCGCACTTTACAGACTCCGACTTTTACAGACTCACAACTTACAGACTCCACACTTTACAGACTACACATTTCAGACTCCACACTTTACAGACTCACACTTTACAGACTCACACTTTTACAGACTACACTTTACAGACTCACACTTTACAGACTCACACTTACAGACTCACACTTTAAGACTCCGCACTTTACAGCTTACACTTTACAGACTTCACACTTACAGACTCCCATTTACAGACTCCGCACTTCTTTACAGACTCGCACTTTACAGACACTCCCACTTTACAGACTCCCACTTTACAGACTCCACACTTTACAGACTGCACTACAGACTCCACACTTTAACAGACTCACCAACTTTCCAGACTCCACACTTTACAGACTCACACTTTACAGCACTCCGCACTTTAAGACTCACACTTTACGACTACACTTACAAGCTCACCTTTACAGCACTCGCACTTTACAGACTACACTTCAGACTCACACTTTACAGAACTCCCCACTTTACAGACTCCGCACTTTACAGACTCACACTACAGACTCCACACTTACAGACTCACACTTACAGACTCCACACTTTACAGATCACACTTTAAACAGACTCACATTACAGACTCCGCACTTTACAGAACTCACCTTGTACAGACTCACACTTTACAGACTCACACTTTACAGACTCACACTTTACAGAACTCACACTTTACAGGACTCACACTTTACAGACTCCGCATCTTTACGACCTCCGCACTTTCAGACTCACACTTTACAGAACTACACACTTTAACAGACTCACAGCTTTACAGCCTCCTGCATTTACAGACTACCGCACTTTAACAGATCCACACTTTTTAAGACTCCGCACTTTACGACTCACACTTTACAAGACTCCGCCTTTACAGACTCCGCACTTTACACGACTCGCACTTTACAGACTCACACTTTAACAAGACTCACACTTTACAGACTCCACACTTTACAGACTCCACTTTACAGACTCCGACTTTACAGACTCCGCACTTTACAGACTCGCCACTTTACAGACTCGACTTTACAGAACTCTGCACTTACAGATCACATATAATCACTAACAGATACTTTACAGACTCGCCTACAAAGACTCCGCACTTTACAAGACTCACACTTACAGACTCACACTTACAGACTCCCTTTCAAAACTTTACGACTACCGCACTTTACAGACTCCGCACTTTACAGACTCAGTTTCTATATAGACTCACACATACAGACCCACCTTTACAGACTCCAGCACTTTCAGACTCCGCACTTTACAGACTCACACTTTACAGACTCACACTTGACAGAACTCCGCACTTTACAGACTCACACTTTAACAGACTCACAAGCTTTTATAGACCGCATTTAAAGACTCCGCACATTTACAGACTACACTTTACAGATCACATTACAGACTAACCATATAAGACTCATCACTTTACAGACATTATACAGATCCGCACTTTACAGACTTCACACTTTACAAGACTCCCACTTACAGACCACACTTTACAGACATACACACTCATCTAACGAATCATTATCACAGACACGGACTCCGCACTTACAGACTCCGCACTTTACAGACTCCGCCACTTTACAGACTCCGCACTTTACAGACTCCGCACTTTACAGACTCCGCCCTTTACAGACTCGATATTACAGAATAATATAGACCACACTTTACGACTTATAGATTTGACTTACAGCTCCACACTTTACGACTCTTTGTATAGACTTATTGATATATAGCATATAGACTCGCACTTTACAGACTCACACTTAACGAGACTCGCACTTTACAGATATACAGACTCACACTTTACAGACTCACACTTTACAGACTCACACTTTAACAGACTTCACACTTTACAGACTCCACACTTTACAGACTCACACTTACAGACTCCGCACTTTACAGACTCCGCACTTTTTACAGACTCCACACTTTACAGACTCCACTTTGTAGATTGACCAGTTTGTCGTTGATCGCACTTTACAGACTCGCACTCTTTACAGACTCACACTTTACAGACTCCCGCACTTTACGACTCCGCACATTAACAGACCCGCACTTTACGACTCGCAACTTTAACAGACTCCGCACTTTAACAGACTCCGCACTTTACAGACTCGCACTTTACAGACTCGCACTTTACAGACTCGCACTTTAGACAGACTCGACTTTTAACGACTCCGCCTTTACAGACTCCACACTTTACAAGACTCTCCACATTACAGACTCACACTTTACAGACTCCACACTTTACAGACTTCACACTTTACAGACTCACACTTTCAGACTCAGCACTTACAACTCACACTTTACAGACTCACTTTACAGACTCACACTTTACAGAGACTCCGCACTTACAGACTCAACACTTTAAGACTCCCTTACAGACTCCGCACTACAGACTCGACTTTACAGACTCGCACTTTACAGACTCCGCACTTTACAGACTCCGCAAACTTTACAGACTCACACTTTAGCAGACTCTGCACTTTACAGACCCACACTTTACAGACTCGCACTTTAACAAGACCCACACTTTACCATGACTCAACACTTTAACAGACTCCGCAATTTTACAGACTCACACTTTAACAGACTCACACTTACAGACTCAACTTACAGACTCCCGACTTTACAGACTCACACGTTAAGACTCACACTTTACAGACTCCGCACTTACAGACTCGCCTTTACAGAACTCAACTTTACAGACCCAACTTTAACAGACTCACACTTTACAGACTCACACTTACAGACTCACACTTTACACAGACTCCGCACTTTACAGCTCCGCCCTTTACAGACTCACACTTTACAGACTCACACTTTACAGACTCCCACTTTTATCAGACTCACACTTTACAGACTCACACTTTAACAGACCACACTTTAGCAGACTCCGCACTTTTAAGACTCAACTTTACAGACTCACACTTTTACAGACTTTCACCTTTACAAGACTCAGCACTTTACAAGACTCACACTTCAGACTCACACTTTACAGACTCGCACTTTTACAGACTCACACTTTACGACTCACACTTTACAGACTCAACACTTTACAGACTCCGCAATTTACAGACTCCGCACTTTACAGACTCCGCACTTACAGACTCACACTTTACAGACTCACACTTTAACAGACTCAACACCTTACAGAACTCCGCACTTTACAGACTCCGCACTTTACAAGACTACTCCGCCTTTACACGACTACACTTTACAGACTCCACACTACAGCTCACAATCTTTACAGACTCCACACTTTCAGACTCGCACTTTACAGACCTCACACTTTACAGACTCGCACTTTTTACAGACTCACACTTTACAGACTCCCACTTTACAGCACTCACACTTTACAGACTCCGCGCACTTTACAGACTCCGCACTTTACAGATCCGCACTTTACCAGACTCGCAACTTTTACACACTCCGCATTTTACAGACTCCGCACTTTACAGCCTCCGACTTACAGACCAACTTTACAGCTACACTTTACAGACTCACTTTCAGACTCACACTTTAAGACTTCGGCACTTTTACAGACTCCGCACTTTACAGACTCACATCTTTACAGACTCCACACTTTTACAGACTCATCACTTTAAGAACTCACACTTTACAGAACTCACACTTTACAGACCCGCCTTTACAGACTCGCACTTTACACGGACTTCGGCACTTTAGCAGACTCGCACTTTACAGACTGCATCTTTACAGACTCAACCTTACAGACTCACACTTCACAGACTTCACACTTTACAGACTCGCACTTTACAGAACTCACACTTTACAGACTCACATTTACAGATCACACTTTACAGACTTCCACATGCTTTACAGACTCCACACTTTACACGACTCAACCTTTAAGACTTCTCCACTTTACAGACTCCACTTTACGACTCCTGCACTTTACAGACTCCGCACTTTACAGACTTCACACTTACAGACTCGCACTTACGACCACACTTTACATGACTCACACTTTACAGACTCAACTTTACAGACTCACATTTACAGACTCTGCACTTTACAAGACTCGCATTTACAGACTCCACACTTTACAGACTCACACTTACATGACTCACATTTCAGATCTCCGCACTTTACGACTCCGCACTTTACAGACTGTCCGCCTATTACAGACTGGCACTTTCAGACTCGCACTTTACAGACTCCCCTTTACAGACTCCGCACTTTACAGGGACTCGCACTTTACAGACTCACACTTTACAGACTCGCACTTTACAGACTCACACTTTACAGGGACTCACACTTTACGACTCACCTTTCAAGGACTCACACTGTACAGGACTCCGCACTTTACAGACTCCGCACTTTACAGACTCCACTGTTACAGACTCACTTTACAGACTCACACTTTACAGATCCGCCACTTTACAGATCCGCACTTATACAGACTCCGCACTTTACAGACTCCGCACTTTACAGATCGCACTACAGACTCCGCCTTTTACAGACTCAACTTTTACAGAACTCCGCACTTTACAGACTCGCACTTTACAGACTCCGCACCTTTGTACAGACTCGCACTTTACGACTCCGCAACTTTACAGACTCCGCACTTTTACAGACTCCGCCTTTACAGACTCGCACTTTACAGACTCGCACTTTTACAGGACTCCGCACTTTACAGACTCGCACTTTACAGACTCCGCACTTTACGACTCCGCACTTTACAGACTCACACTTTACAGACTCGCACTTTACAGACTCGCACTTTACCAGACTCCGCACTTTACAGCACTCACACTTTACAGAACTTCGCCAACTTTACAGACTCCACTTTACAGGCTCCGCACTTTACGACTCCGCACTTACAGGACTCCGCACTTTACAGACTCCGCATTTACGACTCCGCACTTTACAGATCCGCACTTTACAGACTCCGCTTCGACTCCGCACTTTACAGACTCCGCACTTTACAGACTCCGCACTTTCGGCTTCCGCACTTTACAGACTCGCCACTTTACAGACTCGCACTTTACAGCTCACTCTTACAGACTCGCACTTTACAGACTCCGCACTTTACAGACTCGCACTTACAGAACTCCGCACTTTTACGACTCCGCACTTTACAGACTCCACACTTTACAGACTCCGCACTTTACAGCTCCGCACTTTACAGACTCCACACTTTACAGGACTCGCACTTTACAGACTCGCACTTTACGACTCGCACTTTACAGGCTCCCACTTTACAGATCCGCCTTTAAGATCCGCATTTACAGACTCGCACTTTACAGACTCGCCACTTTTACAGACTCCGCACTTTACAGAACTCCGCATTTACGACTCCGCACTTTACAGACTCGCCTGTACAGACTCCGCACTTTACAGACTCCGCACTTTACAGACTCACACTTTACAGACTCCGCACTTTACAGGACTCCACACTTTACAGACTCGCTACTTTACACACTCCGCACTTTACAGACTCCGCACTTTACAGGACTCCGCACTTTACAGACTCACACTTTAGACTCCACTTTAAAGACTTCACACTTTACAGACTCACACTTTACATACCTCCGCATTTACAGACTCCGCACTTTACGACTCAACTTTAAGATCCACACTTTACAGTACTCCCTTTACAGCTACACTTTACAGACTCACACTTACAGATCCGCACTTTTACAGACTCGCACTCTTACGACTCGCACTTTACAGACCTCGCACTTATACAGACTCGCACTTACGACTCACCTTTACAGACTCCACTTTACAGGACTCACACTTTCAGACTCCGCACTTTACAGACTCACACTTTAACAGGACTCAACTTTACAGCTCAACTTTACAGACTCCCACTTTAACGATCAACACTTTACAGACTCACACTTACAGGACTCACATTTACAGGATCACACTTACAGACTCCGCACTTTACAGACTCCGCCTTTACAGACTCGGCACTTTACAGACTCGCACTTTACAGACTTCCACACTTTACATACTCACACTTTAAGACTCACACTTTACAGACTTCACTTTACAGATCCGCCTTTACAAGACTCCGCACTTTCAGACTCCACTTTTACAGCATCCAAACTTTACTGACTTCCAACACTTTAAGATACGACTTTAAGACTCCGCACTTTACAGGACTCCGCACTTTACAGACTCGACGCACTTTACAGACTCGCCTTTCGACTCCGCACTTGTACAGACGCACCACTTTTACAACTCCGACTTTACAGACTCCGCCTTCAGACTCCGCACTTTACGACTCGCCTTTACAGACTCCGCACTTTACAGACTCCGCACTTTAACAGACTCCGCACTTTACAGACCGCCACTTTACAGGACTCGCACTTTACAGACTCCGCACTTTTACAGATTCCGCACTTTACAGGATCCGCACTTTACGACTCCGCACTTTACAGACTCCACTTTACAGGACTCCGCACTTTCGACATCGCACTTCTACGACTCCGCACTTTACAGACTCACACTTTTACGATCCGCACTTTACAGACTTCCGCACTTTACAGACTCGCACTTTTACAGGACTCGCCACTTTACAGACTCCGCACTTTACAGACTTCCGCACTTTACAGACTCCGCCACTTACAGACTCCGCACTTTACAGACTCCGCATTTACAGACTCCGCACTTTACAGATCGCACTTTCAGATCCGCACTTTACAGACTCCGACTTTACGACTCGCACTTTACAGACTCGCACTTTACAGACTACACTTTACAGTCGCACTTTTACAGACTCCGCACTTTACAGACTCGCACTTTACTACTCCGCACTTTACAGACTCCGCACTTTACAGACTCCACAACTTTACAGCTCCGCACTTTACAGACTCCGCACTTACCAGACTCCACACTTACAGACTCGCACTTTACCAGACTCGCCTTACAGACTCGCACTTTACAGATCCCACTTTACAGGGACTCCGACTTTACAGACTCCGCACTTTTACGACTCCGCACTTTACAGACCTCGCACTTTAAGACTCCGCACTTTACAGACTCCGCACTTTACAGACTCGCACTTTACAGACTCCGCACTTACGACCTCGCATTTACAGACTCCGCACTTTACAGACTAACACTTTACAGACTCCCGCACTTTCAGACTCACCTTTACAGACTTCAACCATTTACAGACTCCGCACTTACAGACTCCGCACTTTTACAGACTCACACTTATACGACTCGCACTTTACAGACTCGCACTTTACAGACTCGCACTTAACAGCTTCCGCACATTTACAGACTCCGCATTTAACGGACTCACACTTTACAGACTCCGATTTTACAGGACTCCACACTTTACAGACTCCGCACTTACAGACTCGACTTTACAGGAGTCCACCTTTACAGACTCCGGCAGCTTTACAGGACTCGCACTTTACAGATACGCACTTTACAGACTCACACTTTACAGGCTCGCACTTTAGCAGGACTCCGCACTTTACGCTCCACTTTACAGACTCGCACTTTACAGACTCGCACTTTAGACTCGCACTTTACAGACTCGCACTTTACAGACTCGCACTTTACGACTCGCACTTATACGGACTCCGCACTTTACAGACTCGCACTTTTACGACTCGCACTTTACCAGACTCGCACTTTACAGACTCGCACTTTACAGAACTCCGCCTATTCAGAACTCCACACTTATACAGACTCACACTTTACAGACTCCACACTTTACAGACTCACACTTTACAGACTCAACTTTACAGGACTCACACTTTACAGACTCACCACTTTACAGTGACTCACACTTTACAGCTCCGCACTTTACGACTACGCACTTTACGACTCACACTTACAGACTCGCACTTTACAGACTCACACCTTACAGACTCACACTTTACAGCTCCCCACACTTTACAGACTCACATTTACAGACTCCGCACTTTACAGACTCGCCTACAGACTCCGCAACTTTACAGACTCCGCACTTTACAGACTCCGCACTTTACGACTCCGCACTTTACGATCCGCACTTTACAGACTCAGCACTTTCAGATCCCACTTTACAGGACTCGCACTTTACAGACTCGCACTTTACAGACTTCCGCACTTACAGGGAACTTCGCACTTACAGACTCCGCACTTTACAGACTCCGCACTTTACAGACTCACACTTTCAAGACTCACACTCTTACAGCTCACACTTTACAGACTCCGCCACTTTACGGACATCCGCACTTACAGGACTCCGGCACTTTACAGGGACTCGCACTTACAGACTCCGCACTACAGACTCGCACTTTACGACTTCGCACTTTACAGACTCGGCACTTTAAACAGACTCGACTTTTTACAGACTCAGCACTTTAAGACTCACACTTTACAGGGACTCGCACTTTACAGACTCCGCACTTTACGACTCCGCCTTTACAGACTCACACTTTACAGACTCACACTTTACAGACTCACACTTTACAGACTCCGCACTTTACAGACTCACACTTTACAGACTCACACTTTACGACCACGCACTTTACGACTCGACGTTTACAACTCCGCACTTTACAGACTCACTTTACAGACTCCGCACTTTTACAGACTCACAACTTTTACAGATCACCACTACAGGATCCACACTTACGACTCCGCACTTTATACGACTCCGCACTTTCAGGGACTCCGCAATTACAGACTCCGCACTTTACAGACTCACACTTTACAGACTCCGCACATTTACAGACTCACCACCTTTACGACTCACACTTTACAGACTTCCACACTTTAACAGACTCACACTTTACAGGACTCCGCACTTTACAGGACTCCGCACTTATACAGACTCCGCACTTTACAGACTCACATTTACAGACTACCTTTACAGACTCACACTTTTACAGACTCCGCACTTTACAGACTCACACTTTACAGACTCACCACTTCTACAGCTCCGCACTTTACAGACTCCGCACTTACAGACTCGCACTTTACAGACTCACCACTTTACAGGACTCCACACTTTACAGACTCCGCACTTCTTACAGGACTCACACTTTACAGACTCCGCACTTTACAGACTCCGCACTTACAGATCCGCACTTTAAGACTCACACCTTTTACAGACTCCTCACTTTACAGATCCACTTTACAGATCCGCACTTTACAGACTCCGCCACTTTACGGACTCCACACTTTACAGGACTCACACTTTACAGACTCACACTTACAGATCCGCACTTTACAGACTCCGACTTTACAAGACTCAACCTTTACGACTCACACATTTACAGGACTCACACTTTACAGACTCCACACTTTACCAGACTCCGCACTTTTACAGACTCACACTTTACAGACTCCACACTTTACAGACTCACACTTTACAGATCACACTTTAACAGACTCCGCACTTTACGGACTCCGACTTTACAGACCTCCGCCACTTTACCGACTCCACACTTACCAGACTCCGCACTTTACCAGATCCGACTTAAGGACTCCGCACTTTACAGACTCAACACTTTACAGATCCACACTTTACAGGAACTCACACTTACAGACTCTCACACTTTACAGGACTCCCACACTTTACAGCTCACACTTTACAGACTCGACTTTTCCAGATCACACTTACAGGACTCACTTTTACAAGACTCCGCACTTTACAGACTCACACGTTACAACTCCGCACTTTACGGGACTCCACCACTTTACAGACTCCACTTACAGACTCACACTTCTTACAGACTCCACTTTACAGACTCACACTTTACCAGACTCACACTTTACAGACTCCACTTTACAGACTCGCACTTTACACACTCCGCACTTCTACAGACTCCGCATTTACAGACTACACTTTACAGACTCGCACTTTATAGACTCACAACTTTACAGACCTCGCAGTACACACTCCGCACCTTTACAAGATCCGCACTCTTACAGTACTCACACTTTACAGACTACACTTTACAGACTCCGCACTTTACGAATCCGCACTTTACAGACTCCGCACTTTCACAGGACTCCAGCACCTTACAGACTCGCACCTTTACAGACTCGCACTTTACGACTCACACTTTACGACTCAACACTTTACGACTCACACTTTACAGACTCACACCTTTACAGATCGCACTTTTACAGACTTTCACACTTTACAGACTCCACTTTACAGCTCACACTTACAGATCGCACTTTAACAGATCCGCACTTCTCAGACTCCGGCACTTTACAGACTCGCACTTTACAGACTCGCACTTTACAGACTCCACACATTTACAAGAACTCGCAATTTACAGACTCCGCACTTTACGACTCGCACATTTACAGACTCGCACTTTAAGGACTCCGCACTTTACGACCTCCGCACTTTTACAGCTCGCACTTTACAGACTCAACACTTTACAGACTCACACATTATACAGACTCACACTTTACAGACTCACACTTTACAGACTCACACTTTACAGACTACCTTTACAGCTCGCACTTTACAGACTCACCTTTACAGACGTCACACGTTTTACGACTCAACTTTACAGACTTCACACTTTACAGACTCACACTTTAAGACTCGCACTTTACAGACTCCCGCACTTTACAGACTCCGCACTTTACAGACTCCACACTTTACGACTCCCTTTACAGACTCAGCACTTTAACAACTTCGCACTTTACAGACTCACACTTACAGACTCGCTTTACAGACTCGACTTTAACAGACTCAACTTTACGACTCACACTTACAGACTCACACTTTACAGACTCAACTTTACAGACTCACACTTTACAAAGGACTCACACTTTACAGACCACACTTTACGACTCCTTTACCAGACTCACACTTTACAGACTACACTTTTATCAGACTACACTTTTACAGACTCACACTTTAACAGGCTCGCACTTACGACTCACACTTTACAACTCCGCACTTTTACAGATCACACTTTACAGGACTACACTTTACAGGCTGCACTTTACGACTCACCTGTACAGGCTCGCACTTTACAGACTCACACTTTACAGACTCCACTTTACAGACTCCGCACTTTACAGCTCCACACTTTACGACTCACACTTTACAGACTCACACTTTACAGACTCCGCCACTTTACGGACTCGCACTTCTACAGAAACTCCGCACTTTACAGACTCCGCACTTACAGACTCACAACTTTACAGACTCAACTTTACAGGATCACACCTTTACAGACTCACACTTCAGACTCACACTTTACAGGCTCGCACTTTACAGACTTCACACTTTACAGACTCCGCCAATTTTACAGACTCACACTTTACGACTCACAACTTTACAGGCTCGACTTTTACGACTCACACTTTTACAGGACTCACATTTACAGAACTCCGCACCTTTTACCCAGACTCACACTTTACAGACTCACCTTTACAGACTCACATTTACAGACTCACACTTTACAGGCGAAACAGCGGACTGCATTGGAAGGATTTAAAGATCTGATTCTGATGGATTTATTGAGCTTTGAACCACAAAACAAGGAGACAGTCACACTGATGTCTATTACATTGATGTTCCTGTTTCACTGCAGCGTCTGACCTTAACTCTGTGCTTATTACTTTTGAAGGAGTGGGAGCGGCGTCTGCGTCGGTAGCAGCGGCGCTCGGGATGGCTATAGACGAGGCAGACGGAGAATCCAGAGAGAAAGCTCGCCTCGCCCGCACTGCAGGCCGTTCAAGGTCAGAACTCCACTCTACTGTTCACAAAACTGGCCTTAAATCCAAAAAGTGTTTTCCAAACAGCATGAACTCCGCACAATGAGATCAAACACAGTCAAGCTGCGTTTGGATGATCATTCCCCCCTCATGTTTCATTATGATAACATTTAGCGATAAAGTGTCAAAGAATTAGCTCTGATGGCTAGTGACAGATGCAAATGTTAAGAAATGTTGCAGTTGAGGGTTTGAAAATAAGAATCCCTCCTGTATGTGTAAACCCCCCCTGTGGCTGGTGGTGTGCAGGAGCTGCAGCAGAGGAGAGCGCAAGCGTTCTTTAGAGCCGCAGTTTAACGGCAGAGGAAACAAGACGCCTCCAGAGTGAGGGGAAAAGAGAGGTCCAAGCGGCTACCGGCCCAGAGGCCACGTGCAGGAGGTCCAGGCTGGGGATTGAGGCCGGAGCGAGGCCTGCAGTCTCCGTGTTTGCAAGAGTGGTTAACATCCCCTCAGAGGTAGGTCCTAGAACCGGTCTGAGGAGTCCTTTTCCCTGGTTCATCTGACGAACATTCTGTCCACAAGCAACCGCTCAGCATGAACATCGACTTCTCGGCCTGCCTCAGACCCGTGTCTCCAGCTCACCCAGTCACACGAGAGTCCACCTTCCTCAGAGTACTCCTCGGCAATCACAGAGAGCTCCACCTGTCCTCGGTAACTCCTCAGACCATTCCACAGGAGAGGTCACCTTTCCTAAGGTAACTCCTCGGCCATCACAAGAGATTCCACCTGTCCTCAGGTAAGTCCTCGGCCACATCACAGAGAGTACCACCTGTCCTCAGGTAAGTCCTCGGCCAATCACCGAGAGTCCACCTGTCCTCAGGTAACTCCTCGGCCAATCACAGAGAGCCCACCTGTCCTCACGGTAACGCTCGAGTGAGTGGCGATATGGCAAAATAGACATTATCACGATTTCATTTGATCCACAATTGTTTTCTATAATTGACAAAATAATCAATGACACTGAAGAAAGAAACGCATTGAATTAATATTCTTTTATTCAGCATTTGTGATCGACACAGAATGATGATGCTTAGACTCACTACTGTAGTCTGTCGAGACTGTTTCATGTGTAAGCCTGTGAGGGTTTCCTATTGCTTGACTTAGGGGTGGGGGCACCGCTTCTAGGAGAATTTTACTGGATCCACATCGACTCAACCATTCAATCAATTCATCGCATGAATAGTGTAGGTGAAACCTTAACAGAAAAGAACAAAGATACCCCATTTGTTAAGGTATGTACAACATGTGCAAGTAACATCAGTATCTGCATACAGGCAAGTAATCATTTCACAATGGTCCGAGAAGGACAAGATCACAGATTACAAGCGGCGAAATGAAGTTTCCTTCGCAGGGTGCTGGGACTGAGGAGCTCGTTTACCGGAGGAGCTCGGAGTAGCAGTCGTGCTCCTTTCACGTTTGTGAAGGAGCCAGCTGAGTGGCTGGGCATCTTGTTCCGGATGGCCGTCCTGGTCACTCCCTCGGAGATGGTGTTCCAGGCTGTCCTATTCGGGAGGAGGCCTCGTGAAGGCCAGGACACGCTGCTTGGGGATATGTCTCCAAGTGGCCTAGGTGTCGCCTCCGGCGGTCCCCCGACAGACTGGAGGAGGTGTGGTCCCCCACAGAACAGCTGGGGAGGTGTGTGGATCCCCCAGACAGCTGGAGGAGGGTGTGGGTCCCCCGAACAAGTGGAGGAGGTGTTGCGTGGAATCGGGAAGTCTGGGCATCTTCTGCTGAGACTGCTGCTCGCCGGCGACCCGGCCCCGGATAAAGCGGAATGAAATGGAGGAGGATCATATTTCCACATAAATTGAAGATAAATATCCATGACTTTACTCGTAAATATTTACAACATGTCAGCCAGGTAATATGGAGTAGATATATAATTACTTTAACACATTTTAGCATTAAATATGTTTGGTTTTTTCCATTTACAGTGTAACCCATGATATTTTTAAGCAACAACCATTGGATTTAATTCTTGAAGTTTCCAATTTAGTTTTTCCTTTAAGTACCAGTATTTTCCAGCAGATTCATTCGTATACAGATAGCAAACAAACATGTGTGCCCAACAACCGATATTACAAAAAGTGATAAACAGCACAGGCAGCTTGAGCAGTAGAGCGCCATAATTGAAAAGTTCAGCTTACATACAAGCAGACAAGATTTTACCGGCTGTCACTCCAGAGTCTCCTTTGGCGGAGTGCCCGTCTGCACTGTCGTTTCTAAAGCATTCGAAGTCTTTTCTGTCCCTTTGTTTAGGCAGCAGTTTGCTGTGTTAATGCTGTGGTTCCCTGTAGCTCCCTGTGCATGGACACCAAGGTGAATGGGTGCCGTTCATGCTTAACCCAGCCCAGGTGCGCTCTCTAATTTGCAGAATTGGTTCGGCCTGGGCTCTGCAGAGGGAGGCGGGGTGACGGCAGTTCGCTGCAACAGGTAGCACAGGCTGAAATGAGACAGAAAACTGGGTTTATATAAAAACGTTTTAAGCTCATTGTCGTATGTGCGCCTCATCTAGAAGGAGCGGCTCGTTGCCACAGGGAGGGAAACTCGCATGTGTCGACATTTGCAGCCAGAACGTTCGCAGCTTTGGGTTTGAGAGTAAATGTTGAAAGTGATTAAATGCAGATCATCAAGCTTGGAGATCGTCAGACGTCTAATTCCAGATCAGATTGTATTTATTGCCATTGTTTGAGAACAGGTTCACAAAACTACATTTCAAGTATCGTCACTTCGCCAGCCCTTAGATGACACGCCAGAAACAGCACAGAAGCTGCTATAATGTTTTTGTCCTTTGTTATCTTCAAAATATGAAAGGAAAGTGTCAAGGTCCTTTATATACAGAACATTAAATGTGAATATCTTGATCTGTGATTGGTGTGTTCAGGAAGCGAGCAGAGAGAGATGCTCGCACAGAGATGAGAGGACCCAGAGACTTATCCATAGCTCCATCTCACCCAGCGTACTGTCACAAAGTACTCGAACTGTCCCATGAACTACAGCAGATAAAGTCCTTTACAAACAGAGCGAGAGAAAGAGCAGATAAACCATGTGGTGGTCTGTAAAGTCCTTTTGTCCATCATGCAGATTCCTGCCTCTGTGTCCTGTGTCCGGTGCAGCGCTTGAGCCGAGGCTCCGGGGGGCGTATCTGTGCAGCAGAAAGAACAGCCTCCCACTGCTTTTAATGTATGTAACCATGACAACGAACAGGAATCCCGCCCTTCTGTCACCTCCCTGGCAACAACACAACTCATCCAACACCGGTCAGAGCAGGAGCCTTTACCGCACAATTGACCTTTTTACAAATGCTTTACCCTGATCTGTTGCGACACTCAGCTAGACATCGACTTCACCGACCTGACCTTCAGAGCCGCTGGTTCCCCAGCCCCCCCCCAGCCCCGCTCACCATCCTAGGTAATCCTCTTACCCAATCACAGAGGGTCTGTCCTCAGGTACTTCCCTCTCCCAATCAAGAGGTCTGTCTTCAAGTAACTCCCCTCCCCAATCACAGGGAGTCTGTCCTCAGGTAACTCCTCTCCCAATCACAGAAGTCTGATCCTCAGGTAAACTCCTCTCCCATCACAGAGAGTCTGTCCTCAGGTAACTCCTCCAGCAATCACAGAGAGATCTTTTCAGGTAAACTCCTCCTCCCAATCCACAGGAGTCTAGTCCTCAGGCTAAGCTCTCCTCCAATCACAGAGGAGTCTGGTCTTCAGCGTAACTACCTCAGCCAATCACAGAGAGTCTGTCCTCAGGTTAGAACCTCCTCCAGCCAATTCACGAGAGTCTGTCCTCAGGTAACATCCTTCCAGCCAATCACAGAAGAGTCTGTCTTCAGGTAACTCCTCCTCCAATCACAGAGGGTCCTTCCTCAGGTAAACTCCTCCTCCAATCAAGAGAGTCTGTCCTCAGGTACTCCTCAGCCAATCACAGAGAGTCTGTCCTCAGGTAACTCCTACCTCACAACACAGAGAGTCTGTCCTCAGGTAACTCCTCCTCCCAATCACAGAGAGTCTGATTTCTCAGTAACTCCTCAGCAACTCACAGAGGTCTGTCCTCAGTACACTCCTCCTCCACAATCACAGAGAGTCTGTCCTCCAGGTAATCCTTCAGCACAATCACGAGGAGTCTGTCCTTCAGTACTCCTCCACCAATATCACAGAGAGATCTGGTCCTCAGGTAACTCCTCAGCCAATTCACCAGAGAGGATCTGTTCTCAGAGTGAACTCCTCCAGCCAATCACAGAAGAGTTCTGTCTCCAGGTAACTCCTCAGCCAATTCACAGAGAGTCTGTTCTCAGTAACTCCATCAGCCAATTAAACAGAGTCTGTCCTCAGGTAACTCCTCCAGCAATTCACAGAGATTCTGTCCTCAGGTAACTCCTCCAGCCAATCACAGAGAAGTCTGTCCTACAAGTTTAACTCACTCAGCCCAATCACAGCAGAGTCTGTCCTCAGGGTAACTCCTCAATTCCATTCACAAGGAGTCTGTCCTCAGGTAACTCCTCCAGCAATCACAGAGAGTCTGTCCCAGGTAACTCCTCAGCCAATCACAGAAGTCTGTCTCAGGTAACTCCTCAGCCAATCACAGAGAGTTCTGTCCTCAGGTATCCTCAGCAATCCAGAGAGTCTGTCTTCTCAAGTAACTCCTCAGCCAATCCAGAGATGTCTGTCCTCAGGTAACTTCCCAAGCCATCACGAGAGTCTTCTCAGGTAACTTCTCCAGCCAATGACCAGGCTCCCCCTGGGCCTTATGTGGACTTGTTTTAATAGAACTGATTAAGCACCTGATTAAATAGTGTCTCTGGCCTCATTATGATCACCGAGTCATAAGCGCACGTTAACGTTACAGAGGAGA
The DNA here is from genome assembly GCA_007210695.1 of Neogobius melanostomus. Classification (NCBI taxonomy): domain Eukaryota; kingdom Metazoa; phylum Chordata; class Actinopteri; order Gobiiformes; family Gobiidae; genus Neogobius; species Neogobius melanostomus. The sequence continues at coordinate 151,404 of VHKM01000999.1, forward strand.
TCAGCTCTGAATGAACCAGTACAAAAATCCATCAGACGTTTGATGTAACCAATAAGGTCTCTCGTTAATTCACTCCTTTAGCTTTTCTCATTTCACAAAAATAAACTCATAAACTCGTGTGATTTGAGACCCACAAGTTGTTTACGTACACGTCCTTATATACACAGGGGGCGCTTAGTGTTTACGTACATGTCCTTATATAACCACGGGGGCGCTCAAGTGTTTAGTACTGTCCTTATATCCACAGGGGGCATAGGATTTACGCCTACATCTCTTCTTTTCTCCTTATATACCACAGGGGGCCTAGTTACGATACTTCCTCTATATAACCACAGGGGCGCTAGTGTTACGTACTGTCCTTATATAACCACAGTGTGGCGCTAGTGTGTACGTACTGTCCTATATAACCAACCAGGGGGCCGCTAGTGAACTTCTGTCCTTTATAACCACAGGCGGCGCTAGTGTTTACGTTACTGTCCTATATGACCACAGGGGGGCGTATGTTTACGTTACTGTCCTTATATAACCACAGGCGGCGTCTAGTGTGTCGTACTGTCCTTTATATAACCACAGGGGGCGTTGTGTTTACGTACTGTCCTTAATTAACCACCAGGGGCGCTAGTGTTAACTACTGTCCTTTAAGTAACCACAGGGGCGCTTAGTGTTTACGTACTGTCCTTATGTAACCCAGCGGGCGCTAGTGTTTACGTACTGTCCTTATGTAACCACAGCGGGCGCTAGTGTTTACGTACTTGTCCTTATTACCACAGGGGGGCCGCTAGTGTTTCGTACTTCCTTTATAAACTCACAAGGGGCGCTAGGGTTAACGTACTGTCCTTATATAACCCACAAGGGCGCAGTGTTAACGTTCTGTTCTTATATAACCACGGTCGCTAGTGTTTACGTACTGTCCTTACTATGACCACAGCGGGGCGCTAGTGTTTACGTACTGTCCTTATATAACCACAGGCGGCGCTAGTGGTTGTACGTACTGTCCTTATATAACCACAGGGGCGCTTAGTGTTTACGTACCTGTCCTATATAAACACACGGGGGCGCTAGTGTTAACGTACTGTCCTTATGTTAACTCACAGGGGGCTGCTAGTGATTTACGGTACTTGTCCTTTATGTAAACCACAGCGGGGCGCTAGTGTTTACGTATGTCCTTACTATAAAACCACCAGGGGCGCTAGTGCTTTTAACGTTTACTGTTCCTTATATAACCACAGGGGCGGCTAGTGTTAACGTACTGTCCTTATATAACCACAGGGGCCTGCTAGTGTTACGTACTGTCCTTATGTAACCCACAGGGGCGCTAGTGTTTACGTACTGTCCTTTATATAACCACAGGGGCGCTAGTTTTACTTACTGTCCTTATTAACCACAGGGGGCGCCTAGTGTTTAGTACTGTCTCCTATATAACCACAGGGGCGCTAGTGTTAACGTACGTGTCCTTATATACACAGCGGGCGCTAGTGTTACGTACTTGTCCTTTATATAACACAGGCTGGGCGCTAGTGTTTACGTTACTGTCCCTTATGAACCACAGCGGTAGTGTTTACGTTACTTGTCCTCTATATAACCACAGGGGCCGCTAGTGTAACGTACTGTCCCTTATGTAACCACAGGGGGCGCTAGTGTTTTACGTACTGTCCTTATATAACCACAGGGGGCGCTATTGTTTACGTACTGTCCTTATATAACCAACAGGGGGCGCTAGTGTAACGGGACTGTCCTTATGTTAACCACAGGGGGCGCTAGTGTTACGTACTGTCCTATGTAAACCACAGGGGGCGCTAGTGTTAAACATACTGTCCTTATATAACCACAGGGGGCGGCTAGTGTTAACGTTCTGTCCTTATATTAATCACAGGGGCTTCTAGTGTTAACGTCTGTCCTTATATAACCAACCAGGGGCGCTGTAGTGTTAACGTTCTGTCCTTATATAACCACAAGGGGCGCTAGTTAACGTACTTCTTATTATAACCCAAGGGGCGCTAGTGTTTACGTTACGTCCTTTATGTAACCACAGGGGCGCTTAGTTGTTAACGATTTTCGTGTCACTAGATAACCACAGGCGGCTGCTAGTTGTTAAAGCGTACTGTCCTTATATAACCACAGGGGGCGCTAGTGTTTAATACGTACCTGTCCTTATAAACCACAGGGGGCGTTATGTTCTACGATACTGGTCCTTAGTATAACCAACACAGAGGCCGCGCTAGTGTTTACGTACTGTCCTCATATACCACAGGGGCGCTAGTTTTACCGTACTGTCCTTATTATAATACCACACAAGGGCGCTGTATTTACTTACTGTCCTTATATAACCACAGGGGGGCGCTAGTGTATCGTACACTGTCCTTATATCACCCACAAGGCGCGCTAGTGTTTACGTACACTGTCCTTCTATAACAAACCCTGAACGGAGTGACATGGCGCGCTAGTGTATTACGTACTGTCCTTATATAAACCACAGGGGAGGCGCTAGTGTTAACGTACTGTCCTATATACTAACACACAGGGGCGGGTAGCTGTTTAACGTCTCGTCCTTATATAAACCACAAGGGGCAGCTCAGTCGGTTTAACGTCACTGTCCTTATATAACCACAGGGGGCGCTAGTGTTAACGTACTTGTCCTTATATAACCCACAGGGGGCGCTTAGTGTTTACGTACTGTCCTTATATAAACCCAGGGGCGCTAGTGTTAAACGTACTGGTCCATATATAACCACAGGGGCGCTAGTGTTTACGTACTGTCCTTATATAACCACAGGGGGCGCTAGCTTGTTTACGTACTGTCCCTATATAACCACAAGTCTATGGCACTTAAGATGTTTACGTTACTGTCCTTATATAAACCCACAGGAGGGCAGCTAGTGTTAACTACTGTCCTTACTAAACCAACAGGGGGCGCTAGTGTTTACCGGACTTCCTTATTATAAAACCAAGGGGCGCTAGTGTTAACGTATCTCTTATATAAAACCACAGGGCGGGCCTATGAACGATACTGTCCTATAATAACCACAAGGGATCGTCCGGGCGCTAGTGTTGACGTACTGTCCTGGTATATAAGAACCTACAGACCCCCTCCAGGGGCGCTAGTAGTTACACACGGACTGTCCTTTAAATCGTGACCACAGCGGGGCGCTAGTGTTTACGTACTGTCCTTATATAACCACAGGCGGCGCTAGTGGTTGTACGTACTGTCCTTATTAACCCACAGGGGGGCGTGCTATAGCTCGTCTCTACGGTTACTGTCCTTTTACTCTAACCCACAGGTGGGCCAGCTGTCTCCGCCTTAAACGTGTCTGTCCTTATAAACCACAGGGGGGCCTAGTGTTAACGTACTGTCCTTATATAACCACAGGGGCGCTAGTGTTTACCGTGACTGTCCTTACTATATTAACCACAGCGTGGGGCGCTAGTGTTAACGTTCTGTTCCTGTATATAACCACAGGGGCGCTAGTTGTAACGTTTCTGTCTTATGTAACCACAGGGGCGCTAGTTTTACGTACTCGTCCTATCCTATATAACCATAAGCGGCGTAGTGTTCCGTTACTGTCCTTATATCAACACACAGCGGCCGCTGAGTGTTTACGTTACTGTCCTTATATAACCACAAGGGGCGCTAGTTTAACGTTCTGTCCTTATGTAACCACAGGGGCGGGCGCTAGTGTTTACGGACGTGTCCTTATTTATAACCACCCAAGGGTCACGGCGCTTAGTGTTTACTTACGTGTCTTATATAAACCACAGGGGGCTGCTAGTGTTTACCGTACTGTCCTTAATAACCACAAGGTGGCGCTAGTGTTTACGTACTGTCCTATAATATACCACAGGGGGCGCGAGTGTTTAAGTACTGTCCTTATATTAACCACAGGGGCCGCTAGTGTTTACGTACTGTCCTTCTTAACCCACAGAGGGCCACTAGTGTTTACGTACTGTCCTTATATACCACAGGGGGCAGCTAGCTGTTAACGTCTGTCCTGTTACTATACACCACAGGGGGCGCTAGTGTTAACGTTTACTGTCCTTATATAACCACAGGCCGAGGCCGTGGAGGAGCAGACGGTCTCAGCTAAGACGACTCTGAATGAGCTGCTTGACTTTCACTGAGGCTTTTAGAGGAGGAGGCCGAAGCAGATTGCAGCCCCTCGCCCCCGCAAGGGACTCTTTACAGGTACTATTACTACTTTTATTTTTGTGAGCTTCTCAGTTGTTACAGGAGTTGTCATTATATCCTCAAAGAGTGATGGTAAAGGTCTGAGCTCGAGAAAACGCTTCATGCTACAGAGTATAGATGACACCTCTTACCTTCATGTGGTAAGATCCAGCCTTAAACGTGTACTTGTGTGATTTCCCAGTACGGACCTCCACATCTCTTCCCACGGCCCGATAAACCTCCAGCGCCACGGTGGCTGCATCCGAGCTTCCCTCGTCCTAGACGGGGCGCTCTGCTGTTCGAGGGCCAACTGCAGATGCATCATGAGCTTCCTGGATGAGATGGAGAAGAGCGAGCAGGATGAGGCGCGGGCTCGCCACCTCACAGGCGGCCGCTGTCTGAGTGACGAGCTTTGCCGGGAGGCGGAGCAGCTCTTCACTTACAGCAGCTGAGTCAGCGGAACATGACGCAGGATAGGCTGGAGCTGGAGGAGAAGAGGGCACTCGGTCAACCTGCTGCAGGCCCGCGCTCTGGTAATATATCTATAATATATCTATATATACTAAACAACCACACTGGTAATTATATCTATAATATATCGTCATAATATACTAAAACTAAACCACACTGGTAATATATCTATAATTATATTCTTAATTTAACTAAACTAACCACCATGGGTGAAAATTATTATCTATATAAATATTCGATACTAAGTTACTAAACTAACCACACTGGTAATATATCTATAATATATCTATAAATATATCATAAATATATCTATAATATACTAAACTAAATTATTATCCTTTATAAATATATCTATAATATATCGAATTTACACTATAATTACGAATAACTAACGGTTCAGTCTGCTGCGAGGGCCCGCACTACTGCGGCACTGGTGTGACATATCTATAACAATCTGCATTGACTGTTGGCGTTGTTCCACTCAGGCCAAGAGAGGGAGTGACGGTGCGTCACCGGTCAAGAACAGAGAAACGAGCTGAACAAAAGGAACTTTCAACTTCAGAAAGAGCAATATGAGGCGCACGATCAGAGACACCTGGCCTTCATCGATCAGGTAAACACTACTATACTACTTACATACTACAAACTACTGACTACTACACTACTACTACTGTGACGATCCAGGAGGACAACCTGGGCCTTCATCGATCAGGTAACACTACTAATACATACTACTACTACAACTACTACTACTACTACTACTACTACTGTTGACGATCCAGAGAACCTGGGCCTTCATCGATCAGTAACACTCTAATACTCTACTACTTACAACTACTAACTACTACTACGACTACTTACTTGACGATTCCAGAGACACCTGGCCTTCTATCGAATCATGGTAAACACTACTTAATACTACTACTACTACAACACTACTACTACTACTACTATACTACTGTGACATCCAGCAGGACACCTGGCCTTCACTCGATCAGGTAACACTACTATTACTACTAATACTACAACTACTACAACTTACTGAACTACTACTATCTACTACTGTGACGATCCAAGAGACAACCTGGCCTCATCGCATCAGGTAACACTACTAATTACTACTACTACTACAAACTACTACTACACTACTACTACTACTTACCTGTGACGATCCAGAGACACCTGGCCTTCATCGATCAGGTAAACACTCATCTAATACTACTAATACTACAACTACTAACAAACTGACTACTACTACTACTACTCTTCTGACGATCAGAGTCCCCTGGCCTTCATCGATCACCGGTAACACTACTAATTACTATACTACTACCAAATACTACTACTGACAACTACTACTACTACTACTATGTGATCGATCCCAGCAGATCACTGGCTTCATCGCATTAGGTAACACTACAATAACTACTACTATACTACAACTACTATACTCAACTACTACTCACTACTACTACTGTGACGATCCATGGGAGACAACCTGGCCTTCATCGATCAATCCATGGTAACAGTTTAGCATAATACTACTAATACTACAACTACCTACAACTACTTACTCTGCGCCCACCATATCTGACTACTACTACTGTGACGATCCACGTAGACACCTGGCCTTCATGACTCAGGTAACACTACTAATACACACTACTTACACAACTACTAATATCCATACAACCTTCTACTACTACTACTACTACTACTGTGACGATGCCAGAGACACCTGCCTTGCATCGATCAGGTAACACTACTAATACTACAAAAATACCTCACCACAACTCTAAGCATACTGTACTCACCAGAGGTGTGGAGCTCGCAGTCAAGACATGACGTGACTCGAGTTCAGACTCGTAGTCGCAATTTTCGGGACTTGAGACTTACTTGACCAAAGCTCCAAAAAGACTTGACTTGACTTAGAACTTTGCCCTGTTTGTGACTTGAGACTTAACTGGACTTGAGGCATGACTCTGAATGACTTTGCCTGTGACTTAATTTTTTATTATTTATTTGAGTGAACTGTTGAATAGAAAAGGATTTCAATGCGTAAAAGCGGCGCATTTATGTTTACATATGGTAATTAGCCACATGCTTTTTTCGGCTTCTGACGGAGCGCGTCTCAATACATGCGCGAAAAGGCAGGATGAAATACGACAGCTTTTCTTCTTTGGATGCATTAAACGTTTTTCTACAGTGAGTGAAGAGATTGAAATTCATAGACATTTATTAAGGGACAGGACAAAGTTTCGGAACTCTAACAATGACAGAAGCTACGGTTGGCAGACGGAGCCTTCCATCGAACGACGAATGGTAACAGTTGGATTAATGACAGAAATCTTGGGGGCTTTTCGTGTTTAAGGCATTCTCATTGAAAGTTATAGCATTTAGAGGCTATGTCCGCAGCCACACAGAGCAGTGACAGCGGACTGAAGGCCTGCACGGAACGACTTTAAGAGGGCGAATCCGAAGTATACAGGGATGGGATTACAGGGGAACCCCTGACAGAAAAAACTGCCAGAAACTAACAAAAATTAAGTATAATGTTATATTTATCTTTCAGACTGCAGGGAAAAGCAGCTCATATTTAAAAGAGACTTCTGTTTCAATTCTTTTTAAGTAGGTCCCCCGCGGCCCCGCTTCCTTAATATTGTGTCCCAGTAATTTTGTACATAGACTGGAGCATTTAAAATAAATAATTATTTTATATTTTGTGCGATTAAATATTAATTAGACTTTAAATCCAAATCCATTATATTTTAAAAAGTGTGATTTTAGCCTACATTTTTCAAATGGCTATTATCTTGAGAAAGCACATTATATTTTCAAGTAGATTAAAACCACATTTTTGAAAAGCAAAGAATTAGGCTTAACGCTGACGTTTGCGACTTGACGGTGACTTGCCAGCTAAAGAAAGGACTTTGGACTTGAACTTGACTTGCAAAAGCTGATGACTTGACTTGACTTGACTTGACCCCATGGACCAATTGACTTGGACGGCGTGAAGACGTTGGACCTTAACGACTTGACTTGACTCCGAGAACTTTGCATTTTAGTGACTTACTCCCACCTCTGAACTACTACTACTACTAACTACTGTGACGATCCAGAGACACCTGGCCTTCATCGATCAGGTAAACATACTAATACTACTACTACTACAACTTACTACTACTACTACTACTACTACTGTTGGACGATCCAGAGACACTTGGCCTTCATCGATCAGGTAACCACTACTAATACTCAAACTACTACAACTACTACTATTACTACTACTAGCGGTATACTACTACTACTACTGTGACTTATCCAGAGGGACAACCTGGCCTTTCATCGATTCAGGTAACACTACTATACTACTACTACTACAACTCTACTACTTACTCATACTGTGACGATCCAGAGACACCTGGCCTTCATCGATCAGGTAACACTACTATACTACTAATACTACAACTACTACTACTACTACTACTACTACTGTGACGATCCAGAGACACCTGGCCTTCATCGATTCAGGTTAACACTTACTAATACTACAACTACTACAACTACTACTATTACTACTACTGTTAGTCTAGTTAAAAAAATCTGAAAAAGGGCTCCGTTAACACTTTTGATGGTCTCCGGAATGTTAGGGGTTGGCAACTTTTTTTATGTTAATATAAGATGTTGGAACTATTTCATGAATATGCCACTCGCGTATCGCGTTCGTTGTTTTATTGAGAAATAAGAGAGAATGTTACCAAAAAAAGGTCGCACTTTCAGTTCATGCATTATCTGTCAGATAAATTTAAAATATCGCAAATATTAAAACAATATTTTCTCATGAAATTGCCACTGTATGTGTATTTGACATTGATGTCACCTCAGATGAAATCTTTGCTTTAATAGGTTAAAAATAAACTAATTATGTTCAGTTTTTTCATTAGTGGAAACAAGATGGCTGCCAAACTGAACCTGCTGATACTCCGTCAATTGTTGTATCTCATAATTATACCAATTTCTGAAGTTAATTAACACGTGTATATAAGACTATAATCAACCTCATTCAGTGCTGCAACGATTTTCATCTTCATCAATTAATGCATAAATAAATTTACATGACATTTGAATGCATGTGAATGTTAACCGAAATGGCTTCATTTCCAACCATATACTGTTGTCACCATAAAATGAAATATCTTCAATATAAATAAGATTTTCTCATCGAACTGGCTAGTATGTGTGGTTTGATGTGATATTATCAACTCTCAGGAAATTTTGGCCTTACAGGTTTTGAAAATAAACAAAAATATGTGGAGTTTCAATTGATTGAAGAAACAAGATGCCGCCACAACTGAAATGGATGGTGTCAGTGAAATTGTAATATCTCAAAATTTATACCAGATTTTTCTCGTAAAAAAAATTCATAGCTATATAGAGTTATCAACCTAAAGTTTGTGTACAAAATCATCTTCATAGTATTAATTTATAAAGAAATTAAATGAAGTGAATTGAGTTCTATTATAGCGGAGAATCATCAGACACACCCTAAAGCCTGATGATTACTTGTGACTATAAATAAGTTCTATATTTCATGTATTAATAAGAATAATTAATGGCATTTGTATTTTATATTTTCTTAGAGACCATTGTTCAGATCAAAATTCTTAACACTGGTTTATGCATAACCTTGTCAGTGTGATTCATATTGACTCTATTTTGTCACAGCTACAGACTGGTCAGAGGCAGCAGTTATTTGGTATAGTCTGTTGGCCAATGGCCGATCGACCACACTTCAGAAACAGCCTCAAACTAAGCAATTCAAACATCAGTATCACCGAAACAATGTGGCCTCGAGGAATGTTTGGTCAACAGAGTGTGATATTTCTGAGGGCATAAGCTTCTATGTGCTGAATTCTCTTTTTTATAGTTATAATTAGACTCAATTCAAGTTCATGTTAATTCTTTATAAAGATGAAAGATGAAGATTGAAATTTTGCACACATTTAGGTTGATGAAACTCTATATACCTATAGATTTTGCCTCAGAAATCTGATAATTTTGAAGATATTACAATTTTCACTCAACACCCAGTCATTTCAGTTGTGCGGCCATCTTGTTTCTTCAATCAATGAAACTCACATATTTGTTTATTCTTCAAACCTGTAAGGCCAAAATTTCCTGAGAGTTGTAGTACACATCAAAACCACACATACTTTGCCAGTTCATGAGGAAAAAATTCTTATTTTATATTGAAGATTTTCATATTATGTGACAACAGTACATGTGTGAAAATAAGCCATTGTCGGTTAACATTCCACCAATTAAATGTGCATGTAATTTTATTTATGCATTAACTGATGAAAGATGAAGATGTTGCCACACTGAATGAGGTTGATATGGTCATATACAGTGTTAATTATTCAGAAAAATTCTGTTATAATTATGAAGATACAACATTGAACGGAGTATCAGCGAGTTCAGTTATGGCAGCCATCTTTTGTTTCCACTATGAAAAAAACTGACATTAATTAGTTTATTTTTAAAACCTATAAGCAAGATTTATCCTCTGAGGTGACCATAATGTCAAAACTACACATTACAGTGCACATTTCCATGAGAAAATATTGTTTAAATATTGCAGATATTTAATTTTATCTACAGATAGTGCATGACTGAAATGCGACTTTATTGGTAAACTTCTCTCTTATTTCTTCAATAAAAAACAAACGAACGCTCGATACGCGAGTGGCATATCATGAAATCATGTTCCAAATTTCTTATATTTAACATAAAAAACAAGGACGTTGCCAACCGCCTAAACATTCCGGACACAAAAGTTCAATTCAGAATTTTTCGTACTAGACTATGGTGACAATCCAGAGACACCTGGCCTTCATCGATCAGGTAACAACTACTAATACTACTACAAACTCACTTGCTGGACACTACTACTGAACCTATAGCTACACTTTCGGGTAACATCCTATAGAGACACCTGGCCCTTCATCGATCCAGGTACACACTACTACCTAATACTGAACAACTACTACTACTTATACTACTAGTACTAGGGCTGGGTACCGTAAACATGGCCAGTCTGATATGTTAAAAAAAAGGTTTAGGTTCTACTGTTATACAAAAAATTAAAAGTATTGAAGCAGGTAGCAAAGGAGAAATATACAATCTTTATTTTCAAGTTTTGATACTGCTGGTCATCAAAATTTGAAAAAGGGTGTATGTGTTTAAACTTGCAGTGATCAGTGATGTGAGTTTAAAACCTTGCAGCGTATCAGTGATGTGTGTTAACTTGCCAGCTGAACAGTGATGTGGTGTTAACCTTGGCAGCTGAAAGTGATGTGTGTTTAAACCTGCACTGCACAGTGATGTGTGTTACCCTTGCAGGCCTGATCAGTATGTGTGTTTAAACCCTTGCAGCTGGTCAGCTGATGTTTGTGTTTAAACCTTGCAGTCTGGGACAGTGTGGGTGTGTTTAAACCTTGCAGCGGTCAGTGATTGTGTGTTTAAACCTTTGAGCTGGACATGATGTGTGTTTAAAACCTTTGCAGCTGGTCAGTGGATGGTGTTTAAACCTTGCAGCTGTTCAGTGATGTGTGTTTAAACCTTGCAGCTGATCAGTGATGTGTGTTTAAACCTTGTCAGCTGTTCAGTGATGTGTGTTTAACCTTTGCAGCTGACAGTGATGTGTGTTTTAAAACCTTGCAGCTGGTCATGATGTGTGTTTAAACCTTGCAGCTGAACAGTGATGTGTGTTGAAACTTGCAGCTGGACAGTGATGTTGTGTTTAAACCTTGCAGCTGGTCAGTGATGTATGTGTTTTAAAACCGCTTGCAGCCTGATCATGATGTGTGTTTAAAACCTTGCAAGCTCGGACAGTGATGTGTGTTTAACACCTTGCAGCTGATCTGTGATGTGTGTTTAAACCTATGCAGTGGTCAGTGATGTGTGTTTTAAACCTTCAACGCTGATCAGTGATTGTGTGTTTTAAACTTTGCAGGCTGGACAGTGATGTGTGTTTAAACCTCTGGCAGCTGGACAGTGATGTGTGTTTAAACCTTGCAGCTGCATCAGTGATGTGTGTTTAACCTTGCAGCTTATCAGTTGATAAGAAGGCGCTGAGACCTACGTGAACGTGTGAGGATGTCGTCTCTGAGCTCAACTGGTCGACCACAAATTTACACCAAGAAGATCAGCCAGATGCAGGAAGCAGCACGACATGTGAGTTCAGAATCACCTTCTACAGATACTCTTAACGACAGATCACCTTCTACCAGATACTCTATTATTACAGAGCACCTCCTACAGATACTCTTTACTACAGATCACCTTCTACAGATTACTCTTTATACAGATCACCTTGCTACAGATACTCTTTACTACAGAGCACCTCCTACAGTACTCTTTACTACAGAGCACCTCCTACAGATACCTCTTTACTACAGAGAGGCACCTCCTACAGATACTCTTTACTACAGAGCACCTCCTACAGATACTCTTTACTACAGAGCACCTTCTACAGTACTCTTTACACAGAGACCTCCTACAGATACTCTTTACTACAGATCACCTTCTACAGATACTCTTTACTACAGATTCACCTTCTACAGATACTCTTTACTACGATCACCTCCTACAGATACTCTTTACTACAGACACCCCTACAGATACTCTTACTACAGAGCACCTTCTCAGATACTCTTTACTACAGAGGCACCTTACAGATACTCTTTACTACAGAGCACCTTCTACAGATACTCTTTATTACCAGGCACCTCCTACAGATTACTCTTTACTACAGAGCACCTCCTACAGATACTCTTTTATACAGACACCTCCCTACAGATACTCTTTACTTACAGAGCACCTCCTACAGTACTGCTTTACTACAGAGAGCACCTCCTACAGATACCTTTACTACAGAGCACCTCCACAGTACTCTTACTACAGAAGAGACCTCCATACAGATACTCTTTACTACAGAGCACCTCCTACAGATACTCTTACTAACAGGAGCACCTTCTACAGATACTCTTTACTACAGAGCACCTCCTACAGATACTCTTTTACTACAGAGCAAACCTCCTACAGATACTCTTTACTTACAGAGAGCACCTCCTACGATACTCTTTACTACAGAGCAACCTCCTTACAGATACTCTTTACTAGCAGAGACTCCTACAGATACTCTTTAATACAGGAGCACCTGCCTACAGATACTTCTTTACTACAGAGAGCACTCCTACAGATACTCTTTACTACAGAGCACCTTCTACAGATACTCTTTACTTACAGACACCTCCTACAGATACTCTTTTACTACAAGAGCACCTCCTACAGATACTCTTTACTACAGAGCACCTTCTACAGATTACTCTTTATACGAGAGCACCTCCTACAGATACTCTTTACTTACAAGAGCACCTTCTACAGATACTCTTTAATACATTATCACCTTCTACAGATACTCTTTTAATACAGAGCACCTATCTACCAGATACCTTTAACTACAGAGAGCACCTCTACAGATACTCTTTAATACAGGAGCACCTTCTACAGTTACTCTTTACTACAGAGCACCTCCTACAGATACTCTTTACTACAGAGCACCTTTACAGATTACTCTTTACTACAGAGAGACCCTACAGATACTCTTTACTACAGAGCACCTCTACAGATACTCTTTACTACAGAGCCACTGCCTACAGATACTCTTTACTACAGAGCACACCTCCTACAGATACTCTTTATACAGAGCACCTTCCTACAGATAACTCCTTTACTACAGAGAGCACCTTCTACAGATACTCTTACTACAGAGGCACTCTACAGATACTCTTTACTACAGAGCACCTCCCTAAGATACTCTTTACTACAGAGCACCTTCCTACAGATACTCTTTACTACAGAGCACTTTCTACAGATACTCTTTACTACAGAGCACCTCCTACAGATACTCTTACTACAGAGCACCTCCTAACGGATACTCTTTACTACAGATCTCTCTCTTCTACAGATTACTCTTTACATACAGGCACCTCCTACAGATACTCCTTTATACAGGAGCACCTCTACAGATACTCTTTACTAGCAGAGAGCACCTTCTACACGATATCTTTACTACAGAGACCTCACTACGCAGATACTCTTTAATAAAGAGCCTCCTACAGATACTTCTTTACTACGAGCACCTCCTACAGATTTACTCTTTACTACAGATCACCTTTACAGATACTCATTTACTACGGGCGCACCTCCTACATGAACTAACTCTTTATACAGGAGCACCTCGTCTACAGATATCTTTACTACAGAGGCACCTCTACAGCATACTCTGCTTTACTACAGAGGCACCTTCCTACAGATTACTCTTTAATACAGAGCACTCCTACAGATACTCTTATACTCAGAGCACCTTCCTTACAGATACTTCTTTACTTACGATACCTCCTACAGATAACTCTTTTACTACAGAGCACCTCCCTACAGATCACTCTTTACTGTACAGAGCACCTCTCTACAGATTACTCTTTACTACAGAGCACCTTCTACAGATACTCCTTTTACTAAAGAGCACTCCTAACAGAACTTCACTCTTTATATATCAGAGCACCTCTACAGATACTTTTAATACAGAGAAACCTCCTACAGATACTCTTACTACAGAGCACTCCTACGATACTCTTTACTACAGAGCACCTCCTACCAGATACTCTTTACTACAGAATCACCTCCTACTACAGATAAACTTTTACTACAAGAAGCATCCTTCTAAGATACTCTTAACTACAGAGGACCAACGTCCTACAATACTCTTTTACTACAGAGCACCTCCTACAGAGTACTCACTCTTTAATACCAGAGCCCTCTACAGATACTCTTTACTACAGAGCACTCTCGCTACAGATAGCTCTTTACTACAGAAGCACCTTCTACAGATACTCTTTAACTACAGAGCACTCTAGCGATACTGCTTTACTAACAAAGAGCACCTCCTACAGATACTTCTTTACTACAGAGGCACCTCCTACAGATACTCTTTAATACAGAGCACCTTCTAGCGATTACTCTTTACTACAGAGCACCTCCTACAGAATACTCTTTAATACAGAGAACTTCTACAGATACTGGCTTTCTATCAGAGCACCTTCTTAGTCAGATGACTACTTTTACTACAGAAGCACCTTCTACAGATACTCTTTACTCACAGAGCCCTCCTATCAGATACCTCATTAAACAGAGACCTCCTGACATGATACAGCTTAATACAGAGCACCTTCTACAGATAACTCTTACTACAAGACTCCTACAGAACTCTTAATACAGACACCTCCCTACAGATTACTGCTTTAATACAAGCACCTTCTATCAGATACTCTTTACTACAAGAGCACCTCTACAGCATACTCTTTACTACAGAGCACCCTCCTACAGATACCTCTTTACTACAGAGCACCTCCTACGATACTCCTTTACTACAGAGAGCTACCTTTTCTACAGATACTCTTACTACATGAGACCTCCTACAGATACTCTTTAATACATGAGCACCTTCTACAGATACTCTTTACTACAGAGAGCACCTCCCTACAGATACTCTTTACTACAGCACCTCTACAGATACTCTTTTACAACAGAGCACCTTCTACAGAATACTCTTTACTAAGACACCTCCTTACAGATACTCTTTACTACAGAGAGCAACCTTCTAAACTCTTTACTATAAACAGAGCACCTCCTACAGGATACTCTTTAACTACAAAGAGAGCACTTCTACAGATACTCTTTACTACAGAGCACCTTCTACAGATAACTCTTTACTCTACAGAGCACCTCCACAGATACTTTTACTGACAGAGCACCTCTACAGATACCTTTAATACAGAGCACCTTCTACAGATACTCTTTACTCAGAGCACCTTCTAACAGATACTCGTTTTACACAGAGCACCTCCTACAGATAATCTTTACTCAAGAGCACTTCTACGATACTCTTTACTACAGGAGCACCTCCTACGTACTCTTTACTACAGAGCACCTTTCTACAAGATAACACTCTTAATACAGAGCACCTTCTACAATACTCCTTTTACTACAGAAGCACCTCCTACAGAATACTCTTATAAAACTACAGAGCACCTCCTACAGATAAACTCTTTAATACAGAGCACCTCTACAGATACTCTTACTACAGAGCACCTCTACAGATACTCTTTACTACAGAGAGCACTCCTACAGATACTCTATACTAACAGGAGCATTTCCTAACAGATACTCTTTTACTACAGAGCATCCTACAGAATACTCTTTACTACAGAGACTCCTACAGATACTCTTTACTCAGAGCACCTTCTACCAGAACTCTTTACTACAGAGCACGTTCTACAGATACTCTTACTACAGAGCACTCTACAGATACTTTTACTACATGAGCACCTCCTACAGATACTCTTTACTACAGAGGCACCCTCCTACAGATACTCTTTACTACAGAGCACCTCCTACCAGATACTCTTTAACTACAGAGGCACCTTCTTACAGATACTCTTTACTCAGAGCACCTACTACAGATACTGCTTACTACAGAGCACCTCCTACAGATACTCTTTCTACAGACACCTCCTACAGATACTCTTTACTACAGAAGCACCTCCTACAGATACTCTTTAACTACAGAGCACCTCCTACAAGATTCTTTACTTACAGGCACCTCCTACAGATCTCCTTTAACTACAAGCACCTCTACAGAATACTCTTTATACTACAGAGCACCTCCTACAGATACTCTTTACTACAGAGCACCTTCTACAGAACTCTTACTACAGAGCAGACACCTTCTACAGATACTATTTACCTACAGAGCACCTCCTACAATGATTACTCTTTACTACAGAGCACCTTCTACAGATACTCTTTACTACAGAGCACCCCTACAGTACTCTTTACTACAGACACTCCTACAGATACCTTACTAAGAGCACCTTCTAAGGATACTCTGAATACATGAGCACCTCCTACAGATTACTCTTTACTACAGAGCACTTCAAGATACTCTTTACTACAGAAGCACATTCTTACAGATACCTTACACATGAGCACCTCTACAGATACTCTTTACTACAGAGCACCTCCACAGATAACTCTTTACTTACAGAAGCAGCTCCTACAGATACTCTTTTACTACAGAGCAACCTTCTACAGATACTCTTTACTACAGAGCACCTCCTACAGAATACTCTTTAAATCAGAGCACCTCCTACAGATACTCTTTTATACAGAGCACCTTCTAACAGATACTTTTACTTACAGAGTAGCACCTCCTACAGATACCTTTAATACAGAGCAACCTCTACAGATACTTTTACACAAGGAGCACCTTCTACAAGATACTCTTTACTACAGAGCACCTTCTAACAGATACTCTTTAACTACAGAAGAGCACCTCCTACAAGATACTCTTTTACACAGAGCACCTTCTACAGATATCTTAACTACAGAGCACCTTTCTACAGATACTCTTTACACAGAGAGCACCTCCTACAGATACTCTTTACTACAGAGCACTCCTAACAGATATTACTCTTTACTACAGAGCACTCCACAGTACTCCTTTATCAGATCACCTTCTACAGATACTTCTTTACTACAGAAGCACCTCCTACAGATATCTTAATAACAGAGCACCTTCCTCTAACAGATTACTCTTTACTAACAGAGCACCTCCTACAGATACTCTTTACTACAGAGCACTCCTACAGAACTCTTTACTACAGAGGCACCTTCTACAGATCACTCTTTACTACAGAGGAGCACCTCCTCAGATCTCTTTACTACAGAGCAACCTCCTACAGATACTCTTTAACTACAGAGCACCTCTACAGATATACTCTTTACTACATGAGAGCACTCTCCTCAGATACTCCTTTACGTACACGGAGCACCTTCTACAGATACTCTTTACTACAAGAGCACCCGTCCTAAAGATACTCTTTTACTACAGAGCACCTCGCTACAGATACTCTTTACTACAGAGCACCTTCTACAGATACTCTTTACTACAGAGCACCTCCTACAGATACTCTTTCTACAGAGCATCCTCTACAGATACTCCTTTACTACAGAAGCACCTCCTACAGATTACTCTTCTTTTTACTACAGAGCACCTGCCTACAGATACTCTTAGCTACAGAGCACCTCCACAGATACTTTACTACAGAGCACCTTCTAAACAAGATACCTTTATTCTACAGAGCACCTCCTACAGATACTCTTTACTACAGAGCTACTTCTAGACAGATATCTTTTTACTACAGAGAGCACCTCCTACAGATACTCTTTACTAGCAGAGCACCTTCTATCAGAACTGCTTTACTAACAGAGGCCCCTACAGATACTCTTTCTACAGAGACTCTACAGAACTCACTCTTTAACTACAGAGCACCTTCTACCAGATACTCTTTAACATCAGAGAGCATCCTCTAACAGATATCTTACTACAAGCACCTTAACAGATACTCTTTAATACAGAGCACCTCCTACAGATACTTTACCCTACAAGACTTCTACAGATACTCTTTACTACAGAGAGGCACCTCCTACAGAATACTCTTTAATACAGAGCACGCTCCTACAGATACTCTTACTTACAGAGAGCACCTCCTATCAGATACTCCTTTTACTACAGAGAGCAACCTCCTACAGAACTCTTTTACTACAGAGCACCTTCTACAGATACTCTTTACTACACGAGTCACCTCCTACAGACTACTTCTTAACTACAGAGCAACCCTTCCTACGATACTCTTTAACTCATGAGCACCTCTACAGAATACTCTTTTACTATCAGAGCACCATCTACAGAACACTCTTTACTACAGAGCCCTTCTACAGATACTGCTTTAATACAGAGCACCTTCTTACAGATACTCTTTACTACAGAGCACCTCTACAGAATACTCTTTACTACAGAGCACTTTATCAGATACTCTTTTTACTACAGAGCACTTCTTATGCAGACTAACTCCTTTACTAAGAGCACCTCTACAGAACTCTTTAATAACGAGACCACTTCTAACAGATACTCTTTTCTACAGAGCACTTCTAACAGATACTCTTTCATAAAGAGCAACCTCCCTACAGATAACTCTTTAATACAGAGACCTCCTACAGATACTCTTTACTAAAAGATCACCTTCTACAGATACTCTTTATACAGAGCACTCCACAGATACTCTTTACTACAGAGCACCTTCTACAGATCTCTTAAACTACAGAAAGCAACCTCCTACAGATACTCTTTACTTACAGAGCACCTTCTACAGATACTCTTTACAGCAGAGCACCTTTCTACAGATTCTCTTTAATACAGAGACACCTCCTTACAGATACCTTACTACAGAGAGCACCTCCTACAGATACTCCTTTACTACAGATCACCTCCTACAGATATCTCTTTATAAGATGCACCTCCTACAGATACTCTTTACTCTACAGATCACTCCTACAGATACTCTTTATCAGAGCACCTCCTACAGATAACTCTTTACTACAGAGCACCTCTACAGATACTCTTTCTACTACAGAGCACCTTCACAGATACTCTTTACTCAGAGCACCTCTACAGATACCTTTAATACAGAGCACCTCCTACAGTACTCTTTCTACTACAAGAGCACTCTACAGATAACTCTTAACTACAGATACCTCCTACAGAACTCTACTAGAGTCACCTTCTACAGATCTCTTAATACAGAGCACCCTCCTAACAGATACTCTTTTACTACAAGAGCACCTCCAGATACTCTTTACTAAGAGCCAACCTTCTAACAGATACTCTTACACAGAGAGCACCTTCTACAGATACTCTTTACTACAAGCACTCCTACAGATAGCTCTTTACTCAGAGCACCTCCTACAGATACTCTTTACTACAGAGAGCACCTTGCTACAATACTCTTACCTAACTACAAGAGCACTTCACAGAATACTCTTTAAACAGAGACCTTCTACAGGATACTCTTTTACTACAAGCACCTCCCTACAGATACTCTTTAAACTAGCAGAGCACCTTCTACAGATACCTTTACTACAGAGCACCTCCTCAGATACTCTTTAACTACAAGCACCTCCTACAGATACTCTTTACTACAAGCACTTCTACAGATACCTCTTTAATACAGAGCACTCCTAAAGAATACTCTTTATACAGAGAGCACCTTCTACAATACTCTTTACTACAAGAGCATCTCCTACAGATACTCTTTACTACAGAAGCAACCTCTACAGAATCTCTTTACTAACAGAAGAGCACCTTCTACAGATACCTTTACTACAAGAGCACCTCCTACGATACTCTTTAACTACAGAGAGCACCTCTAACAGATACTCTTTCTACAGAGCACCTCCTACAGATACTTTTACCTACAGAGCAGTTCCTACAGAACTCTTTAATCAGTGTTGGTTGTACGAGTTACAAAGAAAACGCGTTAACAACGAAACTACTTTCCTCAGGGAAAAAGTAGAGTAACGCGTATAAGCTAAACCGTCAATTAAGTACGTAATGCCGTTTATTTTTCAATCCGCCGCAACGTTACTTTTTGTTACTCATGGGGGCAGATGTCACCGTGACAGTCATCTGCTGGGCGCCTTGCGCACACGACTGCGCCGCGGCCGAGTTCTCACTCCGCATGAGAGACAGTCAGAGCTGGCCGCAGGTGTGGAGCCAAAAAAAGACGAGCGACATTGGCAAGCAACAAATCAGCCAACAACGAGGCCTAACATTTGAGGATGGAGGTAAATTCTCACTATTCGAACTTGGTTGAGACTAAGGGAAGACTTAAGTGTAGGTGTACACTGTGCAGAGTCCGCACGGGTCATTTTGGGACCGTAACCCTCCGACCCATCCCTACAGCACTTACCGCCCGTAAACCGTGAATTATATCAGAGTTAAATCGTACCCGCCCCGACCCGTTAAACTGCTACCCGTTACCCACCGTGCCCGGATAAATCACCCACAATAAAGCAATTATATTGATCACTTTATTTTTTCGATGCCACGAAGACAGCAACGTGCCTATTGAAGGGTGAATGCAAACTGATAATTACATGGGTGGCGGCTTGATTCCTTGTATTGTCAATGTAGTGCGCCGAATGGGCGGGTTGATGAGTTGTGCTGTGGCGGCAGGTGCCTTGGAGCTGTGGGGAATCAGCGGCAATGCGCACCCGCTGTTCAGAGCGCCTGAGGAGGCCGAGGATAAAAACACACAGATTCGCGAAAAAATGTAATGATTGGAACATCATAACACTCGAGACACGCCTGGAAAGAGGAGCAGCGCGGTTTGAATGCCTTTCCCGAGCCCAGGCATTCGATCAGAGGGATCATATGGAAACACGTCGCGATTAAAATAAAGGAACGCACTGGATTACAAACATGTTTAAGTGGATTTATCATGACATGATCGCGGACAGACGAGGCTACTACACACTCCAAAACCCACACGTATTGAAATAATATCCAGGAGAGGGAGAGAAGGAAAGCGGCACGCCTCTCTTCTCCTCCTCTCTCATTTGCCTCAAATGTCCAGGCAGAAATGTAGGCTCGTAAAACATACTGTCACCAAAAGAAGCAACAGCACGTTGCTGAGTTTTGTCCTTATATAGAACTTCCATAACAACTTTGGCCAGTCGAGCAACATAAAAGTACCAAAGTAACGTAAGTAACGAGTAAACGTAATAATTACTTTCCTTTTAGAGAGTAACTAAGTAAAAGTAACAGTTACTTTCTAAAAGAAGTACGCAGTAATAGAAAAGTTACTTTTTAAAAGTAACTTACCCAAACTGGTCTTTACACAGAGCACCTCCTACAGAACTCTTACTCAAGACTCTCCTATACAGATATCTTTACTACAAGAAGCACCCCTAAAGATACTCTACTACGAGCACCTCCTACAATACTCTTTATACAGACGTCACCTCCTACAGATACTCCTTTACTACAGAGCATCCTCCTACATATCTTTAACTATCATGAAGCACCTTCCTACAGATATCTTTACTAAACAGAGCAAACTCCTACAGATACTCTTTAATACAGAGCACCTCCTACAGATACTCTTTTACTACAGAGCACCTCCTACAGATACTCTTACTACAGAGCACCTCCTACAGATACTCTTTACTCAGACACCTTCTACATGATACTCTTATAACAGAGCACCTCCTCAGATACTTCTTTAATACAGAGCACCTCCTACAGATTACTCTTACTCAGAGCACCTCCTACCAGATACTCTTTAATACAGAGATACGACAAAGAGCAGCATTCAAAAACTGTCAAACATTTGACCAAAGTCATCTAAAGGCAAAGCTCCGTACCTTCCTCCTAAACTGAAAACAGTATTAAACTAATGTGGATCTGACACTCGTTTTTACCTTCTTGCTGTGAATCACTCACATACCCTCTGTCCAGATGGACTAAACTTAGCGTCAGTGAAAACGCAGAGTAAACAATTAAATCTCTGAGGAACTGTGTCCTAACACCTCTGCTTTCTTTCCTCCTCATCTCCTTTTGTCTCCTCCTCTTTCCTTCTGTCCTCTCCTCCTTCCTCTCTCTCTCCTTCTCCTCTCTCCTCTCTCTCCTCCTCTCCTCCTCTCTCCTCCTCTCTCTCCTTCTCCTCTCCTCTCAACTCTCTCTCCTCTCTTCCTCTCTCCTCCCTCTCTCCTCTCTCCCCTCTCTCCTCTCTCTCTCCCCTCTCCTCTCTCTCTCCTTCTCCCTCTCTCCTCCTCTCTCCTCCTCTCTCTCTCCTCTCCTCTCTCCCTCTCCTCCTCTCTCCTCCTCTCTCCTTCTCCTCTCTCCTCTTCTCTCCTCTCTCTTCTCCTCCTCTCTCCTCCCTCTCCTCTCCCCTCATCTCCTCCTCTCGCTCTCCTCTCTCCTCCTCTCTCCTCTCTCACTCACTCCCTCTCTCCTCCTCCCTGTCCCTCTCTCTCTCCTCCTCCTCTCTCCTCCTCTCTCTCCTCTCTCTCTCTCCCCTCTCCTCCTCCTCCTCTCCTTCCTCTCCTTCCTCTTCCTCTCCTCATCTCTCTCCTCTCCTCTCCTCTCCCTCCTCTCTCACTCTCTCTCACTCTCCTCTCCCTCCTCCTCTCCTCTCGCTCCTCTCTCTCCTCTCTCCTCTCTCTCTCCCCTCTCTCCTCTCCTCATCTCCTCCTCTCTCCTCCTCTTCTCTCCTCTCTCCTCTCCTCTCCTCTCTCCTCTCCTCCTCTCCTCTCCTCTCTCCTCTCCTCTCTCCTCTCCCTCCTCTCTCCTCTCTCTCTCCTCCTCTCTTCGCCTACCTCTCTCCTCTCTCGTCCTCTCTCCTTTCCTCTCTCTCCTCCCTCCTCCTCCTTCCTCTCCTTCTCTCTCCTCCTCTCTCCTCTCCTCTTCCTCTCCTCTCTCCTCTCCTCTCTCCTCCCTCTCCTCCTCTCTCTCCTCCTCTCTCTCCTCCTCTCTTCCACCTCTCTCTCTCCTCCTCTCTCCTCCTCTCTCCTCTCTCTCTCCTCTCTCCTCCCTCTCTTCTCCTTCTCTCTCTCCTCCTCTCCCATCCTCCTCTCTCCTCTCTCTCTCTCTCTTCTCTCTCTCTCCTCTCCCTCCTCTCTCTCCTCCTCTCTCTCTCCTCCTCTCTCCTTCCTCTCTCCTCTCCTCTCCTCTCCTCTCCTCTCTCCTCCTCTCCTCCCTCTCTCTCCTCCTCTCCTCTCCTCTCTCTCTCTTCCTCCTCCTCTCCTCCTCTCTCCTCTCCTCTCCTCTCTCCTCTCTCTCTCCTCCTCTCTTCTCTCCTCTCTCTCCCTCCTCTCTCCTTCTTCTCTCCTCTCTTCTCCTTCCTCTCTCCTCCTCTCTCCTCTCCTTCCTCTCCTTCCTCTCTCCTCCCTCTCCTCTCTCTTCCCTCCCTCTCTCCTCCCTCTCCTCTCTCTCGTCTCCTCCTCTCCTCTTCTCATCCTTCTCCTCCTCTCTCTCCTTCCTCCTCCTCTCTCTCCTCCCTCTCTCTCCCCTCTCTCTCCCTCTCTCCTCTCCTCTCCTCTCCTACTCTCCTCTCTCCTCTCCTCTCTCCTCCCTCTCTCTCCCTCCTCCTCTCTCTCCTCTCTCCTCCTCTCTCTCTCTCCTCTCCTCCTCTCTCCTAGCTCATCTCTCCTCTCCTCTCCTCTCTCCTCTCCTCTCTCCTCCTTCTCTCCTCTCCTCTCTCTCCTCTCCTCTCCTCCTCATCTCTCATCCTCTCTCCCTCTCTCTCTCCTCCTCTCTCCTCCTCTCCTTCCTCTCTCTCCTCCTCTCTCTCCTCCTCTCACGACCATGTCTCTATCTGTCTCCCCCATCTCCTCTCTCTCCTCCTCTCTCCCTCTCTCTCCTTCCTTTCTCTCCTCCTCTCTCATCTCTCCTTCTCTCCTCCTCTCTCTCTCCTCTCCTCTCCTCTCCTCCTTCCTCTCTCCTCTCCTCTCATCCTCTCTCTCTCTCCTCTCTCTCCTCTCCTCTCTCCCTCCTCCTCCTCCTCTCCCTCTCTCTCTCGTCTCCTCCCCTCTCTCCTCTCTCTCTCTCTCTCCTCTCTCCTCCTTCTCTCCTCCTCTCTCTCTCTCCTCTCCTCTCTCCTCTCTCTCCTCCCTCTCCTCTCTCTCTCCCTCCTCTCTCCTCCTCCCTCCTCTCCCTCCTCTTCCTCTCCTCTCTCCTCCCTCTCTCCTCTCTCTCTCCTCCTCTCTCCTCCTCTCTCCTCTCTCTCTCCTCCTCTCTCCCTCTCTCTCTCCTCCCTCCTCCTCCTCTCTCTCTCTCCTCTCTCCTCTCCCTCCTCTCCTCTCTCCTCTCTCCTCTCTCTCCTCCTCTCTCCTCTTGTGCCTGTGCTGTAAGGTAGGCAGATTCTGGCTCCTCTGTGTGAAGGTAAACTCTCCATTATTCCTTACATCCCTGGCTCATGCTGCTGTCTTCCTCTCATCCCTCCATCCATAACTCTCCTCTTCGCCCCTGACTCTGCAATGTGTCATATACCCCT